>WWET01001294.1:119387-134776 GCA_011038615.1 Limnodynastes dumerilii | reverse complement strand
TTTTTTTTCCCCCAGAGGCCTTTTCTGCACAAGACAAAACAAATATCCTGAGTCAATCTTATCATTAGTCCATTTCTGTTATTCTTTGTGAGAAGTCACCTCCCTAAGGAGGAAATTGTTCACTAAACATATTTATATTATGTAGCTTAAACTACATAGAACGGATATATGGATTTTAGACTTTAAATGTCATTGAGCAGTAATATACCTTAAGGTTTTGTCATACAGAGAGTTAATATGGCGTTTTTTCAAGTCACTTTAGCGATTGATGGGGAATGGGTGTTCAGATTGGCTTGGAGTGGATGCTATATCGGTTTAAAAGGATAAAATTTCCCTTCGTCTTCGCAAATCAAAACCATACTCAGCTGCCTGCTGTTGATATAATTACACCCCTAGAAAATAAAGAGGGTATACATTTTACTGATCTCACCCATGGTGTCTTCAATAATTATCTCAACAAACCTGAAATCTGTGTTTTTGTTATTTTAAACTAGTCTGTGATAATTCTTTAACTTAATCACCCTTTCCTTTTTAATTTGTATTACTTTTTTTTTAAAAAAGATTCTTTTCTAACAAAAATAAAATTGATGGATTCAAAGGTGTGTGTGCAGAGATTTTGTTCACGTGCTGTGAGGGGATGTAGGGGGAGACACGAGCAAGTATCTGCATTAGAATCTCCTCTCCATTTTGCTTTGGTTGCAGTCCCCATATAGAATGCCTGATTTCCGAAATAGGGATATCCGAAAGTTCCTTTACGGATGTCCCTATTTCAAATACCCCTTCAGTGTTGAAATTATTTTTCAGAATGGGTGAGTTTGCTGATCGGCATACTCACCCATTCTGTTTCAGAAATGCCGCTGCTACCGCAGAACCCGGACCATGAGAAAGGTGAGTAACTTCTCCAGGGTTAGGGTCATGCTGTGGGGAAGGGAGGGTTAGGGTCAGGCTGCGGGAGATGGTGGGTTAGGGTCATGCTGTAGGGGAGGGAGGATTAGGGTCAGGCTGTGGGGAAGGGAGGGTTAGGGTCATGCTGCAGGGTAGGGAGGGTTAGGGTCAGGCAGCAGGAGATGGTGGGTTAGGGTCAGGCTGCAGGGAAGGGAGGGTTAGGGTAATGGAAGGGGAGGGTTAGGGTTAGAACAAGGGGAAGGGTTGGGGTAGTTTACAGCCTTACCTTTTGTAGCACTGCATTCGGTTCTCCGTGGATCGATTGCTGTGCCTCAGTTCAAAACTGGCTGGGAGAAAATGGCCCTATCAAAATAGGGCCGTTCTTTCCGGGGACCCACACCCGTTTTGCTTGTACTTCTGACGTCATGCAGCGTTACAGCAGTCTAGCTAAGGGAGAGCAGCTCTAGTTGTTTAACCAGGGGAGGATTCCTTATGAGCAGCATTTGTAGATTTAGAGAAGACTGAATATGAAAACAGGTTCCTCTATAATTTGCTCTTAGCTGGGAGGTGTGATGACACATTGCCCTTACAACCACTCCGCAATCCCTGATGGCTTCATCTAAATGATTATGGAAGCCTGTTTTTCTCACGCAGCTGTTCATGGCTGATTGTTTACCGTGTGTACTTACAATTGCACCAGAGACCGAAAGTAATGACTCCTGTCCACATCTAGGGAGCTCAGTGCTCTGACAGACAGCCTGGTTGCTGTTATGTAACTGCACATGGCCACCACATCCAACACATTTCACTTTTAATTATTTTGGGTGGAAGTAAAGAAGGCGATTTTATTGCTCCCAGCCCGGCGTTTGCATTTGGCTGTTTTAGCAAAGTCTCAGGACTTCCAGGTTGGAAATTTGGGGTAAAATCTAGGTCAGGTTTGTTAGAGGAGCTGACATTTCTTAAGATAAAGCGGATAACACATCCAGTGGTGAGTATAATGGGCCAGATCTAGAGCTCTGCCCCACATAACTGGACTTCTAAACCCAGGACCCTGTCTTTATACGCACCGGCAAATGGGGCCAGTGCATAAATTACAATATTGGTTAAGCCCTTACTGTACAATATAAAGACCTCCCACCCTGGGGACACTCCACACATAGCAGTTCATCCTGCACTGACACCTGAAAGTTTTCCGGCACAGATCTGCATCCTCAGGCCTAATGGTGCTGGATTGAAATGCATACTTTTTAATGAAACATTAAAAAACGCCTATATGTGAATCTGATCCAATATGCTCAAATGTATTTTGATTGGTTCAGCTTTTGCTCATGAAATAAATAAATAAAAAGTTGAAACTAAAGTTTTTACAACTTTTATTTATTGATAAAAATGATATCCTTGTGAATGGAAATAGAGCATGGGTCTATTATGCTGCCATTATTGGCCTCTTTATTGATGGAACCAGAGAGGTATTGTCCATTCAGCATGGAGGTATTCACTGTACCCTTCCCCTGGCGCTGCTTGTAGACCCTCCAACATGACCCCCTCCATTCGGTACATAATACTCTGCTCTTGCTCTTCCTTCCTAATCTCTGATTGCAGTCACCTGTGTTATACTAGTTATTTTAATAGAAAGGTGTGTAACACAGGTGACTGCAATCAGAGATTAGGAAAGAAGAGCAGAAGCAGAGTATTTTGTACCGAATGGAGGGGGTCATGTTGGAGGGTATGTGCTTATATCCTCATCTCAGTCTTGTTACTCTCCAGCCGTTTCTGTCTTCTCTTCCTTCAACTGCTATTGATCGAATTAAATAAAAACTGCTTTTCAAAAGTATGATTTTATTCCCCAACCCTACCATGAGGTGGCAGCACATTCATTAGTGCCATGAACTTGTGGTAGAGCAAGTCATGTTAGCATATGGTAGAAGGAGGGATCGTGCTCGTGCGTGTAGTGGGTATAGTTGTCGCACCAGCAATCATTATTTCGGCAGCGACAACCCAAACACTATAATGTCAGCAGTATCATTGCCAACAGGATTTGAATTTAGAAAAGTTTTATGTCAGGACGGGTACAATGCTGTAAGGTCTATATTTGACATGGTACTCGTTCAGATTGCCGACGTTTACTGTCCCTGGTACCTGCTGAGAATTACTCGCTCCAGTAGAGGGCGCTCTGCTGAGCTTCCATTGTTAGGGTCAGGATTGTTGTGATGTCAAACAAAGTACGTTGGCATTACAATATTCTATCAGGTGTTGCGGCAACAACAAACATTCGGATTGGCAAACTAAACCCACACAGACTTCTAGAAACTACTTAATATGGTTTAAATGTACAGTCCTTGGCATCAATATGGTCATTTATGTGGCATAAGTGTAGAAGTAAATAGCACATTAGATAATGGTCCTGGTCTATCCATATGCAGGCCTCAACAGTCTACTGATCACCAGTCACTCTCCCTAAGGTCTTACCTATACGCTTTCTTATGTTAAGGAAGTACATAAGCCTACTTGTGCCTAAGCTGTAAAACACTGCAAGCTGCTAGAACTGACATGTGGTCAAAATTATTGGTTTATAGAGTTTGGTAAAGTGGGACAATGGTGTACACTCAAATTTTGCTACGCCATAGTCAAAGTTAGGGCTTCTTCTAAGTGCTTGAAATTAGTTACTCCTGGGCTAAACCATGTTGATTGCAGGGGAGTCATATCTGTTGCAAACAGTATTGGAGTTGAGAGGTGGTCATTCTTTGCATGCAGGGATTTATCTTTGAATTGCTTCCTGCACACAGATACTGACCAGCTTTACTATCACACTGTTATTTAGACTTGGGATAGGAAACATCACCTCTCAACTCTAATACTGTTTGCAACAGATGAAATATGACTCTCCTGCAATCAACATGGTTTAGCCCAGGAGTAACTAATTTCAAGCACTTACTGAAGTCTGGATAAAGCCCTTTGTGTGTAATCCAGGGAATGATGACATGGCTGCTGCTGTAGAGATCAAATAAAATGGATGATCTTCAGTGTAATGAAGACCAGAATCCATCTACTTTCAAGATACATCCATTGCTTCTAAGTGACTGTTCAAATAATGATCTGGCAAACACTGAAAGTTCAGATCTCTGCCTTAGGGGCATTAATGCACAAGAAATTGGCAGTGGATACATTTCTCATAAGGTTCTTGCAAGAAATGAAGAGACAGAATGTTATCATCCTCTTTGTTCTACTCTTGTATGGAGTCAGAACATCCCTTAAATTCAGGTGAACCATTAAATCTGTTTGCAGGGCTTCACAGCTGCATACTCATTGGTGTGAAGCACCTTAGTAAACATGTCAAAGCAAGTTAAATTTTTTGGCAAACTCTACTTTATATTCACCTTTATGGATTGGGTAAAGGCAGGCATATGTTTCTCTCTACATTTATTATTTAGAGATTTGTATATGTTTGTATACATTTTATATGTATGTAAAATTGTATAGCATCATCATATACAACCCTTTACATTTTTAAACAATCATTCACAGTCATTACCCTTCACAGGTTAATTTATTTAGTATGGAAATGAGCTCAGCACTGAGGCAGTGGTGCTAACAAACCCATAGATACCACTCTGCTTGCAAAATGTCTGCAACACTCCACTGGAGATACATACTAAGGCCCCAAACACATGCACACACTAGGGAAATTTTCAGTAAACCGCCAATTAACTTACCAGTGGGAGGAAACCCACACAGACAGTGGGAGAATATACAAATTCAATGACCTCAGCTGTGAGGCACAAGTGTTAATCACTGAGCCACCGTGCTGGGATGCCAGCTAATGTCAGATTAGTCTGACTTTTATACTTTATCACCGTCAGCAATGCAAAATAGTAATTTGTAAGCTTGCAATAATAGGTGTGGTGTATCTCAAATCAGCCGTTCGAAGCTGGAAACCACACCCCTCAAGTCTGCGGTGAACGAGGATGTTTTGCTCTGAAGCAGAAAGCCAGAACAGAGGTCAAAGTCAAATTTCAGGAGAGGTACAAGACAGACAAAAACAGCTGGTTCTTCCAGAGGCTGCAATTCTAGGACTGGATTCAGAGTTCCATGTATGCGTGAGGCAGAATCGCGCAAGTTAATTTAAATACGGGCTATTCAAGGATGCGCTTTTGTGCATTCTATAGCCCACTCTGAATAGCACGTAGGGTGCTGTTTCAGAGTAGTATGCGAAAACAGTCGGAGCCTTAATTGCTCCGACCGCAGGTTTTTTTTTTTAACAAAGTACAATATTAACCCCCTCCCCAGCCTGCCTTCCGCCGCAACCTATGTAAAAAAAATCATGGAAAAAATCACGATGTAAATCGTGATTTCATTCATGGGAAATAACGATTTACATTGGGATATTTCCACAGATTCCCATGCTGGCAGAGGAAATAAGTATACCCCAATGACAGTACAACAGTCATTAGCGCCGGGATGTCCTGTGTGCAGGACATAGTTTGCGTCGTCTCTATAGGGTTTTTCTTGTAGCCAAGGACACCCCCTCGGATTAAAAGCTTACAAGACTGGACCCCCATCAGAGCAGGTAAGTATTTTTTTAAATTATTTTTATAAGCATTTTTGGACATTTTATTTCAGGACACTACATTGATTTTGACAAGTACAGGGATAATTATATTGGGCTCTTTTTTAATATTTATATTTTTGAGGGACTTTTTTAATCTTTTTAGTATCTGCATACAGTTTGTTTGTTTTTGCAAAGGGACAGGGATCTTGGGCTTATAATATTTCTTTATTTTATTTTGGTGCACATGTGGGCATGTTTACTAATTGCATTATGTGGGCACAGTATTTTTTTTTAATAAAGGGCACAGGGATGTGTGACATATTTTCTTTCTTTCTTTCTTTTTTGGTGGGGGGGGGCACATGTGGGCATGTTTAATGTAGTTTTTATGCGGGCAGAGTATTTTTGGGAATTGTAAGTAATGGCCATGGCACGCTATTTGCCGCAGCGTGCCATGGATACCAGGGCATGCTGCCGATAGTAGTTCTACTAGCGCAAGCATGCCTTAACATTCATGGGCATGCTTGCACTTGTAGTTATACTTGTCGGGCCGTACTTTATTTATTTATCATTTTACATAGGTTGCAGCGGCGGGGCAGGTGGTGGAAGGGCTTAATTTTTAACTAAAAATCCTTTATTTTTTTTTTAACTACTTTCTTTTTTTTACAGCTCCGATGAGCTGCGCCTACACTTACACCATCCCTGAGATGGTGGAAACGTAGGGCTTGTTTAGGAGCCACCGGACTGAACTGCACGGAATATTTAAATGAAGAAAACTCACCTTTTCTCATTTAAATATTCTGGTACACCCCTTTTTGCAGGCGGAATCGTATGCTGGCGGATACACTAAATTCCGCTAGCAATACGACTTCCTTGCGCTATTTTCGCATGCGCAGTTCAACAAAAACGCTGCGCATCCGTGTGATTTTCACACGGATGCGGTACTCTGAATCAGGTCCCTAATGTCTTCATTTGGTGCAAAATTAAAGTTTATGGGTGGAAAAAATAACAAAAAGTATCATAAATAATTTAGTTGTATATTTTGTTAATATATTTTTCTCTAAAGAGTTTACGCACCCACAACCATGCTATGAAAAATGGTTCACACAGTCCAGGTGCTCTGAATAGGATACAAAATATGGACATGCCACCATAAAAGTCATTATATAGTCTAAAAAGAGGAAATGCCTCTTGTTTTTGGTCATATCTATTACAAGATTGATTGACAATTAGATTTTTGACTCCAGTAAAGTAATATTTGACTCCTGTGAAGGGAATATTATGTGCATTGTGATATATATTTCTGTAGCAATGAGACTGTAAGAAAAGAATCCTTTCACTGATTTGTGTAATGCACAAGACCATAAGTAGTGTCACAGTGAAATTCAAGGATGAGATTTTATAATCTTCAGTGGTAGCTTGCAATGTTTGTGTTCTTTAAACCCAGATTTTACTTTGTAGGACAAACATTGCGCCTGGGAACTAAAATATGCCAATATGCATTTGGTAGATAGTGATAAGTAAACACACTTGTTCATGCAGTATTTGATCAAAACTGAATTATTCCCAAAAACCGGGAACCTGGGTTTTTGGTGGTGATCTGAAAGGTACCTAGGTCCTGGTCCTGGGTCTAATAACCTGGGAGTGAGACATAGGGAAAAAAGAAGGGTTTTTTTCCACGGCGGACCCCGGTAAGCGGCAATGTGAAAGGTGCAGACCCGGGTTGAAAAACCTAATACACCCGAGTGGGGGGATTTGTTACTGTTGTTATGCATCAGTAAATAAGCCCACTTTGGGAGCCGCGCACAGCCCCTTCTCAATATCACGGCAGACAACCCGGCAAATCACCTGGCAAGAACCCGGGTTTTGAAAGTGGTATCAGTCATACACTGCCTTACATCAGGCCATGTATTCTGCATAGAAAGTGACAGCAGATAAGAGCCACATGGCCATCCAGTCTTCCCAATTGTTTATTTTAAACTCTACAGACCCTAGACCCTCATTATAGGTTACTTTCCCAGAATCCTCTCCGACACAGTAGGGTTCAGTTCTCACCAATTTCATTAAACACAGATAAAGTATTAAAAATCACTCTGAACATATGATATTACTGACCACAAACCAATAATTCTCTCTCTGGCCCAGATCCAGACCTACATTCCCTTTAGGTTTCAACGCATAGTGTGTTTACGCTGGCGTATTTTCTATGCACTCTCCTCAATCGTACGTACTTTGGCCGTTTTACGCTTGCCAAACCCTACTTTAACTTTTCAAAGCGTAACCACTGACGTACGTAAAGGCTTCATGTACGTAAGTGTCTAAGCCACGCCCATACTGTATGATTTAAATGCCTCACCCCGCCTCCAAAGTGTAATTATGTAAAAGTGTCGTATGGCTGTCACGCCCCTTTGTTCGTAGTTACGCTGTTAATACTAGGCTGGTACGTACGTTCATAGTTACGTGGCGTAACATCTGCTGCGTGCAATAGCGTTTCTACGTCTCTGGCTAGCGTACTTCGTTCTGGATCTACCCCTCTGAGATTAATATTCTGTAAAAGTGATGTCGGATCCCCGCTGTATTCCGACTCCGGTATGTACGAGGGGAAGTTACACAGGATCCTACCTCAATATTTCCTCACCGTCCCCATATAAAATGGGGAAGGTAAAATGGAAATCTGGATAGGATCTTGAGGGCTGAGACACCCCCTTACTGTGCACTTTAAATAACTCCCGCCTTCAGTACCATGTGCTGTGCCCCTCCCATCCCACCTCATTGTCGGAAAGACTTTCAGTACGAAAATCTGAAAAATGAGGACGCAGATCCGCGTGAGATGTCTGTTGCGCTCACATGCGCAGTTGCGAATTGCTGGGCGTTTTCTGCTCGCAAAAAGTCTGCATCCAATCCATCAGGTTTAGGGACTGTTTGATATAGTCTATAGAGAATTTTTCCTTTAACAGCTACTTATTAGGAAATAAAAGGGTTGTTACACCGAATCGTGTTTTACAGAGGTGAATCAGAATTGCGCTCTTTGATTGTACAGGATATATGTGTGATGGATACATGGGTGATGCATATATAAACAAGAAGACTCATCATATACAGAGGATCTGTTTGAGGTTTGACAGGTTGTTTGATGTCTGTGAAGTCTAAAAACAATTTAAAAATAGCTGATGCCTGAGTTTAAAGAGCTGCAAAGGCTGCAAAAGTCAATAAAACGATAAAAAAAAATTGCTATAGACCTGTGCTTTTCCTAAGTCAGGGATATATAGTCAGGGTTGTTATATCCTCTCTGTTACACGCTGTATGGGTAGGCGGGGAATTGGTAGTGATGGATTCTACTGGAAGAGGAAGGGCCAGGGAAATGACAGCTGTGTTGTGGATGGATAGCTGGGAGGAGAGAGGATCAGTCTGCTACAGCTTCTGCCAGAAGAAAGAACAAAAGCCTTCTCATCCCAAGCAGCATGGAGCAAGAAGGGGACTTCTCAGTCACTGTCCCACTGATTTTCACTGCCCTAGCTGTCATTCTAGCCACTGTTTTGATCAAGCTCTTCTCTGGAGGAGAGAAGAAGCCTGCTGAGGCAGTCCCAGAGCAGGAGAAGGAGGACCAAGTGGTAGAAGCACCAGAAACAGAGGAAAAAGACAAAGAGGACAAGGTAGCAGAGGTTAAGGAGGCTAAGAGGACTGAGAGGGAGGCAGTCCCTGTGGAAGATGTTGGGACAGCTGATGAGTTGCCACAATCAAAAGACAATGAGCCTGGGACAGAGGAGTGTGCAGCCAAGGAGAGCCCATCCAGTCACTCTAGTCAGGAAGAGGAGGACAGTAAGGTAAGGCAGGAGACATCATGTCACTGGTATGTAAAACTTCATTGCCTAGTCCCAAGTATTTGTATTGCTTCTACACCCAGCTCACACCTGTCCCAGTGCCATTACAGACCATATAGGCAAATGCCTAGGGTGACATTGTTCCTGAGGGCGCTATGCAGGCCTGGCAGTGAGAGGGACTGCAACTGAAGGAGCACATGTTAAAATCCTGTGTATGACGCCAGATTAGTCAGAGCCAGCGCTGGCATAAGTTGTACAAGCTGGTGGCATGGTTCTATGGCATCTGATGGGGTATTTGTTCAGTTTGGATCTTGCAAGTGAGTCTGCAATAGAATCATCCCTAAAAACCATCTGGGGTCTATGCAATGGGTTAATGGTAACTGTAGTGGACGACGCAGCTGGAGCCATTTAAAATGGCTGCAGATGAGGTCCTGGTGCCAGCGTGTAACTGGCATCCAGACAGTGCATAGCTGTCTGTACCCGCCCTGGCTGACTGGCTGTGTATGTGGAATTTCAGTGTGTATTGTTAGTGGGCAGAATAATCTCACAAAGGTCACTTCACCATCAATCTTTATGGTCTACAACCCCCCACCCTCACCCCACTCCCTGCACAATTGCATTACACTGAGTGCAGAGGAACTGGGTATTCACTGAAGTAGTAGTATTTACAGAGTATAGCATCCAGGCAGAGGTGGTGCTACCCGAGACACATGACTAAATATTTGCTTTGTGTTCTGTTAACACTGGCTTGGATACATGTTTCGTTAATCATATTGTATTGTTGCTATCTGTGTGCGCGCATAGCCTCTCTGTACATCTGAGCTATAGTGGAACGTCATACCCAATGCCTTGTCTGTGTCTCTCACCTCCCTAAATTCTCTGTGTTGCGGTGTTTATGCTGAATTCACCCTGGGGCTGTGGAATTTGGGTCTCATACACAGTAGCCGTCTCATTTCCTGTCCACATTCCTGTCCTGTAACCCATTCACCTTCGTATTTTTGGCGAGACATCTTCAATGGTAAAGTATTCAGTGCAGAGACATACTACAGTGGGACACCTGCATTTGTCCGTTGTCTGTACTGGCTATTAGGCCAGGCTTTTATACACTGGGTTAAAAAGTATCAGTCATGTCTGAGGGCAAAATTATTCAATTTTAACTTAATATTGTACCCATGACTGCCCTCACCCCCACCACCTCACAGTTCACAGTGAGATTATTTGTCAATTAATTTAATTTGTTCAGTATTTAAGAACATATAGGTCAGGAATAAAGCCATCTACTAATCAGTGTTTAATTATACTGTGCTTTTTCCCTCAGTGGATGAGAGATTACAAGGCTGCACGATATGTAAATAGTGGCTGCTGTCACATCAGGAAGCAAAATTCCACATTTGTCACATCTGCTTTGCAGGCACATCTTAATGAATAGAGATATTCTCACAATTTAATGCTTGACATGGTTGTGTTAGAGATTCCTTATTTGGAATGTGTCCCAGGCAGTAAACTCCAATCACTTCATAAGATCTTATGTAGGGCCATGTAAGTGTAAATGTCACATGGGTATCCCATATTTACCAATCACCAATAACATTGCTGCATGTGTGGCCAGCTTTACAGTCTGCGCTGATTTGGTTCACATCCTGGCCTTTTAATTTAGAGTTCAGATGCTGGCAAATGTCAGTTTATATTGGCCAATCAAAATGAGTAATAGAGAGGAGTGACTGCATTCTACTGCCATACATTTTTTCATTGACAAAAATATTTACCACATATCTACAGACCCCTTATAGTAATTACTTCAGGTGCACTACACCCAAATGTGAATTTTTTTTCTTTTTTAGAACATCACCAATGTCATGCACATTGTGAACTGTAAATAGTTCTTTTAGTGAACTAAATTGCTGCTTTTTTCAAAGCTTTTTATGTGTTCACTAACTTATTTATGACGTGCTGCTTCATTGCTTTCTATAAGGTTTAAAACATTCATGGTCTGAATCTTCCTTGTTATTCACTCAGCTTTTTCCCCCCCCCCTTCTGCAAGTAGCTGTAATGTCCTAATTCGCTTATCTTTATTAGAAATGCAGACACGATATTTTCTTTAAATTCTTACAAATGGCCCATTGAGTTGGTGATGACCGTATCCTAAATCTATATTTATTGAATCACCACCCTAAGGCCTGTTGTCCGCAATTTGAGAATCAAGCAACCTGGAAAAGGGTTAAAACCTTTTCCTACTTGGATGTTGCTGCATGGAAGAGGTTAATGCATCTCATTTCCAAGTGAGTCACTGCAGCAGAAATCCGGCCTTACAAGGCAAAGCTCCTCACTGGGTTTTGACTCACCATGATTCACAATCTTAGAAGTTCCTTTTTTTTGGCTACAACATGCAATAAATAGATGATGACCCAGAGCCCTGCTCCCCCTTCTCTAATCTGCGGTTTTAGCCCAATAATAGTTTACCCACAGACCTGATCCCTGCCTTCCCATCTCTATCCCGCTGCAGTATTGTCATTTTGCATCGCTGTCCCCTTTTGGTGCAATAGTCCTCCTGGACATTATAAGCCACATGATCAATCTGTACATTAGAGGCCAAGCTTATCTGCACCTTGCATTGTATTGGCTGGGACCTGTCAGAAAATAAACAGATTACAGACGGGAATAGATTAAACCATTTAAATCTTCACTGCCAGATAATTCTAATGACATGAGACGCTCCTTTCTTTGAGGTCAAAGAGTGGCAAACTTTACAGGAATAAAGCAACAAAAGGAGGAGCTCGGTACCTTGAGAAGCCATGTTACACTGCGCTGGGGGCAGGGGGCAGAAAACTAATAACAAAAAATGATGCTGCCCTGTATTTGCATTTCGTGCCTTTAAGTAACAACCATCGGTATTCTCCCTGCATTGAAAAATAAATATTTAATATGCAACCTAGTTTATTCACGAGCAAGGGTTCTACTTTCTTTGTTAGTAATACTGCATCAAGCACATATTATTTAATGCAGTTCTGGCTAAACAGTAGGGGTGGAGCCACAGTGATTCAATGCAGTGGTGCATGCAGAGGGGGTTTCTGGCTGTCCAGAAACCCTCCCACAAAAACATATTTAAAACAACACGCTGGCCGCAGTAGACCTCAGCCCTGTGTGCGTCTACGAAACCAGTTGATAAAGGAACAAGAGAGCAGCATCTCCTTCCATTATACAAGTGGAACAGTGCACACCCTTTGCTGCCATGTGGGGTATATAAGATATAAAGTAAGTTTTGCAACATTTATACACTCAACAGGAATGTTATCTTGCCAGCACTAAGGTCAGTAATATTGTTATATCAACCTTAATGTTGTTGATAGCAAAATGTCTGACAAAAACACTAATACTCACAATATAACCCTAACAGCCCCATCGCCCTAACCCTTCCCATATCACAGCCTAACCTTATCCCCCCACTCGCTGCAGCTTAACCCTAACCCTAAACCTTAAAATTAACATTTAAATCCACATTTCGTTTAATACTCACCGTCCATTGCGTCGAGTCCTGAAGTGTCCAGCACGTGTCCTTGTCAAGTTCTGAAGTGTTGAGCAGGTATCAATCGATTGAAGAGTCGTCAATCCTACATCATTGACGATCCGGTGTCCTGTGTACCAAAAGTGTTGAGCTGTTGTCCATCACACAGGTAAGCGTTCCGTAGTTGACCGTCTCCCAGGTATATTAGGATTTGGGAAAGTCACACTATCAGTATATACAGTATATGTTGTGCTAATCCCAGACCCTAATATACCTCATATATATTAGAGTATGTGCCACTCAAAAAGCTCTAATATACCCCACATCTATTTTAGTATGTACTATTCCTTGAACCCCAATATACCCCATATGTACTTTTTATAGTGTGCTGCCTCCAGTCCCCTAATATACACCACATGTATGAAGATGGCACACTATATAAAGTACATATGGAGTATATAATTGGTCTGGGAGATCTCCCTCCGGGAGATCTGAATTTCATGAGTCTCCGGGATATTCCGGGAGAGTCGGCTTATATAGTGCTCATTGCTAAACCACCTTAAGCATTTATCTTCACGCCTTTCTATCCCTTTCACAAAATGAGTTTATTTTGCACTCTATTAAGCTCCTTGTGGTATTTACTCCATAACCCATGGATTCCCACGTTAAGGATACACCCAAGTTGTCTGCATACTTTCTACTGCACTTGGATTTCACTTTAGACACTCAGGGGCTGATTCCGATCTGCACTTTCACCTATTTTTGTAAATTGTGAAAAGCATAATTAGAACTAAGAGGTAAAGGGGCTGATTCAGGGTTTGGGAGTAAGGGTAAAATAAATGCAAGTGTACAGCTCAGCTTAACCATTTTGCAGTGTGAGGGGGCTCATTAATTTTAATTTTGTTGCCTGCAGGGAAAATACTTTGCTTTTGCACATTGAACTGAAAGGAAATTTCACCTTTAAATTCTAATTCTGCTTTCACTATTTAAATTAGCCTCCCCTTGCAGTTTAACATGGTATTGCTCAGGTCTACACTTGCACCTAAAGTGTAAGTTCAGCTCTGAATGAGCCCCCAGGTCTTTTAGCTCAACTCTAATTAGATTAAACAGAAAGCTACACAGTATGTCAATTCTATGTGCAAAAGTAAAGTATTTTCCCTGCATGCAAAGAAAATAAATTGATCTAGCGCCCCTTACTTTTCAAAATGGTTTAGCCGAGCTGTACACTTGCACCTTATTTGACCTTACTCTCGAACTCTGGATTAGCCACATCTTTTTCACTTTTCTTCTTGGGTACAGTCTGGAAATTATATTAAATAGTATTTCCCCAAGACATCACGCTCTGCAAATGACGCTAGTGTGACCTGAGCCGGAGAGAGAGCAAAGGTAAGTGTGCTGTGACATGATGTGCTGCGATGTGATTGGAATGAATGGATGTGAAGGCTGGACATGGAGGGGGAACAAAGGTAGGATGGGCACACATAAAGAGGGGCAGTAAGACTGGCTAGACACTAAAAGAGGGGGCAATAAGACTGACTGGACACAATAGAGGGGGCAATAAAACTGGCAGGACACTAAAAGAAGGGGCAATAAGACTGACTAGACACAATAGAGGGGGCAATAAAACTGGCAGGACACTAAAAGAAGGGGCAATAAGACTGGCTGGACACAAATAGAGGGGGCAATAAAACTGGCTGGACACAAAGAGGGGGAAATAAGACTAAATGATTACAACTTGAGTAAAATAAAAAAATGTTTTTTCCAATTTCGGGCCCCAATATGAAGGTGCGTCTTATACATGGGAGCGTCTTATACATGGAGAAATACGGTACCTACATTCATTTGTCCTTTTGTGATAGTAGCCTACAGTATGTATTCACATTATGTAACCAGATTCCTGTTGTAATATACCAATGATTAGTATAGTCATGTTCTTTTTCTGTGTTCTGACGCTATCAGGCATTGTTTCATCTGGGTGTTTTTATTTTTAGCATCATTGATGGAAAACAATTTAGAAGGAGTTAGCCTGGTGTACAGTGATTAAGAACAGGGTGGTGTGTGGGAACTCCTACATTCAGTCCACAATGAGTCCAGGGCAGTGCCGGGTGGAATATATTACAATATAAGGAATTTATTTCTGTTAATTGGACATATGGCTGGTAATACTGGAAAAGCTCATTCCAATTTAAAGTTATTTTAAGCATAACAAGCAAATTAGAACATTAACTTCACTATTATACAATCTGTATAAGAGACATTGGATTATATAAGTGCATGAGACAACTGACTCATTGCAATCCACCTGTATATTAAAATCTCCACGTTTGTTGTTTGGTATAGCGATCCTTTAATAATCATAAAATGATGTAATACTGTGTTACAACATCAGCTGAAAACACCTCTTCAATCGTTTCAAATGCTTTGTTACAATTACTTATTATCTTTTATAACCCATATGAAAGAAAATGAGACTTGAAAACTCAGCTTCTTTACTGGACAATATAAATATTTGTATATAAGTCAGCATGCACTGGGCAGACTCAGTATTCTGACTTCTGCACAATTAGCCATAATTGTCAACTCTGGAATGTTGGCGTGTCAAAGCAATTTGAAGCAGGAGGGAGGATGGCCAACT
>WWET01001294.1:92040-118956 GCA_011038615.1 Limnodynastes dumerilii | reverse complement strand
TTGCCTGAGCTCTGGGAGTCTCCCTGACATTCCAGGAGAGTTGGTGGACCGACCGGAGGTGAGTATGACTCTATGGGAAATTTTAGGAGTAGGTTGGGGGGGAGGGGAGTCTTAGGGTTAGGCTCAGGGTAGGGGAGTCATTGGGCCAGGCTGCGGTGAGGGGAGTCTTAGGGTCAGGCTGCGGGGAAGGGAGGGTTCGGATAATGTAAGGGGAGGGTTAGGGTAAGGGTTGGGATTAAATTCATACTTACCATTCGCCATAGGATCTTCAATCTTTTATCGATCGATTGCTTCTCATCTATGAGGCAGAAGCAATGGAAAATGGCCCTTTCAATAAAGGCCCGTTCACAGCGACGCGATGACCCACATCCCTGGGGAGTTGCAGTTAAAATATAGCAAGATATTTTTGCAGGTTTAGTATGGTAACAATGAAATGTGTCTCAATCATAAATAATAACTTGGAGGTGTTTTGTGTATTGCCCATGTTATGCGTATTTTCTAAACATCGCTTTTTGTGGGACAGTCCTGCTTTAAGGGCTCTGTCCCTCTCTCAGATGTGTGCTCATTCACCAGTTCATTGCTATGCAGAGGATTTAAGGGGCATCCTAGAGTCTTAGGCCCATCTTCTTCACATCCAAGACAACAGCTTTTTGTGGGTTTACTAAACTGCAGGAAAGGAAAAGCGGAGATGTTGCCCATAGCAACCAATGAGATTCTAGCTCTCCGTTCTTATAACATACTAGAGAATGTCAACTAGAATATGATTAGTTGCTATGGGCAACATCTTCACTCTTCCTTTCCCGCAGTTAAGTAAATCTAGAATTTAAATTGTTACATGCATATTTTAACGTGGGAGATCCATGCGTATTTACCCACGTGGGATTCACATGTCCGTTCGGGAGGCACTTCCGCACATAGGGCCAGATCCAGAGCTATGCTGGCCATCTTGCCGTAAGTATGGCCAGTGTAGCTCTGGTGCACTCCCCTTGTCCCTCCCCCTGTGTCAGCGTAGTTACACATAGTTACGCTGGCTGAAGTCTACCCTACCCTAACTGTGTATAACTACGCTCACACAGGAGCGTAACATCCCTAACCCAGCCCTCCCTTCCTAATTACCCTCCCTCCCCCTGCCCAGCTTCGTCACTACAGCGTAGTTACGGAGCTGCCTGCTCCGGTGCATGCGCAGAACGGCATCTCTGCCGTTCTTCCGCTGCCGCCCGCCGTAACTCTGGATTTGCCCAATATAGTCTACGTGAACTCCGTAAATAAAGTTACTACGTATGCGCAGTTGAAACAAACCTAAAAATACGCATGGAACTCGCTACTGAAATGGTTCTCTGAATATGGCCCTAAGACTTTTTTTTCTAAACAAATCAGTGATATAAAGAAACTCTTCAACTATTATTTTGCTACTTTTAGAGAAATTGAAAAAATACAGATTTTTACCACAAACCCTCACAGAGTAGTCTGAGTTCTGCATATTTTTCCATAATTTGCAGATAACAGACAAAACACACTAGAGTTCCTGACACACTCAGTGCCAGTCATTAGTAGGTCTGGTTAACCTGTGGCTCTCCAGGTGTTGTGAAACTGCGAGTCTAGGGTTACCACCCCTCTAGGATTACTTCGGAGAGTCCGGTTGAGACCTGCGTGCAGAGGGGTCCCATTCCTGAACTATACAATATCCAGGAAGGGAGTAATGTGTCTGGGAATTTCTTGCTGAAAAGGTGGTAACCCTATACATGTCCCAGCATTTGTCAGGTATCAGCTATAGCCATGCAGTTAAAGCATGCTGGGACTCGTAGTTTCCTGGAGAGCCACAGGTAGACCATGCCTGTAATAGCAGAACAATGGTTTAAGACAATTTGCTGCAGAATTTATGAGCAATGTGGTTGGTCTAAGCTTGACTACTAAACAATAGCACTTCTCATAGAAAGTAATAAGTAAACAAGTAGAAACAATACAAATAGAACAAGGTGACATGAAATGTGACTGAGGCAGTCACTACTTGTGACGTGTCAGGAAACACAGTGTACAGTATGAATGTAATGTAATTCCCGGGAAGGTGACAATGTAATCCACATGTGGGGTGGTTGTAAGAGATGTTACATTTCATTGGGGTATAAGCAATTTATAGGGAAATACATGAAGAATGTTTTAGAAATGGGAAGAGATATACGATTTAGTAAACTGCGGAAAAAGAAAAATGGAGATGTTGCCATAGCAACCAGTCAAATTTTAGCTGACATTCTCTGTATGTAAGAGGAAAGTGAGAGCTTTAATCTGATTGGTTGCTTTGGGCAACATCTCCACTCTTCCCTTTTCCACAGTTTAGTAAATCCAGCCCTCGGAGTCTACTAAAGTTTAATAATTTGTTCAGTAATTGAGAAATGATAATATATACTGAACTATGCACAGATGTGCAAAACATATATCACATTAGGCTTAGGAAAATAGCTGCTAAAGCACTTGGAATGTTATGGCTTCAGAAATAGCCCTTAAGCGAGTGTGAAAGAGGGTGATCATTGTATATACTTGGCAAGAACGCCAACAGGGGCTTACTGGCAGATGTTCAGTGAAATAAATACAATATCTTTCAGCCACTATGAAATTAATATGTACTTAAAATGTGGTAAGAATGTGGAACTTTTCCAACTTTACGCCAGCAGCTGTACAGAATTTCCAATGGCTGCTTTATATAGGCAGACCCGTCTTTTAAAGGTACTCAATTATACGCACACACGTAGCACGGTAACACCCATGACACTCCCCTCACACAGCCGCGTTGTTGGTGACTTCCGCCACTGTAGGGCACCCTTATCTCTACGTGTGTAGTTACGGGAGTATGTTAAGTTACATACGTGCGTATCTAACCGCGCCTTCAAATGCCCTTCAAATGCCCATTTAAATGCTTCCCCCCGCCCACTAAAATGTAACTTTGCACGTACGGAATTCAACCCTGCACCTCCGCCTGTATATCCCCAAGTGCGATTCACACGTATATGCCTAATGCCTAATGGATTTCCGTGCGTAAATTCAATGTAAATTGCGTATATAAAGTTACTACGCATGCGCAGTTACTCCGATCCTAAAAATACGCACGCAACTCCACGTAAAAACATATCTGTAAATACGGTCCAAATGTCTCTAAATTACTGCTTTACCCACCTTCAGTGTAAACCAACTTTGGTGCCATGTCACTGTGTTGTTTTGTATACCATTGTATTTTATTTGTATTATGAGACTCTTAGGGCCTCATTTACTAAAGTCGCTTTTTGCAGCGATTAATAATCACTGTTGATGTTGATCGATTTTAAAATGGACAAATCGCCATGCTTTTCTATTGAAAAGACATGCATTATTCTATCACTTATCCTGAGGACGCATATCCTACTATAAGGCAAAGCATGGCCATGTGTTTGTGGCCATGCTAATCCTTATAGTAGTGTAAGCGTGTAATATGTCCACAATATAATAAAACATTCCCCCCAATAAACATTACAACAATACAAAAAAGTGTCCCTTACTGTTTATGAACACTATATGTAAAGTATCGACTCACCGTTTAGCAGTCATCTGTCTTGGGATGATTTGCTTGGAGTTTCTTCGGTCTTTGAAGTTCTTCTGGTAATGTAGAATGGAGATGCTTGTCAGCTTGCTAGAAGAGGATGGTCCGGTGCTTTAAGATGGTCTTCGGCCTCTTCTGGAACTTGACACGACGTCCTCCTTCTTCCACTTCTGGGGCGCCGCTACTAATGACCATTCGGGCACTAGAGGGCACCCTTTTATACTGAATGTGACGTCATAAACACTAGAGCCCTCTAATGTATATGACGTCATATTTTCAAGTCCCGGGACTTTGCCTCTAGTGAATACAGCGATTGCATAATCGCCGGCAAAGTCCCGGGCTTTTAGCAAAAGCGACCTTAGTAAATAGACCCCTTAGAGTACTGCATAATAGGTTGAACATGTATGTATAAAGGATATTATTATTAATAATAATAATAATAATAGTAAAAATTATATGAATATTGTTTATTTTTGCTGCAGGAAGAAGACTTTGAAACAGAAAGTGATAAAATCTTGAAGATAAAAGAAGCAGATGATGCAGGTAATTAATGTTGGGGTTTGATTTTTTTTGGTTGACAACTTTTGCAAATGAGAATCCAGAAGATTGTGATAGCGCCATCAAGGCGGTGAACCAAAGTGGTGTGTCTTGAACCGCCAAGGGGTGTGGCTTGTAAATAGCTGAACCCATGGCTGGTCTAATGCTGCCAGGAAAACTATTTCTCAATGACAATGGCAGCTTCAGTATTGTTAAACTGTCAGTGAATAAATACTTTCAGTATTATTGTGTAGACTGTGAATAGGAGATCCACTGATTTCTTCATCTTTATAGGAGATAAACATAGGTGACACTGCAGCTGATTAACAAGAGACCAAAGTGTATTTTACATTTCTGTCTCCATTATTGAAGTCATGTTGTCTTAGATAACTGCCAATCTTTAATTGCCTCTTGGCCTCCATGAAAATGGCCGCCTCCATAGACTTCAGTACAGGGAAATAGGACACCATTTCAAAATTCTGTCATCATACCGTAACTTCTAGAACAGAATCAGTATCAGGGAGATTGTCAAACACTTCAGGGAGTCAGTGAGATCACCCTCTCTTCAGGGAGTCTCCCTGATATTCAAGGCAAGTATGGATGTGTGTGTGGAAATTTGCTTACTGTTCTAGTACAAAGGCAGTGGAGATTAGCTTTATTGCATGTGTTGGCATTGCTGTATGCATACCCTCCAACTGTACCTATTTACCAGGTACAGTACCGTTTTTTAATGGTGTGTACCGGCTAAAAGTGCTCCTGTGCCGGATTCCGACCCAGCAGTTCGCTGCTCCCTATACTCACCTTCCAGTTCTTCAGCATCTGATCACTATAGTAGAGCTGCGGGGACAGACTCCAACACCTCTGCTATAATACCAAGACCCTCTCCTGTAAGTTCTTATCTCATATGCTAAGGTGTAAAATTAGATTTTACACCTTATCATACATGCAAATGAGAGCAGATTAAAGCCACGCCCCTTTACTGGACAAACCACACCCCCTTCATATGGGCATGCCTCCCCCAGGTGTACCTATTTTCTATAAAAACTGTTGGAGGGTATGCTGTATGTGTGCAGTGATGAGTGTCCTGTACATTGCAGTGATTGTTGTTATTACTGCATGAGTATGTCTAGATTTATATCCTGTGTATATAGAGCGAGTGTTTTTATTAGGTGAAGGCTCATACTGATGACAAGGGAGGATTTGTCTCTTCCGCTTTTCTTTATCTGTAGCATAAATAATGAACTGTGAGTTTGTTTTTTACTGCTGGTAATAACAGTCAGCCTGATAAATGCCACAACTAGGGCCCAGTTACCATCCCCCCTCCTCCCCTCACTATAAAGTTTTAATGAGCCCCTTTCATTGTGACTGTACAGTCATGACAGGTGTGGTTAGCAGCATCACAGGAAAAATAGCACAAGCAGCTGTGGCACGTAGATGAAAGTGCGCAGTTCCTGAACGGTGCCATTTGTGGAATCTGATGTCTGGACACTTGCGTCACCTGCTCTGTGTCTGTCATGGCTGGGACAGAAGGAGAGGGATTAGTTGTCTGAATGTGCGTTAATAATTAGCAACTCTGACCCAAGAATCCCAGGAGATATGGATGCCCAGTGGCGCCCTCTGTTGACTGTGTTTATGTGGGTATTCCCAGTCAAATGGTTAATGAGACAGAGTTCAATGCCAGCTCTGTCTATGAAATGACTCCCATTGTAGGTGTCTGTGCAGAATCAGTGACCCTGTAAAAATCAGCCATTCTTAACCAAACAATGGGGCGTTTGTCAGTCTGGAGGCTGGAAATAATTCTCTATGCAGAATTTCATTACTGATAAGACTGTTTCCCATCGGGCTGACCTGTTTTCTTACCAGGCTTGTGTTGGGGAAGGAGGGAAGTGGTGCACTTGTTACAGCTGTTGCTTACAATGGGAGATATTTTCGGATGTACTAAGTTGCAAACAGCTGCTGGACTGGTGATTGCAACAACACTGCTGTGCCCCAGTCTGCCCTCTACCCTAGACAATGAAGGGAATGTCTCGTGTTATCACCGCATTGAATTACATGTACATTTTTCCAGGGTATATAGTTCAGGACTGGCAATTTTCTATTTCTTCCCTCCGAGAGATCTCAGAGGGGAGAAAGAAATGCCAGTATAGGGCGGGGCTTGACAGCGCTTGAGTCTCCCGAATATACCAGGAGAGTCGGCAACCCTGATATACTGTAGTTTCTATAGATGCATCTGTTTCCAGTATATACTGGTCTTCATATGTAGAAGATAATTCCAGTGCACATATATTGTATATATGATGTGTAGACATTTTGCACACTGACTTGCCACTCTTCGGGCCTGATCCAGACCTACGCTCGGGAGCGTTTTTACACGGATCGTAAGCGTAAAAACAGCCATTTGTACTTACCGCGCATGCGCGCCCCAGAGGTTACGCTCAGAAATTCTGAGCGTATGGGCCTTGAGCGTAACACCTTTGAGGGCAGTGCATCGTAGGTACGCTGTCGTTAATACGCCACGCACATGAGTGTTTTATGAGCGTAGGTCTGGATCAGGCCCTTTGTGCATAAAAGTTAAGCTATTGACAACACACCATAGAAAATTATAGCAACCATGACACCTGCAGGTCATAGCAGGTACTACAGCAAGTAACACATTCATTTTAGAGTACGATGTAATAGGACCAGATCCTAACTTATTAATGAGAGGGTATTTACGCATGGTGAATGTAAAGTAATTACATTGCTTGTTGTTACTACATATGCGCATGGCCTTCTTTCTGCATCGGGGCGTGCCCGCTATGTGTACCTGGTGTATGCATAGTGGGCAGTGAAATGTAGGGCCACAATCAGAATTTGTGGGACCCAGGATACATCTGTATCATCGGCGACATCACATGGGACGGAGCCCCGCGGACTTGTGCAAACAGCTGGCCGGTGCGCAGGTAAATTCTAACCTGTTCATTGGTCCGCTACTTATTTATTTATTAACAGGCTTTTATATAGCGCCAGCAGATTACGTAACGCTTTTAACAATCAGTATAAACAAGACTGGATAATAACCCATTTTAACTCACTCTTAGGTGTGAATACGGCTCTTAATTTCAAGCTCATTCTTAAGTCTGAATCAGGCCCATTATCCCCATCCTGTCCGCTTCAGACCTCTCTTTAAACACCTTACCCTGACTTTTAAGGCCATCTCCTCATCCACTGCTCCCTACCTCTCTTCCGTCATCAACATGCACACCCCTTCCCGCCCTCTCCGTTCTGCTAACCGGTGCTGCCTGACCTCTTTACTGATCACCACATCTCACGCCTGTATCTAGGACTTCTCCTGTGCTGCACCGCTGCACTGGAACCTCCCAACCTCAGTAAGGCTCTCGTCCACATTGCAGGTCTTCAAGCGTTCACTCAAAATGCACCTGTTCAGGCTAGCCTACCCCTCCTGCACTTAACATCCTCACTGCATCCTTCTACTATCCCTTCAATTCCTTCCCCCCCTCTCACACCAGCAGTCCACTTCCTTCCCCCTCCTTATGTCTTCTGTAAGTTCTCCCCTCCCACTTAGTGTGTTAGCTCACGTGAGCAGGGCCCTCCATCCTAGTGTTGTTCCTTCCTCCACCGCTCCCCCCTCACTTCGTACCCTCTTGTCCCCCTCAGCTATCCTTTTACCCCATCCCCACCTAGTGGCTCCCTCTCATCCTCTCACTGCGCTCTATCCCCTGCCCCCTGACCTTCCAAGCTTGACACCTCGCATTTTGCCTTGCTTTCTGTGCTTGCTACACTTATTTTAATTTTGTGATATTTTTATATTCATATTGTATTTAATATGTACTATGCTGTCCCTGTATGTCTGTTCTGTATTTTGTTGTATTTTGTATGGCGCTGCGGACACCTTGTGGCGCCTTATAAATAAACGAAAATAATAATAAAATATATTTTTCTCCATAATAGGGCTCTTTATATTTATGTGGTTGCTAGTGGTGGCCTGATCCCTAAATTTGACACAGATTATCATACAGTAATTCTGTGTATTAATATTGTTAATAAGTCTAGCGCTGCTACTTTTTTTATTTTTCATTTTCAGATGATGAAGAACTCACCTTTAAATACGTTCCAGGACAGCTGCGAGGTAGTGAATTTGAGAAAATGTTGACAAAAGATGAGCTAGAGGAAGAACAGAGGTAAGATATTTCCCAGAACCCTTTGCATGAAACGATTGGTGTGACCCTTGTTTGTACTTTGTATAGACAACCAAGCATTCAGGTGCCAGCTTCCTTAACAACGGAATGCAGGAATAAATTATTCTATAACTCTATAGTAAATCCTGTAATGTTGATACTGTTATATAATTTATATGTTATACACTGCGCAAGAGCTTGCAATCAACAATTGGTTATATAAGGAATATTTGTAAACAATAAATAATAATAAAAATACACAGAGCTCCACTTGATTTAAAATCACTTGCCCATTTGTTGAGTTTATAAAAATATCCTGTAAATAACACATATAGGACATTTTTATTTACAGACGTGTTAAATAAAAATGAAAACGTGATGAAAATTATTCATGGAAATTGCACCAGCAACAAAAAACATTTAGGTATCAAACATATTCCTATAGAAGAGGGGCATGTATTAAATGTATTATTAATATCACCAGGTGGAGGCAGACATTTTGAGATATTCCTAATAGAGCTTCAAAGGAGAAAATATGTCAGCCAATCAGATTATGGCTTTCGTTTAATACACATATTGTAGAAATGTAAAGCTAGAATCTGATTGGCTGCTATGAGCAACGTCTCCACTTTTCCTTTTTAGAAGTTTCATTAATTCATGAATCAGCTCATGTTACCCAAACAGCCTCAAAGTGGTGCATACCTTGGTGATGTTACAGCTAATTATAAAATTAATAGGTTGCATTAATTTAACTAAAATGTCTGACCCTGCTGTTATTAGTTGGTAGGTATAAAAAAAAAAATAGAATATATGATATAACTGAGATTCCCATTAACAACTGTATGGCGTGTATCTCATGTGATGCACATATTTTTTGGTAAGCATCATGCATTTGCCTTTCAGGATTGAGTTGACCTCTGATCTTACATCCCTGTAACACGTACAGTGCCCACGCACTGTTACATGTGGTAAGATGCTGCACCCCATGTGTTAGTATTTAGATTCCAGTGAAATTCATTAACCTGTATGTAACATGACCCTGTATCCCGCCACCCTTCCATTAATGCCCATCACTACTCTTCCTCAAGCAGTGAAGGGGTTAAAGGTTCACTTATGCTAGTGATAAAGTATTTGCAGTGGAGTTTTGTTTTTATGACCAAAAAAATATGAGTTTACAGCAGACATTGCATAAAAACCACTATAGCCTTGCTACCCTTCGCCAATAATAATAGAATTATTGTTCTAGCTTGTTATGATGGCCTTGATTGGGTCAGATTATCATATAGTGTGTTACCAGCTTAATAATCAAGTAGAATTTGGGTAAAGTTACTCATGTTCCACTTAGCCTCTCACCGCTCCTTCAGGCAGATGGGGCTGTGCACCTATGATGAATCATCCTGTATTCCCTCCGGGAAGAAAGACATTTTTGCATGGGGGTGGAGCTAGAAGATACAATTTTATGCAAATCATGCCCTGAAGCACCACCCCCTTTCTGGCAAAGCCACATTTCATACTAGGACTGTTGTGGAACTTGATGATGTAAATTGTATCATCAAGCCCCGCCCATCCTTAAAACCGCTATAGCTCCTGCGGGGGAATGGGACTGAAGGAGGTTTACCAGCTCTACCAGGATTCCAGGAGCTATGCCCGAATTTTGGGAATCTTTCGGACATTCTGGGAGAGTCGGCAATTATGCTGTTTTCTGACTGCACACTGTGTAAATATCACTGGGAGATTCCTAAAATTCGGGCATTGCACCCAGAATCCTGGAAGAGCCAGGAAATCTCCAGGATCTGTGCTTGAGGTAGGGATTTAATACAATTCCCTTGCCTCAAGCCCTGTGCTTTACTAAGGATGGTTGTCAATCCCCGCTCAATCCTTAGTAACCCTATGGGCAGACTTGATGGCCTTGTGGCTCTTACCTGCCGTCACTTTCTATGTTTATGTTCTATGAATGGCAGCTTAGATTAGGCAGGGGGCTAGTTTCTGATGTAACTTGCATAAATCGTACCCTCATCCCTGCCCCCATGCTGCATACCCTTCAACATGACCCATTCCAGTAGGTACAAAATTCTTTGCTCCTTAGTTTCCAACTGTCAGTTAATATGGTAACCACCTTTGTTGAAGAGGCAAATAGATTTTTAAATATCAGTTAATTCATTTAAACCAGGCGAGTGACAGTTGGAAGCTCAGGAGCGGATTGAATTGTACCTAATGGAATGGGTCATGTTGGAGGGTCTGCATGCTGCGGTCTCGTTTCTCCTTAAACAATTGAAACCGATTGGCCATTTTATCTGCATTAGCTATACTTTCTGGATGCCAACACTGTCATCTGTAGTCCTCAGGCTACATTGCTACTGTTTGAGTGGTACTTTGTCTCCCCCCAGTGTTTAGTGCACTTCACTGCAATAACTTCATCGCTTTGTTTCATAGCAACATGCCACTGGACTAGTAACTACTAATCTGTGCTTCAGAAATGAAGTTTACTCTTCCACCAATCAAATTATAGAAGAACCTTTACCCCTTCAGTGCCCAATACCTGTGCAACCCACCCTATTCCAATAAGAAGTATTGCAATGACTGACTGTACTTTAATAAACTGCACTTAAATGTTTAATGTAGAAAATCTACCAGGTGTTGAGTTACCATCAGATCATTACCCATAATGCATTGTGCATATTAAAGCATTGCATGGAGAAGAGAACACTTTTGACACTTTCAGTAATTTTCCCATCAACCATCACACTATTACTTGTTGATGTGACCAAGCTCAATAGACAAAGGCCCCTGTAAGGCCAGACGTTGGGAAGATGGTTAAATACTAAGGGTGTAGTGTTTCTTGTCATCTCACTTTATTGTATGGACAGTTATTTCTCTCAATGTATATTGATCACAGGCCTAGAAAGGGGATGTCTAGCAAGGCGGAGAAGAAGGCTAATGATCTCCAGACCACTTCCTTTACTATCCTAGGAGTAAAAGCAGTGTTATACAGAACACAATAAACATCTTACCACTATTGGAAGGCCTTCTGGTTTTAGATATGTTGTTACTTTTATAGCTGTTGATAGCTTGGATTTTTTTTTGCTTCTAGTTTTCTTTTACCTTACATTACATCAGTGTTGCCGACTCTCCTGGAATGTCCGGGAGACTCCCAAAATTTGGGCAGTTCTCCCGGTATCGCGGGAGAGCCGGCAAATCTCCCGCAAGGGGATGCCCCCCTGCCTGGCAACACTAGTATACTAGTGTTGCTAGGGAGCCTGGCAACACTAGTATACTAGTGTTGCTAGGGACAGGGAGGGACTTGATGACGCAATTTGCGTCATCAAGCCCTGCCCCCAACCATGTTAAACCTAAAAAGGGTAATCAATAGTCAAGGGGTGGGGCTTAATGATGTGATTTGCATAAATTACATTATTAAGCCCCACCCCCTGCATGCATCTATGGCTTCCCCCCAGGATCTCCCTGAGGGAAGCTTTTAAAAGTCGACAACCCTGCATTACATGCAGTCNGTGTAGGACGTTTGAGGAGAGAAATACCCATCATTTTATTGCTGAAGGATATGTCCACATCTCACCCTTTTGTTTTTTTGCGCAGCAACCCTAGCTTATTTATCTCTTCAAAAACATGCTGCAGACCCACCAACATGACCCATTTCATTAGGTACAAAATTCTCTGCACCTGAGCTTCAAACTGTCAGTTACTATGGTAACCACCTTTGTTAAAGAGAGAAATGTTTTTCAATAATCAGTTAATTGATTAAAACCAGATGAGTGACAGTTTGATGCTCATGAGTGGAGTTGTACCTAATGGAATGGGTCATGTTGGAGGGTCTGATGCTGCTTAACCCCGAGCTTTGACTTATTTTCTGACTTTGAACCTGAGATTCCAGTCCCTGGGCATTTATCTGAAGCCTTACAGGAATACAACTGGGGCTTTGTCTTTGTCAAAAACCTTCACTATATTAAGAAGTCTGATAACTGGTACCTCCAGTAGCCCCCATGCTCCAGCCTAGTCAGTGATCAGTTGTTAGTCCCATTGTGGGTTCACTTGCTTGGGCCCAGAGATAGTATAATATTTCTGTAATTTTCTAAGATCCACAGTGCTATCAAAGCACAATACTATAAAGGATACATTAAAGTAATCATTAACTTTTGTTTATTGTCACTAGTTGTGGTAGAAATGGTGTTTCCTTGGTGTTAGTTTTGGCAAGTGTATTGCGGCCATTGTGAAAGACATGTCTCAATGCACTTCCATGCAGGGAATTGAATACCCCTCTAAGAATTAAACAAATATCAACTAAATGTATAAAATAAAGCATAAAGTAAGAAAGTAAACCCTGGCCAGTTGGGCCTATCTATCTGGATGGCCTAGTGTCCAAATAAGACATGATAGCAGGCATGTCAGCACTGAGTTTGGATGGTAGGCTATAGGACCTGAACTGGGCATTAAGAATGGATCATGGTCATTTTAATTAGCACTCCACAGGAAATCAAGCGGTATTATAAAGTTCCAGCCCACAATGATTTTCACTGTTGTTAATAACATTTTGGGTGAAAATCTGGTGCTCTTTTTGTATGATAAAAAAGGTGGAAGTCCCCAAACGTTCTAAATTGAAGCACTTGTAGTAAAGTCAGACAGGAGTTATAGCCATCAGTTTGCTATCTCCCCACTGTTTACAAACAACACTGAGCACTTCCTATAAACATCTTACCAGCAGCTGACAGCATTAGCTACCCCTTTCCACATTTAGAGGCCTCTATGCTTATAGGAGGGACCTCTGTGGCAGACTGAATGGGCCTTCTCTATACCTCCCACCATATGCAAGGCCAAATACGAGACAAATAAGCCCCGCCCAAACTCCATCCCTGTCTCATTCAAACTCCTCTCTACTGTTGCAGTCACATAGGGCAAAAATTAACTTGGCAATAAAAAATAAACCCTGCCTCCAGTCTAGCCTTCTTATTGAGACAAACTGAAAGTCACCCAAAACCGGGCCTGTCCCACTGGAATCAGGACAGTTGGGAGGTATGCTTCTCACCATCAACCCTATAGCCACACATCCAACCTGACTTTGGTTTGTTGCAAACTGCCACAAAATCCCAATGTGCAGCCATGTAAAACAATCACATTTTTCAGGTGCATTATTTAGATCAGTAGTAGAAATACGATAATTGTACAACATTGGGTTTAGTTGCTCTTTAATAAAATGCAGATTACCACCTGATAGTGCACAGAAACCCTGCTTTACCAATAACCAATCTCTCCTTAATGGAACATTCACATGACACTAGTCATTCCGTCTTGTTTTCTTTTTGTCTCTCTACAGAACTGAAGATGTTAAGAAGTTACAGTCCAGCTAAAGAGATTTACTGAAAAGATCAGATCTGTCCACCCCAATCATATTATGTCAGCAATGCAAAAATCTGAATGACTTCTATAGGAGAACGTCAACCTCAACCAAAAAAAAAAAACCAAACAAATAAAAAAAATCTAATATTAAAATGATTCTAGCCATGAGGAAGATGGGATCACTAACCACAATGCATGATCTTACATGGTTCTGTACTGTACCAGGACTGGGTACCTCACCTTTGTAGGAGACATTCATTGTGAATGATTTCATATTTCCCAGTATTATGACCGAGCGCTTAATAGAGACATATGCCTATGGGCCAAAAAAAGGATTGTACAAGACCCTATGGCATGCGTTATTCACTTTAAAGCGGATTAGACTGCATCCCTGCTTTTCTGAACAAAAGCTTTTGTCAGGAATTATCCTTCAGTGCAATATCCGGTCTTAAAACTATGCAAATAATGCCTTATGTTGACATATACATTGTAGCTTAATGCTTAGACGTGTTCTCGAAATGGCAATCTCCAGCCGTCTAATTGACTGTATAGCCAGTGAAAAGAGATGCCACTATTTCTTGCTGAGATGCAATAATTTGGGGGCTTTTGTAAACTCTTAGGTGGCAAATGCTTGTGCAAATATAAGTAGTAAGAGGTCTTTACTAACTGCTCTCTGTCTTGTCTATCCTCCAAACTCTCTCCTTCTCTAAGAACATTGACAATCCTCTATACAATGGTTATACATATATAATGGCTATATATGTATATGGTATAATAGTATATAAAGGTTATTATACTGATTGGCTTTACTGCAATGTTGCAAAAGCTTCCTTTACATACAGCCAATTTACCCTAATACCTTAACAGATGCATACAGTATTTACCCCCTTTGTAGAGCTCTAGACATTTGTTTTCACCAGGCAACTGAAATTAATTTGGTGCTTGCCATTGTAACCAATCAGATTATTCTTTGTATTGCAATGCAAAAAAGTGGTAACTTGATCTTGATTGGTTGCTGTGGGCAACTCTACACCATTATCTTTGAAAGAATTGACATAAACGTCACTTACTGAAACATAAAAGTCTTCTGCCAAAATGTACATCTATGTCAGTCACTCATAGAGGAAGCATCCATATTTGTGAGCTAAAACATTCATGAAGATGTAGACAATGTACTGAAAACTAGTGACATCAGAGAGGGTGCATTAGCCTACAAAATGGCCGCCTCGTCTGGGTATTGCTGAAAGCAAGCATTAAAAGTATTAATCACCCAACCGCTTCCCATACGTATAACTAATATTATCCCATGTGCTCTCCTCTTTCATTTATATTATATGGGCAGTAGTGGTTTACCAGATGGGCCTATTTTACAGATTAATAAACAACTGTGTTCCATTTGACCAAAGTTAGATTGCAAGCTCGGCCAGGTGAGATGGGAGCTACTCCTATATGTATTTTGCACTACTGAAGACAGAAAACATATTATGTGTTCTCCTTGCCAGGGTACAGAGAGAACAGCTGGGCGCCATCTTTAAGATGATGGAGAGCAACCAGGAAACGTTTGGCATGATGTCAGAAGGGGACTTGAAGGAGCAGCTGAAACTATACAACATGTAGTGACCATTGTTGGTGAAAGGGAAACCAAAGTGTGCACTGCCTGGTGGTAGTAGACAAAGGTTTTGTGAAGGAAACTTTTTGACACTTCATGGTGTTTAAAATGATAACGAGAATGCCTGAAAATTCTACACCAGACTCCAAGTAGTGTTTGGGGAGGTGAAGATAAGTAACTGTGATTTTTGATTACTAAACCCCCGTGACAATTAAAATGTTGGTACGTCTTGTGCAATATCTCCAGTTATACTGGAACAAGACCCCTTAACCCTTGTTACAACATAACACCTAACTTATTAGATCAGTCTGCTCGGCTGATGTCATAACGGTGCTTCATTGGTAGACTACAATGGCTGTTACATATGCAATCTGACATGTAACAGACAAACATGAACTAAAACAATCAAAGTATTCCCAGTATAATCTAAAAAAATAAATTATGTTCCTTCACTTTCCTAAGCCATAGGTTTGTTTTTATATCACTGCTACTCTGGAATTAAAATAATGTTTATGTATATACCCTGATATTCTATATATATGTATGATTTTTATTGGCCTAAGCAACCTGTGGCACTCCAGGTGTTGAGACACTAGAAATCCCATCATGCCTTGCTGTGCTGAAGCATGCTTGGAGCTATAGTCTCCCAACAACCAAAGTACTAGAGGTGACCTAAGCCCGGATTTGCTATTAGCTTTATAGCCATACTTGTAGAAGCTGAAACATTCTAGTAGTGGTACATTACTCAGTGCACACATAGGATTTGGGAATACATGACAAGTGTTAGTAGATTTTCAAGTGAAGAGATTTTAAAGGCTGTGCAGACAGCGAAAAAAAAAAATATCTTCTTTAACGTTTCTTATAATTTCTAATAAAATATTTTGCAAGCCTTATTCTTGTGTTTTTTCTCTCAGATATTTATGGTTGTATTGAAAAGAACAGGTTTTTTTTTCCATTTTTGTTGGTAATCTCCTTCACTATTCTGCAGCACTAAAGGGCGAAACGCGTTTAATCATTTCTGATGTACAGCACTGACTCTTTGGGCCAGATTTACTAAACTGCGGGTTTGGAAAAGTGGAGATGTTGCCCATAGCAACCAATCAGATTCTAGCTGACATTCTCTAGTATGTAATAGGAAAGTGAGAACTAGAATCTGATTGGTTGCTATTGGGAAACATCTCCATTTTTCCAAACCCGCAGCTTAGTAAATCTAGCCCTTTGAGCACAGTGTTGGCAGTGATTTTGGGGTTTGAATCAATATTTATGGGAATATATACAACTATTTCTTAAGGAACTAGAGGTCATTGATGAGATGTAAATTTATAAACTGCAATCCCATGATTACTGACTCACTAAATGGCGGACCACCTAGTGCCGCTATGACATATGGTATTTAGTATCTACAACTAGGTTATATACTACATTTTCATTGTTTGGGAATGAGATGAGCTTCTTTGGGTGGACATCTGATAACTTGGTTTATTCTTGTAAGGTGTTTTTTAGGCATACCACACCCTGCATCAGAAAGGCAGATGAGAAGCAGTGCAGAGCGCTCAGATACATTTTGTTAAGTAATTAACTACCTCCCGATTTATTGTTGATAAAGGGGCTGAGTTGCACCTCCACCTATTTTTAGGTGCAGTGTAGACCTGAGCAATACCATGTTGAATTGCAAGGGGAGGCAGCTTTAAATTGTAAAACCAGAAATAAAATTAGGAGGTGAAGCTTCTTAGTTCAACTCTGTTTTATAGAATAAACATAAAGCTATGCAGTATTTTAGTTCTATGTGTAAAAGTAATGTAATTTTCCTGCATGCAAAATTTTTAAAATTAATTAACAGCCCTTACTTTGAAAAATGGTTTAGCCGAGCTGTACACTTCCACCTAAAAAAAGGTGTAAGTGCATCTCTGAATCAGCCCCAAAAAGTGCATTTGCTATTGCTTTGGGTGTATGCATTTGAAAGTACCTGGTTCCTGGTGGTAACTACTAATGAGGATCACAGTAACAAAACACCAACACAAGTAAGGAAAGGTGGGTGGGCTTTCAAAAAAAAAAAGACGCATATAGCAGTTAATAGGAAGTAATTATGTCCATTTTTCATGCTTCTGCTTTTAAATACAAATTGAACTAAATTATTCACAGTAATCGGCTTAGGGCAAAATTCTACATTTCAATCTAAAATAACTTTGGCCCGGCATTTGTGTGCTAGAAGACTACAAACCAACCAATCAACATGTCCCTTTACAAGTTGTTTCAACAGGATGTCAAGTTACACACTGTACAATTGTACGATTATCTGTTACACCGATTCCGAGACAATATCGGCTAACTATAAACACTATAGAATAGATTATCTGCTGACAGCAGCAGCAGGAACATATATAAAATATGAATAATGGATTGGACTAACCGAAACAGCTAATGCTGACAGACAGAGCTGAGCTACAACACTGTCCATGAATGTTAATTGCTCTGATATTAATCCCTTAAAATAAATAAATGATAAAAAAAAATGGTGTGTGTTCCCCTGGTGTTGTATATCACGCTGTCAGGGTACCAAGCAGGATTGGATCACCCTGATTTTACGTGTCTGGTATGAAATGAAGACAGTCAAAATGTCAACAGGTCGACAGTTGAGTATTATGGACTGTATTCAGACTTAATAAAGTTATCCAACTTACACATGCCATGTATATAAATTGTCGTTTTTTCTTGCGAACTGTGTGTGGCAGATGTTACACATTGGATCTTAATGCGTGCGGCCGTACAACAGGGTGTGACTATACTCTGTACGGGCTTGATCCAGACCTACGGCCGCAAGCGATCGTACGCCGATCGTGAGCGTAAAAACGGGCAAAAAAACGCACTGCGCATGTGCAGTATGACAACTTCCGGTCGTCGGAAGGACATGAGTGTACAGCGAGCGTATTTTCAGCGTATTTTCCGCCCAAGGGGCGTGCGTTTTGTACGACGATAGTCTGGACGCTCGAGTTACTACACAGAGGCGGGGATAGCCATTTAAATTGTACAGTATGGGCGTGCTAAGCCCAGTACGACCAGCGTATCGGTATGAAAATTCGCACGTACGCTGGAAAAACTTAGGGTATGGTTCAGCCGCCGTAAGTAGGTACAATCAATGGGAGTGTCATGGGCGTGAAAGTTTATACGCCCAGGCGATCATACGCTAAGCTCGCGGGCGCTCGCGGTCGTAGGTCTGGATCAGGCCCTACGTGAGAGAATAAGCAATGTGGGTGGGAGGAGGCATTTAAATTGAGAAAATATGGGCTGGGTTAGGCACTTCCACACATCCGAGCACTATGTCCTCACAACGGGCCTGATCCAGCGCTACGAAAATTCGCACAACGGGCGAATGCGTATGTTCGACCGTGCGAAAAACCATACACGCCCCTAACACTCCCATAGTAAAGTACCTGCTTACGACGCCTATACCCTACACTGGGTACGACCGTCGGGCGTACGAAAATTCGCACAAAATACGCTGAGCGTACGGGCTTAGCACGCCCATACTGTACAATTTAAATGGCTATCCCCGCCTCCCTGTAGTAAAACGGGCGCCCAGCCGACCATCGTACTGAACGAACGCCCCGCGAGCGAAAAATACGCTCACAATACGCCCGCTATTCGCTCATGACGCCCAGGCGACCGGAAGCTGTCATACTGGGCATGCGCGTTGCGAATTTTTTACCGAATTTTCGCTTTTTTATTTGCTAACGTGTATATCTTTGCGGGGTATAGGTTGGAAGTGGCAGTGGGAACATCAGCAATTAATTTGGCACAAGGGGAAGAGGATAAGGTATTGTTTAGGATAGATACACCCCTAATGTTAAATTGGGAAGCCATGCCCGGTGCCTGGTTCCTGATCTGCCTCCTTGGTATAACAGTGGTGTGCAATGTGAAAGGGTTTAGGGTTCTCTTAGTGACCATTACCTTGGTGGTGGGGGGGAATTCCCCCACCTGCTATCAGTGCCACCTGACTTTATCCAAAATCAATAGTACCAGGGCCTCCACCACAATTTTTGAGGTCTGGGACGCATTCACGGTGCGCTGCCCCCTATGTGACATCACGTAGGGGGAGGGGCACTGCAGCCATGTTATTAGCAGTGGGCTGTTGTGCAGAGAAGTCCTGTGCATTGACCCACTAATGTACAGCTCTAAGTAGCAGGTATTGGCGATAGTATACCGCCGATACCTGCAGAGCCAAGGTAAGTAATGGCGCCATAGTCCTGGACGCCCCTCCCTGATGGCGACCCTGAATAGTTAATTGAATTCTAATTAATAAATCTCTTTTAATCCCTCAAAGTTGTCTTTATTTCTGTAAGAGTGAATGATGTGAGTTACATGTCAGCTGCAGGTAGTTTAGAGGTCAAAAATCATCAATATATACAATAAGACTATGGTTTAATGGTAATAATAAAGACACATTTTATGGACAGTGCTGAATAGTTCAACAAATTCTTAGACAAACGCGCAGAATTTATCTCCACATCAATAAATTGTCTCTATTAACAGCAGAACAATTAAATATGTTTATGGGATGGGACAATGTACCTATAAACTAATGTTATACAACAGTCATATGCCTTGGAACTCAGTACTAATTTAAGCTACGTATAAACCCTAATGCTATAGATCTCCGCAGGTTTAACGATGGTGCCTTTATAGCTAGCAACCTTTAGAGCCATGGTTTATGCATGGAGATATTTTAACCTTTATTGAGCCATTTATCTTATTTCATAATACCATGCAGCATTCAAGGACAATAAAATCTCCAAATTATTTAGGACTGGGCACATTTTTCCAAATGTCAGGAAGTAACAACTTTGTAATGTAGAGTAAGCAAGTACAGAACGGTAATGGCGGAGCCAGGGGTGGCTGGCAGGTTTTAGCCTGAGGGACTAAGAGGCATTTTAAAGAAAAATAAGGACATTGGGCTGGATCCAAACTTAAGAAGGAGCATGAAATTAAGGACTGGATTCACACTTACGTCTCTGCTACTTTTTTCATGTGCGTATATTTTTAGGTACGGTAAAAGTGCGCATATGTAGTAACTTTTTTTTACGCAAGCTTCGTAGGATTAGGGCATGAATTTGTAAATCGGACTTAGTGACATATGTATGGCAGGGGGTTGTTGTCTTCTGTGCGTGCATACTTTAGTGAAAGTGGGGGGGGAAGGCATTTAAATGGACCAATATGGGCGCGGTTTGTCATGTACGCACGTAGGGAAGGAAAATACGCACGTAACTACACACATAGGGCCTGATCCTTACTAAAGCACAGCGTATCGTCGTTTACTTACCCTGACACTCGCCCTGTGTGAGCGGATGTCCCCTTCCTTACGCCGGCTGAAGTTAGGGTAGCCTTCAGCTGGCGTAAGGAAGGGGCCATACATCCGCACAGGGGGAGTATCGGTCAAAATGAACGCCGATACGCTGTGCTTTAGTAAGCACAACGCATCGGCGTAGGTCTGGATCAGGCCCAAGGCCACTAAAACAAACATTCAGCAAGAGGCTGTGTAAGTTGTACATACCCTTGCAGCCACACCAAATGTAGTGTTCATATTATCAGAAAAAAAAAAAATACCCCCACAGATTTTGTTAGCATGGAGGTTCGGATGTTACCTACCCAAAACCTCCTTTATTTTGTTTGGATAGGAAAAATGTAGAAAATAAAAAGTTAACACATTGTACAAAAAAAAATAAGTTGACTAGTAGTCAGTTGGTATCTATAAATGTAAATGTAAATTATACCCTTTTAAATATTTATGCTCCCAACTCCTCCTCCTATTCCTTCTTTAATTCATTGTTGCATGTTATGTCTACAAGATCCAATGGGTATCTAGTCACGGGTGGAGATTTTAACCTTGTGAATGATTTCTCAGTAGACAGGAGCCTTCCCGCTACCATTAGGGACAGTAATAGTTGGAGATCTTAGCAGTCGTTCAAAAACTCACTTCAGATAGTTGACCCATGGCGTCTAATGAATCCCACTGAACGATCATTTACCTTTCAGTCGGCAGTTCACCATTTGGTTTCGTGAATAGATTATTTCCTTATTTCTGAAGCTCTAATTACACAGCTGGGTTCCTCGGATATCCACGAAATAGTGGTGTCTGACCATGCTCCTACATCTATATTTATACACTTTACCAGACCTGTTGTGGTGGGATATAGCTGGCGCTTTCCCTGTTATCTAACAAGTTCAGAGGAATTCCGACAATTTTTATTTGGAAAATGGTTTGAATATGTTGATGACAACATAGAACACATCGATAACCCTGTATTGTTCTGGAGAGCCTCCAAGGCCATGCTCCGCGGGCATAGTGTAAGTAGCGAGGCTAAGTGTAAGTCACTCAGAGAGACAGCTACTGAAGCATTTAAAAGGTTTGTCGATGACCCAAATGATGACACTCACAAGGTTTATAAACAGGCGCGCAGAATTCTGGAAGATTTTTTAATTATGCAAGCACAATGGGGCAGATCCAGAACTACGTTTTTTTGCGATTTTACGCATGGCGGAGACGTAAATTCGCAGATTTGTACCCACTGCACATGCGCACCATAGAAAATACGCACATTCATGTAGCGTAATTTAGGACGTATAGGTGATTCACGTATGTCTCACGTAAATACTTACGTGTGGGCGTGCCAAATTTACGTTACTCGAAAATACGTTCGTTTTACGTGAAGTAGGCGGGGGCGGTATTTAAAGTGTACAGTATGGGCGTGCTAAGCTGCGTACGTTCGCGTAGTCAATACGTCCGTTAGCGGACGTATGCTGTTACGTTAGGAAAAGTTAAGATAGGGTTTGGGTAGCGTATTTTGACAAAATACGTCCGTGCAAGGGGTGTGCCGAGGGGAGTGCAGCGAACTTACGTGTGCGAAAATACGCTCCGCGAATAAACGTACGGCACACGTAGTTCTGGATATACCCCAATGTTCTTTAGATTTCAGAAACCAGAAATACTATAGATGAGGGAATAAACCGGGGAAGCTCTTGGCCTCCCTGGTATGTACCAAAAATCCTAGGAATACAATTACGGCTATAAAACGTACTTCCCAATTACCTATTTTAAATGACTCTAATTCTATTATTGCTAGCTTTGTTGAGTATTACAAAACGCTTTATGACTCACAACCTTTTGATTCGGCAATGCAGGTCCATATATTAGAAAGAGCACAACTTCCTAAGTTAAATATATAACAAATTGAATTTTTGGACAGCGACATAACGGAGGAGGAACTCACTAACGCAATAAAAAAACTGAAACTGGGCAAATCTCCTGGTCCCGACGGCTTTCCCCCTGATTATTACAAACTTTTACAAACACATATTACCCCGGTTTTGCTTGACCTATATAGATATATACACAGAGGTACTCAAAATTTCCAAGACTTTAATGAGGCAAACACAGTCTTAATCCCAAAACCGGATAGGGATCCCCAATTAGTATCCTAGTATAGACCTATTACATTGCTCAACAGTGACTTTAATATTTTAGCCTCAATAATGGCAGAAAGTTTACAAACCTTAATGCCTAATTTAGTAACGCATCACCAATGAGGTTTTATTTGCGGACGTCACGTGGTAAAAGGTATAAGGACGGCCATTGCGGCAATTATAGCTTCTAACATTGACAAATCTTTAAATAATATCTTATTAAGCCTTGATACAAATAAGGCATTCGACACAGTCTTATGGCCGCATATGTTTCGTACTCTACTTGCAAGAGGTATTGGTGGAGACTTTTTGAACTTGATTAGTGAGTTTTATACTTCTTCTTTTACTCACCAAGGGCCTGATCCAGCGTTACGAAAATTCGCACGACGGGCGAATGCGAACGTACGCTCGTCGTATCAACCTACACGCCCCCAGCACTCCCATAGTAAAGTCCCTGCTTACGGCGGCTATACCCTACACTGGGTACGACCGTCGGCCGTACGAAAATTCGCAGAGAATACGCTGAGAAAATACGCTTAGCACGCCCATACTGTACAATTTAAATGGCTATGCCCGCCTCCCAGTAGTAAAACGGGCGCCCAGCCGACCATCGTAAGAAAAATACGCCCAGCGAGCGAAAAATACGCTAACGATACGCCCGCTATTCGCTCATGACGCTCGGGCGACCGGAAGCTGTCATACTGGGCATGCGCGTTGCGAATTTTTTGCCGAAAATTCGCTTACGATGAGCGTACGCTCGCTTGCGAGCGTTGCTCTGGATCAGGCCCCAACTCATTAATGGTCTGACAAGTGAAAAAATCCTTATGAAAAGGGGAACGAAACAGGGATGCCCCCTGTCGCCCCTCCACTTTGACCTGGCGATAGATATAATGATTAGAACATTGCAAAATTGGCAACCGTTTCAGGGGATTAAAGTGGGGGGAAAGGAAATCAAATTATATGCCTTTGCCGAAGATATCTTAATATACATGTCAAATCTTTAATATATTTTGGCCCCGCTGTTATGCTAAATTCAGGTATTTGGTACTGTATCTGGATTTACAGTTAATTTGGAAAATTCTAAAGCTTTATGTCTTAAGCCAGGGATAGTGATTCCGAATTGGGGAAGGAATGTTGCAATTACTTGGGTAGCGGATCACTTTAAATACTTAGGAATTTTACTACCAAAAAATAGTGCAAACATTTACCATTTAAATATTACGGCAAACATTGTGTTAATGGAAAGGGAATTGGGAGGTTGGAAGGGATTGCCACTCTCCTTTACGGGAAGGGCCAGCTTAATTAAACCGATGTTGTTCCCAAGACTACTTCATCCCCTACAGGTACTTCCATATTTAAGCGTGCGAGGATCAGTTTTCAGAAGTTGCTTCAACACCGCTCCAATGGGGGTATTAATTTACCAGATGTAAACAATTACCGCAAAGCTGCCTTATTGAGGCACCTTAAAGATTGGCTACATAACACAGCCATTTACACAAATACTGTTTTGGAAGAGGGATTTTTACTAGGTAGTAGTTTGATAGCTTTTTTGCACACCCAAGATCAACTACTCTCGCAGGAGATGAGGGACAACCCTTTGTTATGGCAAACCAGAAAACTCTGGATAATACTGCGTAAAAGATGGGGAGTATCTAATATTAACACTATTCATTTACCTTTTCTGCATAATCCTATGTTTCAATCTGGTACAGCCCCCTATCCTTTTGATAAATAGAGGGATAAAGGGATAACTGCTGTTCACCATTTATTAAACAGACCTGAACGCAGAATTCTTTCCTTCCAGGAAATGTCTGATAAAACAGAGATCTAAATGTAAGCCAAATGGCTTTTTTTGCAGGTGACACATTATACTAACTCAGTTATCTCAGGTTTCACAAGTACTGATTGGAATAATGATTTAGATGTGTTCTTGTTGAAACGCCCACTTCGCATGAGAGCTGTATCTTGTAATTATAACTTTCTTAGAGAGCCCTTGGATCATTCTAATTCCTCTTCTGGCCCAATACTGTGGACAAAGACATTTCCTAATCTCACCTGCTCTGATGTACTTAAAGCATTTGTAAGATCTTGCTGTTTAATGCCTTCTAGTGTTTACACAGAGTTGTTTCTGAACATTTTTCATGTAACTTATCTAACACCCAGTAAAAGATTCAAAATGGCCTTGCTTACCTCTGACCTTCGCTGTCAGAGTCCGAATACCGATTTATACCATTATGCTTATGGGGATGCACAGTATTGAGATTATTCTGGTTAGCTATTAAAAGATATGCGGAATACTGCCTGCTTAGTAACCTACCTCTTACGTTTGAGTGGGCTATATTGGGAATCCTCCCTCCTAATCAGAGACTCTAAAGGATTAAGTCGGCTTTTGCTGGCGGTAAGTTCAGCAGCCCGTAAAACGATTCTTCAACAATGGCTGAACACTACCGCACCTCCTTTCTCCCTATTATTAGATAAATTGGTGTTTGTGTTCCATATGGACTGGATTGAGACAGTATTGGATAAGTCCAACAAAGTTGAAATGTTCTTTGACACATGGGAGGGTTATATTGACACTCTTCCCTCACCAGTTAAGAGACAACTCTTGTTTACAATATACAGAATGGTATTTGATTAGAGAAACTAAGGGAGACCCTCCTATTGTCATACATAGTTGAAGGCTCTATGAGCTGTCTTTCAAATACAAGAACATTTTTAAAGTAATACCAGTAAGAAATGGGACGTGAAAGTTTTAAATGACCTTTGCTAACCTTGTGTGCAATTATGCTAAACAGATCCTTTATTGTGTTTGATAGTTAATTTGATACCTAATGTGAAACTGTTTAACAAGCTTTTGCTGTTTAGATAATCTTAGCACAGATAGGCCATAAAGTACTGAATGTCATTTTGGTCTATGTTAACGAACTGATTCTTGCTAAACAAAAGGTAACACAAATCTTATTGATGTTCTTTTTGCATTGCATTGCATTTTTGCTGTGCTGTATATTCTTGTACAATGTGTTATAAATAAAATATAAAAAAAAAAATACCCATTCATTAGTAGAGACACACCAAGTAATCTGAATAAGCATATACATTTTTTTTAAATAATGTATCAATAATTAATTATTTGAAAATATGTATGGGCATTTGCAAAAGTTTGATGTGCAGCCTCTATTCCTGATATTGTGCAATCTTGAATCTTGCATTATATACCGGATTTTTCGGACCATATGACGCACTTTTTCCCCCAAAAAAAGTGAGCGAAAAAGTGTGTGCGTCTTATGGTCCGAATACTTACCTTGATGTATGAGCGGGTCTGCCGGGACCCGCTCCGCCGGGGGATGTGGTGCATCCAGGCACTCATCCCCTCGCTCCCTGACAGTCAGCAGCGTAATGAACACTGCTGTGGAACCAATGTAAGGTGCTCTCATCACTCTGATGAAAGCGCCTTACACCGCTTCACAGCAGCGTCCATTACCGTGTGACAGGTAGAGCAGTGCAGCAGCTCCTCCCCCTGACGCTGGAGTGACCTGAGGTCACTTCAGCGTCAGAGAAGCCCGCGCAGGAGACGGCAGGACGGGGACTACAGTGCAAGTAAGTATTTTTTAAGTATTTTGTACTGTAGCTGGGTGCTGGACATGATGGGGGCTGATAGGTGCTGGACATGATGGGTGATGCTGGGTGCTGGACATGATGGGGGTTGGTAGGTGCTGGACATGATGGGTGCAGGACATGAAGGGTGCAGGACATGATGGGTGCAGGACATGATGGGTGCAGGACATGATGGGTGCAGGACATGATGGGTGCAGGACATGATGGGTGCAGGACATGATGGGTGCAGGACATGATGGGTGCAGGACATGATGGGTGCTGGACATGATGGGTGCTGGACATGATGGGTGCTGGACATGATGGGTGCTGGACATGATGGGGTGCTGGACATGATGGGTGCAGGACATGATGGGTGCTGGACATGATGGGTGCTGGACATGATGGGGGCTGGACATGATGGGGTGCTGGACATGATGGGGTGCTGGACATGATGGGGTGCTGGACATGATGGGGTGCTGGACATGATGGGGTGCTGGACATGATGGGGTGCTGGACATGATGGGGTGCTGGACATGATGGGGTGCTGGACATGATGGGGTGCTGGACATGATGGGGGGTGGACATGATGGGTGCTGGACATGATGGGTGCTGGACATGATGGG
>WWET01001294.1:50769-88434 GCA_011038615.1 Limnodynastes dumerilii | reverse complement strand
GTGACCGTATAACTTAGGGTCACTGCCATTCTGTAACAAGTTTGGTCCTACAGGGCTCCCGTGGCTTTAAAAAAAAAAAAAAATTTGGGAGGCATGGCTCTTTCGGAGCTTGTCTCCGGGAGAAAAGGGTGCTCTCTCAGGAGTCCGGGAGATCTCGCAGGTGTGTGTGGTGTGTGTGTGTGTGTGTGTGTAGGTATATAGCTGTATTTACCTATATGTGTGTGTGTGTGTGTGTGTGTTTGGATATATAGCTGTATTTACCTGTGTGTGTGTGTGTGTATAGCTGTATTTACCTATATCTGTGTGTGTGTGTGTCTGTCTGTCTGTCTGTGTGTATAGCTGTATTTACCTATATCTGTGTGTGTATGTGTGTGTGTGTCTGTCTGTGTGTATAGCTGTATTTACCTATATCTGTGTGTGTGTGTGTGTGTGTGTGTGCTACTGTCATTGCTTAAATATTGTGGAACTCCTAGTTCCACTACCGCAGTATATATATAGCTATCTATAAGTAGATATACACTGTACATATCTAGATAAATATGTGTGTGAAATAAACAATACCATGCGCACACACAAAAAGAATAATAATGCCTATTTGAATGGAGTGCGGTCCAAAGAACATATGAAGAATGGTTGTATAACATGCAAAACCAGTAACATCCAAATATATTATGCTTGAAATAAATTTAATAAACAAACTGTTAATGACACAGTAGAAAAAAGATTATTAAAGCTGCAGCAATTTGTACATATGTTCATCAAAAAATAATTCAACAAACGTACATCAAAGTACATTAAATGTACTGAAACGTCAGTACACCAGCTATGACCTAGTGTCTTGTCTGCATTTATTCATTTACAAATCTCTGAGTGCCTCCTGATTTGGATTTGATTTTGGACTATATATTGGCTTTTTTTGAGCTGGGAAGCACACCTGAGTACATACTTGCATCCGTCTGGAGTGCCTTCTGAATTGGATATATATATATATATATATATATATATATATATATATACATACAGGTGAAACACGAAAATTAGAATATCATTCAAAAGTTCATTTATTTTTGTAATTCAACTTAGAAGGTGAAACTAGTATATTATATAGACTCATTGCATGCAAAGTGAGATATTTCAAGCCTTTATCATACCTCCCAACTGTCCCGATTTCCGTGTGATGTCCCGCTGTCCCGCCCGTTGTCCTGTTTGTCCCGATAAGCAAAGAAGAGGTTTTTTTGTTTTCATTTATTTGAGCTGCAATGAGCCAGTTGTCCAGCAGGTGGCGCTGTGACAATCTGAGAGAGAAAACTCTGCACACAGGAAATCACCACTGCAGAGTTCCTGAGTCTGAGTGTCCCCCAGCCAGCATCCAGCGTGTCTCCCCTGCTGCCACTGCCCTGCTTTGGACTGGTGAGTAGCCTGGGGGCCCCTACTATAAGCTTTGCTTGTCCTACCTGCATGGGCTGTGGAGGGATACAGACAGTGAAAGGACCAGGGAGACCAACAGCCATAACAAGGGCCCTGGCATGCCAAGTGCAGTCAGCATCTTGAGTAGCTCAAGGGTTAATTAACTTTTATTTATGGGGCAGTGAGTATCATTATAAGCCTGCAGGGTTGGCTGGCACTAGGCTTCATCAAACATGTGTAAGCTGGACAAATAATAAAGGGGCAGACATATGGAAGCTGGACAAATAATAACGGGGCAGACATAGGGAGGCTGGACAAATAATAAAGGGGCAGGCATATGGAGGCTGGATAAATAATAAAGGGGCAGGGATATGGAAGCTGGACAAATAATAAAGGGAAAGGCATATGGTGGCCGGGCTAAATAATTAATGGGGCGGACATATAGCTATTTGGAGAAATAATAAGGGACCAACATATAGATGGCTGAATTAATAAAAGGGGCAGGCACTAGACCTGCCACGGTGCAAGACACACCCACTTTTCCCAGACACACCCACTGCGACATACAAGACACACACCCTCTACCATGTCGCTAAATTTTGTCCCTCTTTTCAATTCTCAAATGTTGGGAGGTATGCTTTATTTGTATTAATTTAGTTGAATATGGCTTACAGCTTATGAAAAACCCCAAAATCAAAATCTCACAAAATTTGAATAATGTGACAAGGATCAATATTGTAGGATCAAAGTGTCACACTCTAATCAGCAAATTATTCCAAAACACCCGCAAAGGTTTCCTGAGCCTTTAAATGGTCTCTCAGTCTGGATCAGTAGAATTCACAATCATTGGGGAAGATGCTGACCTGACAGTTGTGCAGAAAACCATCATTGGTTTTGCCCAGGAGTGACTTTAATTTCTTATTTTAAGAAGATTCTTTAGTGTGAATCAGGTCCATTGGGTCTGATTCAGACTTAAGAAAGTGCTTAAAATAAGAGAGGAAAGTCACTCCTGGACTCAACCATGCAGATTTCAGGGGGAGTCAAGTTAATTGTATTCTTTGCATGCAGAGATATATCTTTGAATTGCTTACTGCACACAGATACTGACCAGCTTTACTATTACTCTGTTATTTAGACTTGGGCTGGGAAACACCACCTCTCAACTTTAATACTGTTTGCAACAAATGAAATATGACTCCCCTGCAATCAACATGGTTTAGCCCAGGAGTGACTTTCGTCTCTTATTTTAAGCACTTTCTTAATTCTGAATCAGGTCCATTAATATAAAGTTAAGTGGAAGGCAAAGTGTGGAAGAAAAAAGTGCACAAGCAGCAGGTATGACAGCAGCCTGGAGAGGATTGTCAGGAAAAGGCCATTCAAAAGTGTGGGGGAGCTGCACAAGGAGTGAACTGAAGCTGGAGTTCATCAAGAGCCACCACACCCAGACGGATCCTGGACATGGGCTTCAAATGTCGTATTCCTCCAACAAACAACGTCAGAAGCGTCTTACCTGGGCTAAAGAAAGGAAACTAAGGTCCCAGAGTCTGGTGGAAGAATGGAGAGGCACAATCCCAGATGCTTTAAGTCCAGTGTGAAGTTACATAACACCTCAGCAGTGCCACAGGCTGATAGCATCCATGCCATGCCCATATTGAGGCAGTAATTTGTGCAAAAGGGACCCAAACCAAGCACTGAGTACATATGCATGATTATACTTTTCAGGGGGCTGACATTTCGGTATTTAAAAACCTTTTTTTATTTTTTTATTTCATGCAATATTCTAATTTTGAGAAATTTCGCTTTTGGGGTTCTCATAAGCTGTAAGCCATAATCATCAAAACTAAATCAATAAAAACTTGAAATATCTCACTTTAAATGTAATGAGTCTATATAATATATCAGTTTCACCTTTTAAGTTGAATTACTGAAATAAATGAACTTTTGAATGATATTCTAATTTTTCGAGTTTCACCTGTATATGTAGCTTTCAAAGCTGTCAGAGCAGCATAGCACATAGATATACAGCAGCGGTTATTGCAGGCAGTAATACAGATAAGAATCAGCCGAAGCCGTGCTTCACACAGCGCGGTTTCGGCTGATCCCTGTCTGTACTACTCCCTATAATAACCGCTGCTGTATATCTATGTGCTATGCTGCTCTGACAGCTTTGAAAGCTACATATACAGGTGAAACTCGAAAAATTAGAATATCATTCAAAAGTTCATTTATTTCAGTAATTCAACTTAAAAGGTGAAACTGATATATTATATAGACTCATTACATTTAAAGTGAGATATTTCAAGTTTTTATTGATTTAGTTTTGATGATTATGGCTTACAGCTTATGAGAACCCCAAAAGCGAAATTTCTCAAAATTAGAATATTGCATGAAATAAAAAAATAAAAAAAGGTTTTTAAATACCGAAATGTCAGCCCCCTGAAAAGTATAATCATGCATATGTACTCAGTGCTTGGTTTGGGTCCCTTTTGCACAAATTACTGCCTCAATATGGGCATGGCATGGATGCTATCAGCCTGTGGCACTGCTGAGGTGTTATGTAACTTCACACTGGACTTAAAGCATCTGGGATTGTGCCTCTCCATTCTTCCACCAGACTCTGGGACCTTAGTTTCCTTTCTTTAGCCCAGGTAACATTAGTATATTAGAATATTTACTCCTTATTTGGCATTTGTTCTATAAAATGTATTATTAACATATGAATTTTGCAATATGAATTACATTTTGTGTGTAAATGAGATGCATAAAATTGTATCACTTTTTAAGGTTATGTTTATATTATGACAGCAAGTTGTGTGATTTCTTTTTATTTCCATATGACTTAGAATCAAGGCATGTGGCATGCCTTGTGCTATACATTTATATGCTGTGCTATGTATAGACTGTCCTTGTCTCTCCCCATTAATGAATATTAGTCACTATTTTGCCATTGGTGTTAGTATATAATCGAGATGATGTAAAATGTGACAGATAATGAAAAATATAGACAAAAAAGTGTCAGGTGGCGCTGCCTTTCAGTCCGTAAATAGCGTGTAAGCAGCTGGAGGTACCAAGGGAAGGTTACTACCCCACTTCCCCAGAAAAGGATCTTTTCAGATCCACAAATGTATATGTAAAGAATGGAGGTACCCAGCGCTAAAACAATATAGTATTTAATGTAGCAAAACAAATAAAGTACAAAAAATATAATAAAAAAAAACAGAAACAAAAACAAAGACAGAAACAAAACAAAACGGGAAAGTTTAGAATAATAGTCTGGATCAGTATAGCAATCCTGCAGGACAGTGCCTCTGTATAGTCAGGTGCTGGTATATAGAACAATTTCAGAAATATAGAAGCTTTCTGAAGCAACAATCTGAATGAATGTTGCCAATAAGAAATAATCCTGGGTGGTAATGTACAATGTCCACAATATTTGTGATGGTCCCCCAATGGGGTGGCAATGTAGATACAATGGGTAGCAATCTGACTGGATGTTGCTACTGTGCAAACAAAGTTCCTGGATAGCAATGTTTGCAGTGTCCGTAATTAGAGTGATGATTCCCCAGTGGGGTAACAGTATAGATGCAGTTGCAGATGAAGAGATATGAGGTAAGGTAATGTCCTTATAGTAATATAGTCAGACCGCTCTGCAGTAGCGGGAAAAAACAGTAATGTTGGTACCTTAAAAGTGTGCGGTAAGCCTCCGGTCCTGGTGGTTAGAGCTCTGGAACTTCTTACCCTCTTAAGGGCTTTTTCTGTTCTGTTCTTTGCTCCTTTCCTCCTTCTGACCTCGGTTGCTGCTGCCGCTGTCCTCACTGCCGTTAGTGGGCGCGCGCGCACTGTGGACGTTTGTGTGCTGTGGTTACTATAGTAACCAGCCGTACTCCGGAGTACAGTGTGTTCTCGCTGCACGTTCTTTGCTGAGAGCTGCAGGCTGTGTGTATAAGAGATCTCTATTAACCTACGCGTTTCACCCCGCTACGTGGGGGCTTCCTCAGGGTTTGCCTTTTTACTCAGAGCTAGATATTAGTGGCGGGAACAGATGTTCCAGAGCTCTAACCACCAGGACCGGAGGCTTACCGCACACTTTTAAGGTACCAACATTACTGTTTTTTCCCGCTACTGCAGAGCGGTCTGACTATATTACTATAAGGACATTACCTTACCTCATATCTCTTCATCTGCAACTGCATCTATACTGTTACCCCACTGGGGAATCATCACTCTAATTACGGACACTGCAAACATTGCTATCCAGGAACTTTGTTTGCACAGTAGCAACATCCAGTCAGATTGCTACCCATTGTATCTACAATGCCACCCCATTGGGGGACCATCACAGATATTGTGGACATTATACATTACCACCCAGGATTATTTCTTATTGGCAACATTCATTCAGATTGTTGCTTGAGAAAGCTTCTATATTTCTGAAATTGTTCTATATACCAGCACCTGACTATACAGAGGCACTGTCCTGCAGGATTGCTATATTGATCCAGACTTTTATTCTAAACTTTCCCGTTTGTTCTGTTTCTGTCTTTGTTTTTGTTTCTGTTTCTGTTTCTGTTTCTGTTTTTATTTTATTTTATATATTTTTTGTACTTTATGTGTTTTGCTACATTAAATACTATATATTTTTAGCGCTGGGTACCTCCATTCTTTCCATATACTAGAGCGATTATTTGCCTGTTCATCCGGTAATTGGGTGATCGGGCCGATTAGTGCTCTAGTGTATGGCCAGCTTAAGCCACAAGCAGCACAAGTAAGCTTTATTACTTTCTTTGAGATGTTTGTGTAATAGGCTGGCTGGTGCCTGGATGTATCATAATGACATTTTTTTTTATATTATAATAACTTTGGTCTGGCACGCCAAGTCCTCAATCTGTCTGCAGTCTCAAAGGATTAACATGATGTTTAAGCAGCAGTATGTTTGTTTAGAAGTAGGATGTAAAATAAACTGCACTGCTAGCCTACAATATGAATTCAGATTTCATTATCTCTACATCTATGAACATATTTGCTTTGGGATGAGGGTGGAGGTGGCACAGGAAATGAATTATAAGGTTATAGAGCGAATATACAGAAGGGAATCAGTGGAATTCTTTTACCAATTACCTGTCACCTTAAACGAAGAATCTATTTAATACAATGTACCTGCGCTATCATGGTTATTTTGAATTATTTATCATGACCCCATATGCCAAAGTCAAGCTGGCATGACAGGAATTGGACTGTGGGTGGAATCATATTCTTCAGTGGTGGCTAAAGGGGGTGGAGAAGGGCAAGGCCAGGGCTGGCGCAAACCACTCCGCGGGTGGATGCGGCACATTCAAGCGCCATGCTGGATAGGCGCTTATCCCCCCGCTTCCTGCATGACAGCACTGAGATGGAAAAAAATGTAAGGTGCTCTCATCACTCTGATGAGAGCGCCTTACAGAGCCTAACAGCAGCGTCCATTCACTTCTGCAGAGTGCAGCAGCGCCTCCCCCTCACTGAATGACACTAGAGTGACCTGAGGTCACATCAGCATCATTTAAAGCAGAGCCCACTGCAGAGGAGAGGCAGCAGCCGGAAGAAGAGAAGACTTTAAAAGTAAGTAATAGGGCTTAAAATGGGAATACTGGGTTCTGGACAGACATGATGGGGATGCTGGGCACTGGACAGACATGATGGGGATACTGGGAGGTGGAGAGACATGATGGGGGATACTGGGTGCTGGATACACATGATGGGGGATACTTGGTGCTGGACAGACATGATGGGGATACTGGGAGGTGGATCGACATGATGGGGATACTGGGTGCTGGATACACATGATGGGGTATATTGGGTGCTGGAGAGATATTAAGGGGTATACTGAGTGCTGGATACACATGATGGGAGATACTGGGTGCTGGATACACATGATGGGAGATACTGGGTTCTGGAGAGACATGATGGGATATACTGAGTGCTGGATACACATGGTGGGAGATAATTTGTGCTGGATACACATGATGGTGATACTGGGTGCTGCATACACATGATGGGAGATACTGGGTGCTAAAAAGATATGATGGGGATACTGGGAGGTGGAGAGACATGATGGGGGATACTGGGTGCTGGATACACATGATGGGGTATACTGGGTGCTGGAGAGACATGATGGGGGATACTGGGTGCTGGATACACATGATGGGGATACTGGGTGCTGGATACACATGATGGGAGATACTGGGTGCTACAGAGACATGATGGGTATACTGGGTGCTGGAGAGATATGATGGGGATACTGGGGAGCTGGAGACACATGTTTGGGGATACTGTGCTGGATACACATGATGGGGATACTGGGTGCTGGACAGACATGATGGGGATACTGGGAGGTGGATCGACATGATGGGGTATACTGGGTGCTGCATACACATGATGGGGTATACTGGGTGCTGGATACACATGATGGGGATACTGGGTGCTGCATACACATGATGGGGATACTAGGTGCTGGAGAAATATGATGGGGATACTGGTCCAAGTCCAAGACCAATCCCAAAGTTTCCAGCTTATTTAACAGCCTGCGATTTGACACAGTGTCAAAAGCCTTGCTAAACTCTAGATAAGCTATGTCTACAGCTCCCCCTTTATCTAATACTTTACTGACCCAGTCAAAAAATTCAATAAGATTCCTCCAGTGAATCCATGCTGCTTGGGATCCTGTAAGTTACTGGATTTAAGATACTGTACAATTTGTTCATTTAACAGTGTTTCCATCAATTTCCCTACTACTGATGTAAGACCGACTACTGGTCGGTAGTTTGATGCTTCTTCCCTTCTTCCACTTTTATGCAGAGGGATGACATTTGCTATTTTCCAATCCTCTTGAATCACCCCAGTTATTAATTACTGATTGAATAATTCAGTTAATGGTTTTGCAAGAATCCCTCGAAGCTCTTTTAGTATCATCGGGTCTGATCCAGACCTACGCCCGCCGTCGCTAGGACGTAGCTACGGCAATGCCCGATCAACGATGGGGCCTCCGTAGGAACAGTGTAGGGATGCTGGAGGGGGCGTCCCCCTAGCGTCCCTACGTTAAGGTTAGTGAAGGTGGAGGGAGGTAATATATTGAGGGAGGGAGGGCTTAGCGGTAGTACGCTTGTGTGCGAGCGTATTAACCATTGCTTACGCCGGCTTAAGTTAGGGTAGCCTTCAGCCGGCGTAAGCAATGGGAAATACGCCCGCACAGGGGGAATGTCGGGGAGAGTGGACGCCGATATGCTGTGCTTTAGTAAGCACAGCGCATCGGCGTAGGTCTGGATCAGGCCCATCGGATGTATCCCATCTGATCTTATTGATTTGTCCCCTTTCAGCTTTGAAAGTTCTTTTAATACCTGCTCCTCAGTGAAAGTAGTAGTAATTGCCCCCATTGTATTAATAGTCTTCCCATTTAAAAGTGGACCCTTCCCCTCTCTTTCTTTTGTGAAAATTGAACAGAAATACTTGTTAAGATGATCTGCCATAGCCCTTTCACCCTCAACAAGAATCCCACTCTCCGTTTTAAGCCTTACTATACCCTCTTTATTTTTTCGCCTTTCATTTATATACCTAAAAAAGCTTTTGTCCCCTTTTCGTACCAAGTGGGCCAGTTTTTCCTCCGTTTGTGCTTTTGGTGCTCTGATCATTGGCGTATCTATAATGGGTGCAGGGTGTGCAGTGCACACGGGCCCCTCAGAACAGGGGGCCCTGTGGCATGCATCCTGCACACTGGGTTGGCAGGGGAAGGGGGCCATTCAGCATCTATTTTTTCCCTCTAATATCTTCCCGGAGGGAAGAAATAGATGCCAAATTAGTCCCCCTTCCCCTGCGGTGGGACTGTTCCGATTCGCGGGGCGAGAAAGGGGCGGGACTTACAGCGCTGTTAAGCCCCGCCCCCTTTTCGGGCCGCAAATCTGGGCAGTCCTGTCTCAGGTAAGGGAAGGGGGGGCCCATGTGCAAATCCTGCACACAGGCCCCCTCACTTCTTAAAACGCCCCTGGCTCTGATAACCCTTTTTAGTCTCCTTCTGTTTAGCAAAATACTCCTCCCTGTCATCACTCTGATATTGCTTATAATTCTGAAAGGCCATCTTTTTTGCTTTCACTATAGTTGCTACCTCTTTTGTAAACCACATTGGCTTTCTTTTTCTGGGTGTTTTCCTAACCATTCTTATACAAAGGTCTGTTGCTGTTAATAATGCATTTTTTTAAAATTTCTCCACTGCTCCTGAACTCTTTTCATGTGCCTCCACTCTACCAAAGAATCACTTACACATTTCCCCATTTCCACAAAATCTCCCTTCCTAAAGTCTAAGATGACCTCTTGTTCATTTTGTTTTTGAGGTATAGTGGTAATTTGACACCTACCATTCGGGCCTCTTTGGAGGTTCCCTGCGGACTATACCCCATGCTTCTCATATCAACTATATTTTTTGTCACTTTTTATATGTCTCTTATTTAATTGTGGCTGTTTTTTATTAATATTTTATTGATTTTTTTATTTGAATATTTATCATAAATTTGTTTGTGATTTGTACCACTTGCACTGTTATTCACTCTTACCCCAGGTTTTTCCAGTGCTTTATACCGGTATAGCTAGGTCCCAGTCGTGATTTTCATTACACCATGATTCTGTGAGTCCCACAATATTCATATTGCAATTAGTTCAGGGATTTTATTTCCTAAGCTCCTAGCATTTGCACACATTGCTCTGAAAGGTTGCATTATGAATCTATTCTTTATTTTTTTTTATTATTATTGCTACATATGTTTATATTGCTTTTTATGTTTTCTTTTCCATTAGTTGCTGAGGCTATACTATCTGTCAATCAATCAATCAACCAATCAATCAATCAAACTGCTCACTTAGAATATCTGTTCCCACAGAACATGGGTGCAAGCCATCCTTTATAGAAGTTTCTGTTTTGCCAGATGGCATGGCTATGTTTTATGAACACAAATCCTTCCTCATGACACCACAGATTGAAATCATGAATGTGCATCATTCTACCTTCTTTAAATCTGTGTACTGGCAGCACTTCAGAAAAAGTAACAGTATTTGCCACCTGCTTAAGGGCAGTTCCCAACTTTCTAAATTCATCTTTAGCAACTACAACTCCAGCATTGGCCAAGTCATTTGTCCCAAGGTGGATAATGACATCAACCTCCCTTTCCTTGATCACTGCCTTTAGAATATTTAAAATGCGCTTTTTATTCTGTGGAGCTGTAGCTCCCGACAAGCACTACACCTGATTAATAATTTCAGAACCTCTTTTTAGTTGGATACCCCTAACAATAGAATCCTCCACAAGAAATGCAGTCCTTCTCAGGGATTTCCTTTTCTCGCCATCGGGTTCCCTCAACACCTCATGCTCTACATTACCTGTTATAATACATAATACAGTCCAGGCCTCCAAATGCTGCATATGAGTTTTGCAAGGGGACACATGATGGGAGATACGCAACTGGAACCTTACAAACACAGGATGGAAGTCCCTCAATCAATTTATAGGTAAATGTAAACAGGTGCATGAAAGGCAGGGGGTTAACCTGCTAGCCACAGAAACAAAGGGAAAAATAGCCCCTGTACACTGCCATAAACCAGTAACAGACTATACTGTTCTATCTGTAACATAAAACACAGAAATGTCCGTTACACATATTCGCGCAAATATGCGATAAGCCACCAGCCACGTCAAGGCCTTTCTGCATATGGTGGTCCTAACTCTAACAATGAGAGTCCCAATGTTGGGTCATATATATATATATATGTTTTTAAATTGAGCGCCAAACTTACCTCAAGAGACACCCCTTAAGTCCTCCAAAATGGCTGCTGTGGAGCAACTCCCCCTCGGCTGCTGCTCCCAGACATGCCCACACACAGTACAAACACAGTTGCTCAATCAATTTATAGGTAAATGTAAACAGGTGCATGAAAGGCAGGGGTTAACCTATTAGCCACAGAAACAAAGGGAAAAATAGCAACTGGAACCTTACCATTCTTCACCATAGTCCACCCAGTCCGCCTCCTGCGAACTCTCTGAGGAAATGGTGGCATCAAAGATACAGACATCCTGCATATCTCACCATGCATTCTAGCTATCTCATCCTGCAAGAAAGACATTTGCTGACAAATAGGACAACACCTGAGTTTCCAAATTGTTTCACACATTTTACATGTGTACGTGCATCCTCAGGATCCAGACTTCTGTAATTAAGGTGTTTACAATGGCGGGACAGGGCAGGATACGTGTAGTGTGTACGCAAGGTGGGAGATACTTGAATAGTAGAATAATAGAGATAAACCTTTACATATTATCCAGACTTCTGCGCTGCCCTCAGTTTTAGTACGGACGGTGCAGAAATCTTAAGCTAGGAACGCCCACTTATAAGTGCGTTCATTCGTCCCCTTGTGCGCACGGAAACCTAGAGACACTGGGAATCAGGAACAGCAGCTGCGGAATCTCCATTATTTTTATCAATAATAAGCAGCAATTACAGAACGGAGGTGGAATCATCCTAATATATCTGGCAGTCAGTGGGTTAATGCTCCGCCTTGTATCTTCTGGTTCAGGTAATCCTGAGCATTCCGTAGGTTTCACTCCAGCTATTACTCTCTGCCCTGCACTCAAGTCCTATCAGCACGTTATCCTGACAACTTTTTTTGGCTCTCCATCTGAACCTGAAAGAGAGTAACAGAATAACAGAAAGAGTCTATTGAACCTGAGGGTGTATCAAGAGTGCAAACAGGAAGACAAATTGATGGGGACAAGAAAATCACCGTCCGGAGCAGAAGTATTTATCACAAACTAGAGAAGACATCCTGTATAACAACCTGGTGCATGAGCTACATCTCTACATTTCTACTAATCTTATTATAGTCCTTCTACTACTACTCTTTTTATCCAATCACATATGGGAGCAGTTATACCCCAAAAGGTAAGTCTGCTGTGCAGAGATTTGTTAGGTTAGACTTTGTTATGTGATAGACCCTATAGTTACGTTTCAGCTAATGTAAATAGTGCTATAAAATGTATTAACCTATTTACATGTACTATAAAGTAGATTATTGTCATTAATAATGTGATTTCTTAGAGTATGCCATTTCTCAATTATTAATTGTTTAATTATTTTGGATACTGTTTTACTTTTTGATGTTGGATGTAGATAAATGTTATGAGAAATTATTATTAGACTTATGTAAATATTTCTTGGCTAAAAAAAATATGTTTACAATACACTAGCATAAAATGTTTCTGTTTCTTTGTCTGTCTTTCCATGAATTTCTAAAACTTGCAAATGTCACTTGACCTATGTCTTCATTGAATGTTATTTTTTGTTACCTTTTAGGTGTAGTATGTTAGCATGATGTTCACAGTGCCGACAATCAACCTCCTGACACTAGAGTGGTGACAGGGTTAACTTATAGTTATATAATTATAGTGGAGGAGAGAGTGTGGACAGAGCAGAGGAAAGAGCAAGGACAGAGCGGAGAAGAGAGTGTGTTCAGACTGGAGGAGAGAGTGTGGACTTAGCGGAGGAGAGAGTGTGGACTGAGCGGAGGAGAGAGTATGGACAGAACAGAGGAGACAGCATGGACAGAGCGGAGGAGAGAGTGTGAACAGAGCGAAGGAGAGAGTGTGTTAGCATGATGTTCAGAGTGCCGACAGTCAACCGCCTGACACTAGAGTGATGACAGGGTTAACTCATCGGCATTATATTGGAGGAGAAATCTGGGACAGAGTAAAGGAAAGAGTTGTGGACTGAGCGGAGGAGAGAGTGTGACGGAGGGGAGGAGAGAGTGTGAACTGAGCGGAGGAGAGTGTGTGGACTGAGCGGAGGAGAGAGTGTGACAGAGTGGAGGAGAGAGTGTGAACTGAGCGGAGGAGAGAGTGTGGACTGAGCGGTGGAGAGAGTGTGACCGAGCAGAGGAGACAGCATGGACAGAGCAGAGGAGACAGCATGGACAGAGCGAAGGAGAGAATGTGGACAGAGCGAAGTAGAGAGTGTGGACAGAGCGAAGGAGAGAGTGTGGACAGAGCGAAGGAGAGAATGTGGACAGAGCGAAGGAGAGAGTGTGGACAGAGCAGAGGAGACATTGTGGACAGAGTGCAGGAGAGAGTGTAGACAGAGCAGAGAGCGTGAACAGAGTGGAGGAGTGTGTCAGAGTGGAGTAGAGAGAGTGTGCACAAAGCGAAGAAGAAAATGTGGACCGTGCTGAGGTGAGAGTGTGGACAGAGTGTAAGAAAGAACGTGGACAGAGGGAGAACACTAGAGTAGGTGGAGACTGCAGACCTGTAGGAATGAATTGTAGCGAACCGATACGCATCAACCCAATAATGTGCAGCCTGGTACAACTCTCCACCAACGGGTATCGGCAGTAGGAGACCTGCTGTTGGGGAGCTGAGGGGAGTATTGATGGGCCTCCCTCTCTCTAAGGGACTGGGAAAAACATCCCAGCAGATGGCTCTAAGGGACTGGGAAAAACATCCCAGCAGATGGTGGAACTGCACATACATAAATACTATATATATATATATATATATATTATTAGGTAATATGCAATAAGGATTCTGTTGCTGTTAACTATCTCTGTATAGCAGATACAAACATCATTATTAGGTAATATGCAATAAGGGTTCTGTTGCTGCTTAGATAGATATTTTTACATATAGAGATTTGTAACCTGGGTCTAGCATACCAGTGTCTGCTTGTTTGTTATTGTAAGGCTTTATGGCCTTGTAGTGGGAGGAGTGTTTGTAGGTTGTTAGAAATCATCCTCACCTGATGTAGCTATACTTAAATAGGATAGAGTAGGCTGCAAGCCTTGGCTGCATTAGTGCCTGGTTTTTAAGCGGTTGCAGTCCCCGGTCAGAAACTTTGATTTCCGAAATAGGGAAATCCGAAAGTTCCTTTTTGGATGTCCCTATTTCGAATACTGCCCAGTTTCAATTTTTTTTCCCGAATGGGTGATCTTACTATCTCCCCTCAAGCTCTGTCAGACAATCACCTTATCACCTGGAAACTGTTCCCCACTAGTTCTACTCCCTTGCTGTCTAACTCTATCAAGAAATAAGAAACAAAGTAACAGCGCTAATTACCCTATTAGTATTAGTATGGAATTTTAAGTTTTATTTCTGTTTATCATTAATAAATATCCTATTTTACAACAGGTTGCCGTTCTATGTGTAGTTCATCACAGCCAGTCTATTTATATTAATACTAATAGGGTAATTAGCGCTGTTACTTTGTTTCTTATTTCTTGGTGTTTTTAGGAGAACAGCAATTTCTCCCAAACAGCAGCTGCCTCCCTTGTAGCGCCTAGGTATATATTATAGTCTAACTCTATCAAACCTTTTTTTTACCAACAGAAATCTTAACGCTATTAATATCAACCAACTTTCTCAATCGGTCCAACAACTACTGTCACTGTCTCAAATTCCTAACTTCCAATCTCCTGATGTAGCAGTATCTCACCCTTACCAAAACCTAGCAGCTGCGCTTCATCAAGTCACTCCTGCTACCACGACGTTATCAGTGTCAGCCATGGCACACTAACGACACATGAAATCTTAAAAGACTCTCCCGCAAAGCAGAACGTTGTTGGCGCATATCCCGTTCTCCCCATGACTGTTTAACTTACACGAACACTTATCACACTTATCGAAATGCTCTGGACAAGGTCAAACAATCCTACTTTCAAACTCTCATATCTACTCAGGCCTCTAACTCCAAATGCCTACTTCGCACATTTAACTCCCTACTTAGCCCTCCTGTGCAAAATCCACCAACTTCCATCAGTGCGCAAGATCTTGCATCGTACTTTAAGGACAAGATTGACAAGATCAGACTAGAATTGGCGTCCTCATCCTCCTCATCATCAGCTAACATACTACTCAGCCCCTCTCCTCCACACTCAGGCATCATGTGTTCATTCCAACCCACAAATGAAGAAGAAATTCTGCTTTTCTCACTCTGCTACCTGTCCTCTTGATCCTGTATCTTCACAAGCCAGTCATTGTCTATCTTCTGTGCTTATTCCTACCTTAACTACAATCTGCAGTCTCTCTCTCTCTAGTGGTAACTTCCCCCCTTTATTCAAGCATGCACTGGTTACTCCAATTCTGAAAAAACAAAAGTCAAAAAAAATCTAATTATCAGCCCATTTTCTAACTTCCATGCCCTGGAAAGCTGCTTGAAAGACTTGCCTACACTCGCCTCTCTCACTTCCTCTCCTCACACATTCCTCTGGATCTTCTTCAGTTAGGATTTCGTTCCTTGCACTCCACAGAAACTACACTGACCAAGGTGGTCAATGGCTTAATCGCTGCTAAATCTAAAGGACACTACTCCTCTATTCTACTGTCATTCTCTAGGATCTGTCTGCTGCTTTTGATACTGTTGACCACTCACTTCTCATACAAATGTTACAATCGCTGGGTGTTCGGGACACAGCTCCTTCCTGGTTCACATCCTACTTATCTAATCGCTCTTTCAGTGTTCGCTTTTCTGGATCCACATCCCCTGCTCTTCCTCTATCTGTTTGAGTACAACAAGGCTCAGTGTTGGGTCCATTGCTCTTCTCAGTTTATACAACTTGCCTTGGAGATAAAGTCATTTGGATTTCAGTGTCATCTCTACGCAAATCTATCTATCCATCCCTGATCTCTAAAATGTATGTTTTAAAACGTAAGCAACTTGGTCTTTTCAATCAAGTGTGCGCCCCTGAAAGGTCCTTCAGACGTTCCTATATTAGGTTTGTCTTTTTTCCTGTTATTTGCCTTCCATCATACATGGAAATAAAAGAAATAATTATAACCCTGGACAAATAAGACAAATATTTTCTCTGGCTTGCAGAAACAGTATATTTTTAAGTGTTAAATAAAATTTAATTCCTCAAACTATTGTGCATCTTATTCACAATATTGAGCACTTATGTTACAAATTACAAATTAAAAATTATATTACATTATATGGTGTTAACATACTTATTTTTCTTTGTAGTGTTGAAGAAGACAAACGTGAAGATATAGTCAAGGTTGCAAGCATAACAGTCTCTTTTGAGATGAATTAAATTAAGAATATGATGAATACTCACAACCAACCATAAACAGTGACAAAGACAAATATTTGTCCCACTGACCACCCAGAAAAAGTGGAAAAACCAGCCATTATCTACTCCCAGATCTAGAACTGCATTGAGGAATTTCCTACATGGGAAAATACGAAATATATCTAAAAACATTACAGATTATTTGCTGCCATCTCAAGCTCATTCTAAATTAAACCCAACCAAATGGAATGTTCAGTCAAGGTCTGCCATCACACAAATGGCCAGGACACAGCTTAAAAAAGAACAATTTACAGCGGAGCCAAAATGAGAGATTGAGGAGGACTATATTTTAGGGACTTCCTTCTCAGACTGTGAGCGACTCTTTAAATTGTGTTTTTGCTTTATAGTATTTTGTGGACCTTTGGAGGAACATCATATTTACCATAATTTTACTAACTGGCTGCACCCTAAACAAAATGTGTTAATCTGCATTGGTACCAGATTGCGGACAAGCAGCTTATAATATTTCTTTGTAGTATTAAAGCTCTATTATCAGCAACATGTGACCAATGAAGTTGCTGCTCCAACATTTAAAATGGTGGTGTTTTCTCACCTTTTTTATATTCTAGACTTTCCCAGAAATAGTTTATCTATAAATTAATCCTTGAGTTAGAGGAAGGAGTATATACTAAGAATCTAGAACTAGATAATGAGATGCAGTTTTAGTTTATAAAACGTGTGCTATAGGTTACTATGCTTGATTTATGTGCCTCATGTGCTTGGACATTTTTCTGGACTTGCAGTATGCTGCTCCACCCCTAGAGGCTGCTATTATAAACTTATGTACCTGCTGTTGTTTAGACTGATGTGCCATTTGTTTGATTACCAGCACCTGCTCAGGTAATATTTATCACTACCTCTCAATGGGCAGAGTGCTGCTCATTAAGCAATTGGCACATGAGTCCTAATAAAGGGAGGCACGGGCGTTTATAATAGCAGCCCTTTGGGGTGTTAATAATAGCAGCCCCTTGGGGTGCAGCAGGATAAAGCAAGTTCAGGAAAGTGTCCAAGCACACAGGAGGCACATAAGTCCAGTCTAGCAGCCCCTAGTGGCAAAACAGGATACTGTAAAGTCCACAGTAGAAGCCTAATGAAATTAAAGTTGATCAAGATGCATTGTGGCTTGACAAGATTTCTACTTCCTTTCTAACATTTTACATTGATTACTGCAGTTTAAATATTATTATTATTATATAAGGTGCCAAAAGGTGTCCACAGCGTCGTACAAAATACAACAAAATACAGTAAAGACATACAGGGTAGGGATAGACAGCATAGTACATATTAAAATACAACAGAAATATAAAAATATTACAAATATACAATAAAGTGAAGCAAGCACAGAACGCAAGGCAAAATGTGAGGTGTCAAGCTTGGAAGATCAGGGAGCAGAGGATAGAACACAGTGAGAGGTTGAGGTTGAGGAGCCACCAGGTGGGGATTGGGTAAAAGGGTAGCAGAGGGGGACAAGAGGGTATGAAGTGAGGGGGGAGTGGTGGAGGAAGGAACTACACTAGGGTGGAGGGCCCTGCTCACGTGAGCTAACACACTAAGTGAATGGGATGAACTTACAGAAGACATAAGGAGGAGGAAGGAAGTGGACTTCTGGTGTGAGTGGAGGAGAGGGGGAAAGAAGGAAAAAAAAGGATAGATGTAGAATGCAGTGAGGATGTTAAGTGGAGGAGGGGTAGGCTATCCTTAATAGGTGCGTGTTGAGTGCAATTTGGGGGAGAGTCTGACTGAAGAAGGGAGGTCATTCCAGTGCAGAGGTACAGCACGGGAGAAGTCCTGGATACGGGCTTGAGATATGGTGATCAGTAAAGGGGTCAGACAGTGCTGGTTAGCAGAACAAAGAGGGTGGGAAGGGGTGTGTATGTTGATGAGGGAAGAGAGCTATGGAGCAGTGGATGAGGAGATAGCCTTAAAGGTGAGGGTAAGGAGTTTAAAGAGAGGTCTTAAGCGGACAGGAAACCAGTGAAGGGTTTGGCAAAAGGGAGAGGCCAAGATGCATGAGAGGAAGATGAGCTTGGAAGCAGCATTGAGTATAGATTGAAGGGGGGGGGGGTAAAACAGGTTTGTGGGAGACCTACAAGGAGGAGGTTACAGTAGTCGAGAAGTGGTATGACTAGAGAGTGGATGATGTTTTTGTAACTTCATTGCTGAGGAAGGGACAGATGCATGCAATGTTGCATAGGTAGAAACTACAAGAATGAGAGAGGACACAAATGTGTGATATAAGGTACACTACATACACTATTTCTAATTCCATAGAATTATGGGATTCCTTAATTCTTTAGCTCCTTTCTGGTTTGTGGAATGACTGGATATGTATCCATTAAAATTTTTGTCAGAAGCATTCTAATGTACATACTTTGGCTAGATACTGATTGATTGACTATAATATACTCCCTGAATGTGCGCTAGTAATGCCATGTCCGATCTAATCTCCACCACTGGCTGCCTATGTGTGACAAAGCCTAATTCTGTTAAAATTAGGTGTGTCAGGAGAGTTTATGATGCATTTGGCAAAAGTTTGGACAGACCAACTCCCTGTAAAGATCATATAACATACATATTATATTGTCCCGCCATATATAATGATTCAAATTAATTTATAAATGTGCCACCTATAAATAAGGGACCCTGTTACACAGAGGCGGAACTAGCGAGTTGTGGGCCCAGGTGCAAAAAATATGCTTTGGCCCTGATGATATCCCAGGTAGCCTGATGAGGAGCTTCGGCGGTGCGGTGATGACGGCTGTAGGCCCGAAAGTTCACTCCTCCTATCCGTGTGGACTGCCAGACCTCCGTGTGTACAGCGGTTCGGCTCAGTCTTGATGTAATCATTGACGGAGGTGTGTAAGCGTGTACATGTAATAAACGTTTCCGTGTTTTTCAGCAGAGTTGCCCAGTATCTGTAAAAATCAAGGCTCTCAACTCGCCCTTGGTGAAACAGAAGTTTCTACCTCAAATCACCATATTTATGGATAACCGCCATTTCAGTGACTAGGAGTGGAAAAGACTGGAACACTTCAACCCACCCTTTGGCTGGATGGAATTGAAATACGATGGTATTTTATCTTTTGTTGTCTTAGGCATTTCTGATATCATTGGCGGGATCCACAACTAAGGAGTTCACCTGACTTCCACAATGAGCTTGTGGAAGTCAGGTGATTTTCTTTCAATCCACAACGGAACGCCTATTGCATGGAACTCAGTTAGATTATCCGTGTGGAGGGGCGTTACTTGAAATCTGCATGCAAGAGAGGCAGGGACAGGCATGCAGATTAAGGTATTTATTCTAGACAAAAAACAATAAAGCAGGCACTTTAGATTGACCACAATAATAAAAAAAAATATAAAATTATAGAAAAAAATATAAATCACAATATAATCTAAATAATAATATCCCTAGTAAAAGGATAGGCTGGGGGATAGTTGCAGCCAGGAAGGGGTTGTGTAATTTCCCCTATAAATAAATACCATACCAAGAAAAAAGAAAATAATTATAGGAAACATCACCTCTCAACTCTAATACTGTTTGCAACAGATGAAATATGACTCCCCTGAAATCAACATGGTTTAGCCCAGGATTAACTATTTTCAAGCACTTACTTTAGTCTGGATCCAGCCCGATGCCAGGTGGATTGCAGATACTGATGCAAAACCTTGCCATGGAGCCCATTGGTTTTTGTATTTAATAATATACTGTAGGGCCGGATCTAAACCTCTGTACATCAGCCGTATTCTAAAAGCAGCTTTTGGAATTTGGCTGAATATCTGGCAATGGGCATGCCAGATGTTCCGTAATGGATCTCCAGGAGTATGGAACTAAATTCCATATATTTGGAGATTGGTCCGACAGCGGTGCATACCTTCTGCCTGCCTAAAATCCGTGAGGTGGGAACAGGGACCATTTAAATTTTAATGTTAGGGAAGGGTTTTCCAATTCCTTGTGGATCAGCGGTCAACAAACCACTGATCCACACAAGAGACTTAAGGCTGCCTTATGGGAGCGTTACACAGCTAAAGTGCGCACGAGAGAGGGGAGTTCATTCCCCTCTTCCGTGTGGACTGCTAGACCTCCGTGTGTACAGAGGTCCGGATCAGTCTTGATGTAATCAATGAACGAGGTGTGTAAGCGTGTACATGTAATAAACGTTTCCGTGTTTTTCAGCAGAGTTGCCCAGTATCTGTAAAAATCAAGGCTCTCAACTCGCCCTTGGTGAAACAGAAGTTTCTACCTCAAATCACCATATTTATGGATAACCGCCATTTCAGTGACTAGGAGTGGAAAAGACTGGAACACTTCAACCCACCCTTTGGCTGGATGGAATTGAAATACGATGGTATTTTATCTTTTGTTGTCTTAGGCATTTCTGATATCATTGGCGGGATCCACAACTAAGGAGTTCACCTGACTTCCACAATGAGCTTGTGGAAGTCAGGTGATTTTCTTTCAATCCACAACGGAACGCCTATTGCATGGAACTCAGTTAGATTATCCGTGTGGAGGGGCGTTACTTGAAATCTGCATGCAAGAGAGGCAGGGACAGGCATGCAGATTAAGGTATTTATTCTAGACAAAAAACAATAAAGCAGGCACTTTAGATTGACCACAATAATAAAAAAAAATATAAAATTATAGAAAAAAATATAAATCACAATATAATCTAAATAATAATATCCCTAGTAAAAGGATAGGCTGGGGGATAGTTGCAGCCAGGAAGGGGTTGTGTAATTTCCCCTATAAATAAATACCATACCAAGAAAAAAGAAAATAATTCCGGCGCAGATTAATCCTACCACTTCTATCCAATCCAATAGTACAAAAAATGTAAATAAATAATAAATAAAAAATATATACAAATAAATATATTTTATGGAATACTACAAAAACGTCTGATATAGTCGCTAGAACAATTTATACAATATACATTTATTGAAATACAATTAAAATACATATGACTTATGGGACCATAAAAACATAAGTATGAGCACAATTAAAAAAGTAATTCATTCATATATATATCAAATAGACTCTTGAATAAAGGAATATTATTCTGACCAATATAATTGCACTGTATTCCTTAAATGGACCAGTCCTACAGATGAAATCACAGACCACAAATAAAATGTGCCGTACTGAAGAAGCTGATATGCAAGCAATATATGCCGACAAACTTGATTATAATTAGAAAATTAATGTTTAGTGTCCCAAAATATTTATATAATTTAGAATGAAACAGTTTCACAAAAGATTTTAAAAAATATAAAAAAAAACCCACTTTCAATCAACTGCCTTTAGTCATGACAACAAATGACAGCTGGATTCCATATGTAACATTGGGGTAGATCCAGAACTACGTCCGTCTTCCATAGACGGACGCAATTCAATGAACAATAGCTACTGCGCATGCGTAATCTGCGTATTGTTTCGATAGCAACATTAAACAAATCCCTCCAATCAGATGCTTTAGGTGAGACCCCAGTTGAAATACCTGGTTCAGCATCTTTCACAGACACGGGTAAAACCCTTCTCTTTTCCCATGTCTGAGGACCCTGGTACTTTTCACATCACCGCCAAGCCCAAGTTGTTGGAGCCTTGACCCGGGTGAAAGGCCAATACCCTGGGTTTTTAGTGGGGATGTGAAAGGGGTATTACTTTATAATTCTGTAGAAGAGACGTGAGTAACTATATAGCTGAGACGTTCATTTTGCATTAAATCATTTGAGCTTCCTCATTTTATACTAAAAGCATAATTGTCTGGGGGGCGTGGCTTGGAGCTCGATGGAGTAAGTCGCATCTGACTTAGCTCCTCTTCGTTACCCGTTTCATTACCCGCACATACCCGACATCTTGGCAGGATTTCTCCCTCTCTGGGCTCCTGGAAGCAGTGCTTACCCCTGGAGGTTGCCTGGCGTCTTCCCCGTCGGCTGAAGGCTCCGGTGACTTGGCGCTGCTGTGCACGTGTGGAGGGGCCTCTGGTGCGGTGCGGAGAGCGGAGGCGCTGCGGTGATCCGGCTGACCTGATCCCTGGGTGTGGATCCCCCTGACACCTGGAGCGGGTCGTTGGAGGGGTCCGTTCTGAGGCTGCGGTGCAGGGAGGCCCGGAAGTCCCTTCATAGGAGGCAGGAATTGGCGCGAACGGGCGCCATCTTAATTGTGGTAACCCCACAGCCCGGAGAACAGCAGTGAGGAGACACAGGTCCTGTGGAGGCTTGTGGCTGGTGCAGGGCACGGACGCCCATTCCCCCCTCAGGCTACAGCTACTCCCTGGCTCTGTGACATACAGCCAGCCTTGCTCCCCATGTATATATCCCTCTCAGGCCCTGCTGCCACATTCTGCTCAAGGTGCGTGCTGATCACTTACTTGCCTCAGTGACTGGAGGCTCTGGACTGCCCCTGAGACTCTCCTAGGATTCTCTGCTCTGGTCTTAGCTTATATACAGTGCCACACTACCTTGTCTCATCACAGGCTGCAGCATTCCTACTAGGGGGATTTATGGTGACATTCTTGTGTGAGTCTCTCCCTGCTCCAGCTATATCTAAAGTGTTACTGTGGTTCCCTGCACTGTTTCTATACTGCTCTGCCTCACTACAGGATAGTGGCCTGGGAGCCATCAAGTGGAATATAAAGTGGCTCATTTGGTAACACTGACCCTCTTGTTCAGTTTTATAATACTTCTTCTCCCCGTGGTGTATGCTTCTTCTGCCAAATCGCTCTGAGGGGCTTCTCAGGGTGTGGGATAATTAACTAAATAAAGGACGTTTTGCTGTGCCTTCAAGCTTTAATTACATATATATACCTAACGCTTTGGCTCTACCTGTTCCAAGAACTGTGTTGTATACTTACCTTGTTGCACGGCAGCACTACAGTGGAGCTCTCCAACGCGGCCTACCTTGCCTGTGCCAGCGAAGTCCTTTTCCTCCGTACTGCTCACAGCTCGCCTACCTGGTGGGGTATCACCCTCTTACCTTCACAGACGCCTTGCTCCCTTTCATGATGGGGAAACATACGCAGGCCACCTCTGCTGCAGCCCGTCTGGAACGGTTTAGCAGGCAATCGTCAACTAATTCTCAGGCACCCCCTCAGGCCTCACCACCGTCTCCGGATCCGCTGGAGGCTGGCCCTTCTACTGTAACGGAGGCTCCTACGTTGCAACAAGTCCTTCTAGCCATCACTTCCTCTGAACAGAGACTGACCACCCAGATAGGAAAAGTACAAAGTGATATTTCTCTGCTGCGACAGGACCTGCAGCTCACCCGTGAAAGAGTGGGGGAGGCTGAACACAGAATCTCTGCTCTGGAGGACGCAGTAGGTCCAATTAAAAGAGACATGGTGGAACTACAGACCCAATTCCAGGCGTGCAAAACTAAGCTTACTGATCTGGAGGGAAGGCTTAGGAGAAATAATTTGCGCTTCGTGGGTCTCCCGGAGAGGGCGGAGGGCTCACAACCTGAGTCTTACCTGGAAGCCTTGCTAATTAAGGAGTTTGGAAGAGAAGCTTTCTCACCCTACTTTGCGGTTGAGCGAGCGCACAGGATTCCGTTCCAACCCCCAGTGCCTGGGGCTGCCCCACGCACGTTCATAGCAAAATTCTTGCACTACAAAGATAGAGACGCTATCCTACGACTTATGCGACAAGGGGGACCTATCAGGATTGATAATGCATCGGTTTCAGTCTTTCCAGACTACGCCCTGGAGGTCCAGAAGAATAGGGCACAATTTACTGAGATAAGAAGAAAGTTGCGAGAACACCAGCTGCCCTACTCTATCCTCTTTCCGGCCAGACTGCGAGTGGTGGCAGGGGGAGAGACTCACTTTTTCGCTACGCCGAGGGAGGCCGAGACCTGGCTGGAAAGAACCTACCGGCGAAGACCACCTCCACCTTGACCATCAGAGACGGAGCTGCCTGCTTACCTTTTTGGAGGACTTTTGAGTGCCCTCCAGGGCCTATTCAGGTTTCCTGCACTGGTTATCAGGTTTAATGTTTACTGTGGGTATATGCTCTGTCCCTCCTAAATTAGGAAGAGGTGCCATATACGAGTTTAGTAGTAGCCGCAGCCTATAGGCTGTACATTTCACGCTCCAGGTTATTCATAGTTTTTTCTTTAACATAGGATCTGGTATAGTTTAAGATTTAAGGGGAGGGTAGGGGTATTTTGTGGGTGACAGGTATACCTTAGTTCTAAGGGGTATATGGGGTGGGGGTTGAGTGGGGTTTTGTACTGCTTCTTAGCAGATAGTTTAATCTTTTGGGTTTTATTTTCTGAATACAAAACATGGAATTCTTTAGCTGGGGTCGAGTTCATGGTGGGATTTGGCAGAGTCATGATGCATGTATTTTATGTACAACTGTTCTTTTTCTTGTTGCTGATATTGCTGCTGTTGGTGTTTGAATGGTGCCGCGTCGAGCTGTCCCTTCCATTGGGGGGGTTGCCTGATGTGCTCTGTCGGGGGGCCGCCCCCTGCAACATTTGTGAGTAACCAATTCTGTTATGTCTGCACATAGGGGAAAAAGGGTAACACTACTGACATGGAATGTTAGGGGGCTCAATGATAGGGTTAAGCGCTCATTGGTGATGAACTATCTTAGGAAACAGGGTCCTGACATTGTTTGCTTATTAGAGACCCATCTAACAGGGGAGAAGATTCTTTCACTAAAACGACAGTGGGTGGGCTGGGCTTACCACTCCACCTTCTCTACACATTCCCGGGGCGTTTCTATTCTGGTCCGTAAGCACCTCAATTTTGCCCTGGACGATATCCACATAGACCCTGTAGGTAGATACATTTTTCTTAAAGCCACTGTTGACATGTTCCCAATGCTTTTGATGGCATTATACATTCCTCCTCCCTACTCAAGTAACCTCCTGAAACCGGTAATGGCATATATGGCCAAGTTTCCCTCTTCCCAGGCGATACTAGTGGGGGATTTTAATAATGTGCTGAGTCCGCGGCTCGACAGATGGCGGGAGCTGGGCTCTCCACCAGCACAGGTCTCCTCCACTTTTGCGAGTCTGGTTTCAGAAATGGGATTAGTAGATGCATGGCGTCACCGTAACCCCACTGACATTGTATTTTCGTGTCATTCGTCCTCCCACCATGCATTTTCAAGAATTGATCTGGCGCTGATATCCCCGGGCCTCCTGCCCATGGTGCTGGAGTCTGGGTACCTCTCTAGGGGGATCTCGGATCACTCGCCCCTGCTCCTCACTTTCCAAACCTCCAGTCCTGTGGGTATACGTTTCTGGAAACTTAATCCGTATTGGTTAGACCTGATTGATCAAGGGGGAAGTGTTGTGACCACTTGGGAGGGATTTTTTGCCGATAACCCCATGGGGGGGGTCTCACTTCTCGCCTGGGATGCCTTCAAGGCATACTTACGGGGAACCTTCATTGGGGAGATCTCTAAAGTTAAAACGAAGAGCAGGCAAACTGAGAATCTCCTGGAACAATCATGTAGGGACCTAGAGATCAAATATCTGGTATCGCACTCCCTTGCGGACAGGGTGGGCTGGCTGAGGGCCCAATCTGAATGGGTCCGTTTTCTCACTGATAAGACAAAGGCTAAGCTCTTGTTCTCCAGCCATAAACAGTTTTTACACACTGACGCCTGTGGAAGTTATTTGGCTCGGCTGTCGCAAGGCGGGGCATCGGCCGGCACTATAGCGGCCGTCGTGGACCACACAAACACTTTGCAGTATGAGGGACCAGCTATAGCAGGGGTATTTTATGATTATTTTCAGGAGTGTTGTCAATCACGGGTGCAGTATTCGCCCGATGCTTTGGTTTCTTACTTGGATAGAATAAAGTTGCCGCAATTAGATCATGCGGCCCGTGCCCTCCTTAATGCGCCCATTACGGAGTTAGAAATAGAGGCTGCGATCTCCACTGTCCCGAATCATAAGGCCCCGGGCTCTGATGGCGTCCCAGGTGAGGTGTACAAGAAATACAGGGAGTTTATGGTACCTAAATTATTGGAGACTTTTAACTTAATTTTTGAGTCTGGCCAGCTTCCCCCTTCAATGTCGGAGGCTTTGGTAGTGCTGATAGTTAAGCCAGGCAAAGATCCGGTCCGGCCTGAGTCATATAGACCCATCTCACTCCTCCCTACGGATGTTAAGATTTTGGCCAAAATCCTTGCCTCTAGGCTTAATATGGTTATTGGTGGGGTCATTCACCCGGATCAAACGGGCTTCATGCCGGGGAGAACAACGGCCACTAATCTGAGGCGCCTGTTTATGCGACTACAGGTGGAAAGGAGGGAGGAGAGCAATTCAGTGATTGCGTCCCTGGATGCGGCCAAAGCGTTTGATTCGATTGAATGGCCCTACCTGTGGGAGGTGCTCCGTCGTTTCGACATGGGGGATCAGTTCATAAAATGGGTACAGATCTTGTATTCGGCTCCCACTGCTCGTATATGTGTGAATGGCCACACTAGTGAGTCGTTTCCCCTAGGTCGTGGCACTAGGCAGGGGTGCCCCCTGTCACCTACATTGTTTGCTTTGGCAGTGGAGCCGCTGGCCTGCTTAATCCGCGAGACGGAGGACATTCGGGGGCTTCCTACGGGTGGGGCTCCTGACAAAATTGCATTATATGCAGATGATATGCTCCTCTTTCTTGCGGATGCTGGTGACTCTCTGACAAACCTCCTTTCTGTGATGGAGGAGTTTGGTTTCTATGCGGGTTTACACATTAACTGGAACAAGTCTAACTTATTTGCTCTTGGCCGGGGTGCCCGGGTCGGGGACAGGGGGAGCCATCAACTAGTTTGGACTACCGAATTTACCTATTTGGGAATCCGTATCACATCTGATCCCTTGGAGTATGTTCCCCTTAACTTGGATCCTATTACGAAATATTTACGAGAAAAAACTAAAGTATGGCAGAGGCTCCCTCTCTCCGCGACAGGCAGGATTAACCTGGTCAAGATGATCTTGTTGCCAAAATTTTTGTATCCACTGCAACACTCCCCCTTGTACCTTTCCAAACAAGTCTTTAAGACTATACATGGTTACATCTCCTCCTTGGTTTGGGCCGGGGGTAGGGCTAGGGTTGGTCTTTGTACATTGCAGAGGGGGAGGGAGGACGGGGGCATGGCGTTACCCAATCTTAGATTCTACTACCTGGCGGCGCAGTTAACCCAGTTACTGGGCTGGGTGACTGCGAACCTTGATAACACCACAAGTTACTTTTTGCAATGTTGGGGAGGGCGGGACTGGTCCGCGACTCAGAATTTGCTGGCAGGTGGTGCTGGTAGGGGAGGAGCGCAGATATTGCGCCAGGCTAGGATGGTGTGGAAAGCGGTGCATGGTCTGATGGATGGAGAGGGTGTGGACCCGGAAACCCCGATATGGGATAACCCGGCATTGGGTGAACTGACTGCTTTGCAGGGCAGGGTTGTATGGGGGACGCATGGGGTGTGCAAGATAGGGGACTTGTACCTGGTGGATACCCTGAAATCATTTTCTCAGTTACAGGATGGCTTTCAGCTCCCCCCTAACATGTTTTATAGGTACTTGCAACTGCGTCATGCTCTGCAGGCGCAGTTCCAGAGCGGCAGTCCTTGCGTGACCCCATCCCCTGTTGGGCAGCTAATCTCAGGTTTGCCGCTTAAAGGAGCAATATCAGTGATTTATTCTGCTATCAGGGCGGCTCAGACGGATAATTTGCCGAGGTTAAAAAGTAGGTGGGAGGCGGATGTTGGGGATATGGAGGAGGAGGAATGGGAGGAGGTACTGGAATCCACTAGATACGCCACGTCTTCCTTGCGATTTAGGCAGATTCATTATTATTTATTACACAGGGTATATCTTTCTCCCCAAAGAATTGCTCGGATGGGGAGGTCCACTGATGATGAGTGTAAGAGGTGTGGTTTTTCCCCCTGTGACTTTTGGCACCTGTTATGGACATGTCGTAAGATCTCCCTGTTTTGGAGGTCGGTGTGGGATTGCTCCTTGGGAACTCTATCCATTGCAATCCCAATTGAGCCTAAGATATGTTTATTCGGTTTATCTCTGGTGGACTCGCTAGATAAAAATGCTCATAGATATCTATTCTGTCTTTTCTCACTTGCACAAGTGGTGATAGCAAGAAAGTGGATGGCTGTTGAGTCACCGTGCCTGAGAGAATGGATACAGCTAGTTAATGACACCTTGGCGCATGAGAAATTTGTTTACCAGTCCAGGGGGGCCCCGGATAAGTTCTATAAAATTTGGACACCGTGGATTGATTCCATTTATGGGTCCGGTATAGTGCCCTTTGTCCCACAGCTCGGCGCGGCACACGACACTGACCAACTCTGATCTGGTTCTTTTTCTATGATATTTCTTGACACTGTATTATGTTGTACTTGTATCGCAATGTCAGCATATTTGGTACATTATATGTTTCTGATGTGCATGGGATCATATATATTCTGCTAATTCTGTGTCATGGGAATTTCCCTGTTCTTAATGTTTGGGGGGTTTTTTTGAATTTTTGTGTTTGTTTTGTTTATGAAAAATGACAAAATCAATAAAAACACTTGATTTAAAAAAAAAAAAAAAGCATAATTGTCTAGGAACAAAAACAAAAAGTGACCAGATCTAGAATTATTAAAGACTGATGCTACGTGCGTAAATCAGCTGTTAGCTGGTACTGCGACGCAGCCAACCAATACTGCGTTCTGTGTGGAATTCAGTCTCCACCATGCGTGCGTACAAGATACGTGTGGCGGGTGGGCTATAGAATGGTAAGCGTGCAGTAAAGGGGTCCCAAAGCCTATATGTACAATCTACATTTCCATTCTGCAAGTGGAAACTTTAAGGTAGGCTCCTGCCTGCGCCAGGTCTGTAAGATGGCGGGGAGTGTGCAATCCACTTGCATGTACAGGATCCATTGTGCAGTTTGCACTTATTTGGTCCAAAGTCACAAATTTATCACAAGTCTCTGAGATCATTAGTAGATTGTTACATGGAAATGTAGTGACTGGAAGACTCAACAGGCTCAGGTAAATATTAGTCTTTTATTACTGTAAAGTGCTGGTCCTCGGCCCATGTTTTTATGTTTCCTTGGGGCGGCTCCTTGTTTTTTTGTTTCGTGGGGGGGGGGGGGAGGGTTGATTCAATTTTTTCCCTGGTTGTGAGGGTTGCTTAGGAGGCGAGGTGAGGCATTTAAACCGTGTAGCATGGGTGTGCTTAGACATTTACGTATGTAAAGCTTTTATGTACGTCAATAGTTACGCTTTGAAAAGTTAGGGTAGGGTTTGGCAAGCGTAAAACTGTCAAAGTACGTACAAGCGAGGGGAGTGCCTAGGGGGGTGCCTAGGGGAGTGCATTGAAAATACGCTAGCGTAAATACATTACGCGATGAAATGTAACAAGCATTAGGTCTGGATCTACCTCTAACTTTTTTGGACAGTTGACAGGTGCATATTTCAGCCCTGTACATGATTCATTATTTCTGCAATGAACCAACCAACCTATAGGCTTGACTTTCTATGTACATATATATATATATGTAATTTCTTTTTGAGGTTTCAAAACTTTGAGTTCCATGGTGCCCTCAGAATCATCCAATCAAATCACAGCTGGTGTAGGAAATAGGTTTTGGATTGGAGGAAATACTAGGCTTGACCTGGTCAGTTTAAATTATTTATTTTTTTTTATATCACAGTTTAGATTACTCTGTAGCTAGGTTCAAACTGTGTATTATTGTAGGGGTTTTTGTGTAATAAAGTAAGAAGATCATATTTGACCAGGTGCAGACATTTCATTTTGACACAATGGAATCTGTGCATTTGGACTCGGCATTGACAGTGTCCAACTAATTATTTTAAATTTATTTTTAATTTAAATTCCTTAGTGTTAATGGAGCAGTGACCAAAGGATTTGAGGGAGATGTGGGAAAGCACATTCTACGGCTTCACTGCTTTCACCATGCTGGCTTCCCTCCGTTCACTTTAAAGAAAAGGATTCCCCAGCATGCCCCGGGACAAGGTAACATATGCGAACTTGGCTCTTTTCAGACAGTCTTTCTATAGAAACAAAAGGTGAGAATAGTAATGTAAGGTAAAGGCTCATTAGGCAGCATATGAAGTGGAAGAAGTGGCCTGTGAAATGTTGTGTACTTCAAAGAACACATATCTATGGATCAATACATTATTAAGTCATTTCTAGAAAATATACAGCCCCGTCTTGTACATTAAAGATGTAATCTAGTAGAGCAGTTGTAGTGATCTTGAATCTTATAAATGTTTTAGTATTTTTTCTTTTTAGAAATACTTGCCAGTAAAGACTGCAAGAAACACTTCTTTAGATCACTGAGCAGTATGAGTCTGCAAGAGGAAGTTTCAATGCAAAAGCACACGAATACTGTTTCTTAATGAGAACATTGCACATGTGTAATGTGGGCGGGGTTATGTACAGCCAATTAAATACAAGAAAAAGTCTTATGTACTTGATACTATCAAATAACTTTTGACTAGTATTTTGCCAGCATTTCATTGACTCCTTCCCAATACAGGACCGGATTAAGAATCTTGTAAAACAGGCGATTTACGCATTTTGAATGCGTAAGTACTCAGTTAGTGTGTTCTGTGCATGTGTGCAAATGGCGGTAATGCATCCGAACACATTACAAATGTTTCTGGATTACGCACAGTAAGCCTTTTCCGACGGCGGTTTGTGATGACCCTTTATGCGTACAGCGTGTAAGCATGGAGGGCAGCCCCATTTTAGGTGGGTGTATAAAAGTTAAGGTAGAATCGAGTACAGAAGTTCTGTATGTGCGAGGGAAGTAAAATACCCTCACAGGTACAGTATACTGCAGAGGATTTACCTCCGCTTTTGCCTTTGCATATTTAATTCTGGATTTGGATCCTAGTGACCAACATCCGATACAGAGAGCATTCTAGTGACCAATGTCCAATATAGAAAGCATTCTAGTGACCAATATCCAATACAGAAAGCATTCTAGTGACCAATTTGCAATGCAGAGAGCAGCCTAGTGATCAAAATCCAATGCAGAGAGCATCCTAGTACCAATGTCTAATGTAAAGAGCATTCTACTGGCTGCCAGCAGTGGAGTAATTACTGTACAGTAGGTACAGCTATTTCGGGGCTCAGAGGAGGGGGTCCTGAGGTAGCTGCTCCCCCTGCCCCCACAAGAGGTATACCAGCCAGGAAAGACATTTCTAAGCTGCCAGGGGGATGGGATCTTTATAGGAAGCGCTCAGCACTTAGAGGCGCTGTTGCCAAAATGATGGGGAATCCCGGCTGTAGAGGACACTGCTATGCCACCTATATGCGCATGTGCAAAGCAGTCCACATCCTGTGTGGCTTGCAACTGCACTGCTCGTGAGCCAGATAAAAGCGAGGTATGAGATGCCCCCCCATCGAGACATCTGATGGCCGTGTCTACATCCACCCTTGGCTACCGCCCTATACAGACAGCATCATAGCCAAATACAGGTGGTGCAATACATCCAAGTTCCCTCCAAAAAGCAGCTATCGGCGGATGACTCATCGCAACTGCAGTAGTTGCAACACTGCCGCTTTCTTAAATGGAGACTGATAGCAATTGCCAGCAGTCGCCATTTAACTACTGTACGATGTTCTGTCACAAAACAGACTATTTCACCAGAAACACACATCCACAGTTATGATTCACAGCGAGCCGATGCAAAGGCAGGTCCTTTGGTGCGTCCGCCTGCTGATGTGCTGCCTGGTACAGCTCTCCAGCAGAAAGTATCACTGGTAGGATACTGCCAATACTTGCTACTGGATAGCTAAGAGGAGATTCGGCGGCTTCCCCCTCTCTTTCCAGTCCACCAGTCTCCCCCTGATGGCGGCTTTGATTTACTGCTAATCTGACAATTCACAATATGATATAATTAGCCTGTTTATACCAACTGAATTAAAGATTAATTCATAATGATTTATTTTAAAGTGTATATTATAAATGCAAAAATAGACTATTATCAATTTGACATTCATTTTAAGAGGCTATAGTATATATGTTTTCTTATTTCTTCTATCTGAATGCACATAGCAAAGTCTATATAAATATGCCCCTATATTTTATAGTGCTTACTCATTGATACCACTAGAGGGAGCTATGTTGTAATGAGAACCTACGATCATTCTGCCATCATTTTATTTGTAGACTGCGCCCGCGAGATGACTTTGAGGACAATTTCGATTTTAAGAAGTTATTAGTTACCCATCCAGATTTTAATAAATATTTTAAGAACAGGTAAAAGAAAATTAAAATGTTCCTTTATAGCTTTCTGTATGTATTTTAAAGTAATAACCTTTTCACATCTGTGCCACAGCAATATCCCTGCTCTTACAACCCGGGATATTGCCAGGCTGGCAGATTATCCCAGAGTCACAGACCCTGGGGTGACCCCTTTCACGTACAACCTTTAAGACATGGTAATTACGTACCATACATAATTCCTCTGTCATACGGAAGCGAGGATTGGGCCCATTATTAGTGAATACAAATATAACAATCCCCCTTAGCACAAGTTATGAGTTATCAAAAGAGAATATACGGTAATTGCTGCATTTGATATTCGCGGTAAAGGTTGTTCAGAGCAGGGCTGGCGGGACCAGGCGCCATGCTGGATAGGCGCTCCCTGCACCGCAGCACTGACATGGACGCCAGTTTAATGCAGTGTAAGGTGCTCTCATCACTCTGATGAGAGCGCCTTACAGAGTCTAACAGCGGCGTCCATTCACTTCTGCTCTGCCTGTGTGACAGCAGCGCCTCCCCCTCACTGATGACGCTGGAGTGACCTGAGGTCACATCAGCGTCACAGAGCCCACCGCGGAGGAGAGGCAGCAGCTAGAAGAAAGAAGACTTCAAAGGTAATAGGGGATACTGTGTGGTGGAGAGACATTATGGGGGTGCTGGAAAGACATTATGGGGATACTGGGTGCTGGAGAGACATGATGGGAATACTGGGTACTGGATACACATGATAGGGGATGCCGGGTGCTGGATACACATGATGGGGATACTGGGTGCTGGATACACATGATGGGGATACTGGGTCCTGGATACACATGATGGGGGATGCTGGGTACTGGATACACATGATGGGGATACTGGGTACTGGATACACATGATAGGGGATGCCGGGTGCTTGATACACATGATGGGGGATGCTGGGTACTGGATACACATAATGGGGGATACTGGGTCCTGGATACACATGATGGGGGATGCTGGGTACTGGATACACATGATAAGGATACTGGGTGCTGGAGAGACATGATGGGGATACTGAGTACTGGATTCACATGATGGGAATACTGGGTGCTGAATACACATGATGAAGGATGCTGGGTGCTGGATACACATTAAGCCCCGTCCCCCACCAGCATTTCTAGCTTTCCTCCGGAATCTCCCAGAGGGAAGCTGGCAAAAGTCGGCAACCCTGGGTTACAGACCTTACAGTCATTTTGCCTGGCAACAAATAAGGTCAAACAGTTCAAAAGCAACAGGGGCCTAAATACATAAAGTGGCCAGGGCTATATGTCCAGACAGTGTGCTGTGTGACAGGTCTATCTGTCCATACAGTTTGACAGGTTATCTGTGATAGTGCAGGTACCTCTTTCCTACCTGAAGGCAATAACTTGCCAACCCCAAGCTCCTAATGCTAGCAGAAGTCATTAACATTGATAAGTTTATACAGTATAAACTTTATTTTATTTCATGGTTGCCGACTCTCTCGGAATCCTGGGAGATCTCCAGGACTCCCGGGAGAGCACCCTTTTCTCCCAGAGACAATACAATGTCCGGGAATAATACTATTTCTAGAGTTACATTAAATTTAATGTAACTATAGAAATAGTATTATTCCTGGACACTGTATTGTCACAGTGCTCGGACACTGCGTCCGGGCACTGAGTATGTGTTGCTATTAATTGCTATATAATCAGAGGCGCCACAGAGGGTGAGTAAGAAGAGAGGGGGAAGACAAAACAGGTAAGTCGGCAAGTGAGATGTCAGAAAAGCGCTGCGGAGGAGGAAGGAAAGCGGGACACAAAGGTAAGTAAAAAGGAGAGAGGCTGGAGAAACATGGTGAAGAATACTGAGGGGGGCTGGAGGCACATGATGAGGAATACTGAGGGGAGCTGGAGAAACATGGTGGGGAATACTGAGGGGGGCTGGAGGCACATGATGGGAGATACTGAGGTGGGCTGGAGGCACATGATGGGAGATACTGAGGGGGGCTTGAGGCACATGATGGGAGGTACTGAGGGGGGCTGGATACTTTGCTGGAAACCCATACACAAACCCCGGCGATGCAGGGACTGCCTCAATGCTTTTTACTTTTCTCCCTGAAATAATTTTTCAAAAGTAGGCAACCATGTTTTATTTATTGTAATTATACAAAAATCACTGAAGCACATAGGCAGACAGGCTGCTGACAGGCATATAGTAAATTCAAAATGGAGGATCAGCCAACTCCAGTTAACATGAAGTTAATTCAAAATGGAGGATCAGCCAACCCCTGCTAACATGAAGTAAATTCAAAATGTAGGATCAGCCAACCCCTGCTAACATAAAGTAAATTCAAAATGGAGCATCAGCCAACCCCTGCTAACATAAAGTAAATTCAAAATGGAGGATCAGCCAACCCCTGCTAACATGACAGCCTCAACTCAACAGCTCAAAGCAAGGAGAATGAAGAAAACAGGGGAACAATTACAGGACACAGGGAGAAAGGTCATAAAGCTTAGAAAAAACAATAAAAGTATGGACATTGACAAAAACAGGCAAAGATTACAGACACTGACTCCCAGACACATGTAACAGGTACATAAGGGGGTAACTGGTCAGGGGAAAAAATCTGGAAAAGGCCTCCTATGGGCGGGACCAAATAAACTCTAGGAGAGGCGAACCAGAAAATAGGCGGGGCAAGCACAGTTATATTAGTCCCTTAGGGCCTGATCCAGAGGTACGGCAGCCGTCGCTAGGACGGTGGCCATAAGCGTAAGATCGGCTTTTCAGCCGATCTGCGCATGCGACGGGCAGATGTTGCCCGGCGTTGCTATGGCAACGCCCGATCCTGGATCGGGCGTCCGTAGCAGCGCCGTAGGGACGCTGGAGGGGACGTCCTCCAGCATCCCTACGTTAAGGTTAGTGCAGGTGGGTGGGGGGAGGTAGGTAAATGAGGGTAGGAGGACGGGCTAAGCGGCCATACGCTCCTGTGCGAGCGTATGGCCCCTTCCTTACACCGGCTGAAGTTAGGGTAGCCTTCAGCCGGCGTAAGTTAGGGTAAGTACGCTGTGGGCAGGGGGAGTGTCAGGGGGAGTCAGCGATGTAATGCTGAGTGTTAGTACGCTCAGTGCTACATCGTACCTCTGGATCAGGCCCTTAGTCCCTGCCCTAAACTATAAATGATTAAACATCCAACGGGCAGCACCCTGAGTATTTGTAGGTAAACTGTTAGCTAGGTCTTGTATTGGAGGTTCCGAGAGTGTGGGATACCAGTGAGTGTTTACCATATATGTGAGACCACCTATACTGGAACATTGTATGAGTTCAACCTTCTACTGTTTGTCTTTTCATCTACAAATGAAGTGTTTCCATATAGTACAGGACTGTCAATGTTTTATGAGTGTATATGTTTTATGGTATTATGATTTAATTTAATAAAGATATTATCATATTGTAATAACTGGGGAAACTTTGATTATTTCATATGTGCACTGCATTTTTTATTTGGTGTCTAATATAGCGCTTACTGGTTTTTCTATAATATATCTCTCTAACACACACACAGTGCACCCCACATACATAAACACACACAGTGCACCACATATACATATATGCACTCACAGTGCACTCCATATACATACACGCACAAACACACACACACACACACAGTGCACCCTATATAAATATACACACTCACAGTGCACTCCATATACACACACACACACACACACACACACACAGTGCACCCTATATAGCTATACACACTCACAGTGCACTCCTTACACACTCCCACAACTACACATAACTGTCACACACACAAATACACATAACTACTGTCACATAGGGCCTGATCCAGCGCTACGAAAATTCGCACGACGGGCGAATGCGAACGTACGCTCGGGCGTATCAACATACACGCCCCTAACACTCCCATAGTAAAGTCCCTGCTTACGGCGGCTATACCCTACACTGGGTACGACCGTCGCCCGTACGAAAATTCGCAGAAAATACGCTGAGCGTACGGGCTTAGCACGCCCATACTGTACAATTTAAATGGCTACCCCCGCCTCCCTGTAGTAAAACGGGCGCCCAGCCGACCATCGTAAAAAAAATACGCCCAGCGAGCGAAAAATACGCTAACAATACGCCCGCTATTCGCTCATGACGCTCAGGCGACCGGAAGCTGTCATACTGGGCATGCGCATTGCAAATTTTTTGCCGAATTTTCGCATACGCTCGTCGTACGCTCGCTTGCGAGCGTTGCTCTGGATCAGGCCCAAAGAGACTAATGTAATTGCCTAATATTAGCTGCACAATATTATTGTCACTAAATAAATTTAGTGACAATCCAATTGCTAATGAAATTTGGCATTACAACCTCATGGGGTAAGAAATGTCACAGCCTGACCTCCTGTACAGTGCACAGACAGCCTTTGTTATCCATATCTGCTTCTCAGCCCTTTTCCTGCACAGTATAATGCCCCTTTCTTCTGCCAGTTTGTTTGTGTATAAATGATTGTGGATAAATGGAAAATAGATAGAGAAACAATAAACTAAAACTCCTCAGAGGTCTAAGCTGCCATATTTTGAACATGATACAGCCACCAGCTAAATGGCAATCTTATAATTGTTCTATATCATCTAAAGATAGAAAATTGCTATTAGGAAGGGGAAACTATTTTCCTGCTCCCAATAGCTGCAGCTTGCGGTGGGTAGATTAGGATTAGGCTGTGGCAGGTAAAAGGTTAGGTTTAGGCTGTGGAGCGTTATGATTAGGCGGAAAAAGGGGAAGCTTAAGGTTAGGTGAAACACTTACTTTTCGGTGGATGACTCTTTGGGCCTGATCCTGAGCTACGGCCGCCGTCGCTAGTACGGCGGGCGTAGCTCACATGCCCATGCGCCGCGC
>WWET01001294.1:13802-33707 GCA_011038615.1 Limnodynastes dumerilii | reverse complement strand
GCCAGAGGGCGTGGGAGTCTGGATCCGGTCCCCAGTTACTAATCATGATCTTCTATCTATAGTGCTGGGGTGTCTTTGTGTGTGTGTGTGTGTGTGTGTGTGTGTGTGTATATATAGATATAACTAATTTAGGCTGCACTCGGAGATTGAAATGCAGATAATTAAGGAAGCATAATGCGGATCAACGTTTCAGTTTTACTAGATAACTTTCATCAGGAACATGATGAAAGTTTTCTAGTAAAACTGAAACGTTGAACCGAATTATGCTTCCTTAATTATCTGCCTTTTAATCTCTGAGTGCCACCTAAAATTGTTATTATACTTTTGGAGTTTCCATACCCCACGAGGAAGGCACCGGAGCACTGTACCTGTGATCCAACAACAGGAGTGCCATCGTTATACACTCTTTATATATATATTTATATATAGAAAGATATTGGATATGTGACCCAAAGTTGGGGCTCTAAAGTTTAGAGTTAGGACCATCCAACAGAGAAGCCTTGAAAGGTGGCGGATGGCTTATCACATATCTGCAGATATTTGTAACTAATTCTCTGACTTTTATTTTAAAGATAGATCATGGATAGTAACTGAGTAATGGCTAGAGTGCCAGGCCATGTTTTGTTTTTTGTACAAATTCCCCTTGCCTTGAGCACCTGCAGTATATATTACTCTATAAACTGATTTGAAGCAATCTCCATCTTGGATGTCTGTTTTAAAGCCTATCTGGGATTGCAGCTGAGAGGGGGTGCGGTCTCACAGTGGCAGTCTTGGAGACTTGGGAATCTCCTTGAGAGGTGAGCTCTTGGTTTAGAAAGATATTGGATATGTGACCCAAAGTTGGGGCTCTAAAGTTTAGAGTTAGGATTAGAGTTAGGACCATCCAACAGAGAATCCTTGAAAGGTGGTGGATGGCTTATCACATATTTGCAGATATTTGTAACTAATTCTCTGACTTTTATTTTAAAGATAGAAGATCATGGTTAGTTACTGAGTAATGGCTAGAGTGCCAGGCCATGTTTTATTTTTTTGTGCAAATTCCCCTTGCCTTGAGCACCTTCAGTATATATTACTCTATAAACTGATTTGAAGCAACCTCCATCTGCAGTCTACAGTTACTTGTTGCTACCCCTGAGGACGGTGCACACCGCAATATATATATATATATAATATAGATCATTGGTGCGGTAAACCACATCCAGTGTAAGAGGCTGGGAAGCAGCTCAGATCACCTTACAGCCAACCCCACAACTGGTGGCACCCTTTATGGGAATGGACTAAAATAAACATGTTAAATAAACAACATATACAATGGTTATAAATGTGGTAAGTACATAGGGCTCCATTTAATAATGATTAGCACATTGAGTGCTAATTATGTAAGAAAGGCTCACTGCACCTCGCAGCTAACCTTGCAACACCTTGGCCTATATTTAATAATACTTACCCCTCCGGCGAGGTCCCGTGATAATTTGCGGGACTTTCGCCGACATTGTTCGGCTTCGTTCGGAGCTGAAGTGCCCACGAATGCGCAGTAGCTGCCTTTTGGGACTTTAAAGTTTTTTTTATTTAATGTCCCAATAGGCAAACAATACTGCGCATGAGTGGAATTTCGAGGCATGAGTGGAATTTTTTTTTAGCCTTGTCACTTCAGTTTTGTATTCCAGCGGTCTCCTGATATATACCTCCCCTTATCCTCCCCTTAATAACAGCTATTATGGGAAGGAAAAGGGGGATATATGAGGATACTGCTGGAATACTTACCCTAACGCCATCTTCATGGCAATGATAGCATTGTAAATAATGAAATCTTAGATTTCATGTGCTAAAGCCAGTTTTTATATAAAAACGGGCTTTATAACATGAAATTGAAGAAGAGAAGGCTTAGTAAATGGAGCCCATAATTTTTACATTTTATTTCTCCAAAAATTGTCACCAAAAATATTTGGTAATGCCGCCCCGACCCAATTAACTCTACTGAATCGGGAGTCGCCATTCAAATGCCTGACAATGGTCTGTCGCAAAACAGACTATCATACTGCGAGCCAAACCCATTTTTCCATCAACTACTCTTTAGCAAATGAGGTACAGCAAGAAAATTAAACAATTCAGCTGTTAAATAACAGAGAACAGTTTCAAACTGCCTTCAGTCATAAAACCAACAGAGGAGCCGCACCAGCACACATCAATAAATAGCTTTATAATAGCCGAGAATCTAGGTGCCACCTTAGGTTCATCAAAAATATAGCAAACAACAAGAAAAAGACAAATCTAATATAGTAATGTCTGAAGGCGCACATTTAGGGGCGCACATTTAATATTTGGAAAGAGCCAGTTGCTTATAATTTAAAACATACATTTTAATGTCATATTTAAAAAAACATATGTAGTCACAAATAGTTGAAATATGAAATTCCTTTCTCTTAACATGTATTATACACCATATAATATGCATAACAGTCAATGTCAGAAATAATTACAATTAAGGAAAACTCCCTGATACCCGATCTAAAATAAACAGATGTCCCTATGTAAAACTAGCGTCCTCACAGCCAACTCTTCGCAAGTCTGCACAGTATCTGGCCCTCCCTGCCTTAGAAGATTGGTACGGGGGTCTCACTTAAATATTGGTCAGAAAAAGAGGAGAGGAAGATAAAACGGCAGATAGCCCGGAGATCCTCTGGTGCACTCAGTACTAGGACCTCCGCCTGCTGCATATCCGATGCGCGTTTCGCCAACACCATGCGACTTTAATATGACATTGAAATGTATGTTTTAAATTTTAAGCAACTTCAATTATTAAGTGTGCACTCCTAAAAGCTAATTCAGATGTTCCTATATTAGGTTTGTCTTTTTTCCTGTTGTTTGCCTTTTGTTATGAATACCTGAGGCTTGATACAAGGATTGCAGAGGCCAATATAAGATAGAGGTTTATTGTGGGTAGCAGAGTAAAAGAATAGAACTGTACAGAAATAACAGAGAATCACTATACACAAGTGCAAGGTAACAGATACCAGGTAAATACACAGATATCAGACAGGATTTACAGGTATGAGATTCTAGGTTATACACAGGTAAGAAATAACAGGTAACAGGCAATGTTTACAGGTATGAAATTCCAAGTGATACACAGGTGAGAAATAACATAAACAAGGAACCTGAGAGAGCAAGCAGGAATGGAGACAAGTGGAGGCAGATTCAGGAACACAGCAGAGACCAGCAAACTAACACACAGGAAGCAGAAAATAGGAAGTAATGACCCACATCTTGCTCTGGAATCATGGGACAGATAACCCCAGAGCACAGATGTAGAATAACGAGCACATAACAAGATGGTCCCAGACAGAGTCCACAACAGCAGCCTCTAGGGGCAGGTAATAGAAATGTCCACAATAGTATAACTAGTCCAGGTCTGCCCCTATGGGCAAAACAAGATACAGCAGTCCAGGATGTAACATCTTTAAACTAAAAGAAATAATTAAAACCTGGACAAAAAAGACAAATATTTTCTCTGGCTTGCAGAAACAGTATCTAATTCCTCAAACTATTGTGCATCTTATTCACAATATTGAGCACTTATGTAAAATTATATTACATTATATACTGTTTTTTCTTTGTAGTGTTGAAGAAGACAAACATGATTATATAGTCAAGGTTCCAAGCACAACAGTCTCTTTTGAGATGAATGAAACTGAAGCATATGATGAAGACTCAGAAACAACCATAAACAGTGACAAAGACCAATATTCAGTCCAGAAATCCAGGCAAATATCTCGTGATCTCATTCATATCAGGGGAGTATCTACAAAAGTCCCACTGACCACCCAGAAAAAGACGAAAAAACAGCCATTATCTACTCCCAGACCAAATGATTCTAAATTAACCACAACCAGATGGAATGTTGGGTCACGGCCTGCCATCACACAAATGGCCAGGACACAGCTTAAAATAGAACAATTTACAGCGGAGCCAAAATGGGAGATTGAGGAGGACTATATTTTAGCGACTTCCTCCTCACAGACTGTGAGTGACTCCTTAAAGGTCGTGTTTTTGTTTTATAGTATCTTGTGGCACTTTGGAGGAACATCATATTTACCATAATTTTAATAACTAGCTGCACCCTAAACAAAATGTGTTAATCTGCATTGGTACCAGATTGTGGTCTAGCAATTTATAATTTTTCTTAGTAGTAGTGTTAGAGCTCTACCATCAGCAACATGTGATCAATGAAGTTGCTGCCCCAACATTTACGGGATTTTCAGCCTCTATCTACCCCTAATTAATTTGAATTTTAACTTGAAAACGGAACACAAGATTATTAATCCTATTTGAGATTACCCAGTGGAGAGGGTAACGTGCCGTTCCCCTCCAGTTTTTAGTTCATATTCCATTATAGGCCTGCTATTGACTATTTATCAATCTTTTAATCATTTTCTATTCCAATTATATCAGGTGGCCACCTGGCTCTGTCTTTTTATAGTATCCAACTATAACTGGTCCTTGGGATTATACCAGTAGCATAATATGGTTTATTGTTATACAATTTGCTTCTTAACCATTTTATGTTTTGTCCTTGATTTTTATGTATTTATTAAATTGATTGATTTATCGAAGATATATCATTAATAATACTATATTCTCTAGGTTCTTTCTAGGCACTCACAATATTTACTCGCTACAAATTGTGGTTTTGTGGTCAGTTTATTATGCTTTTTATTCAAACATTTAAAGACCTGTTAGATAAAGTGAGGCTGGCATAAATACACATAAGTCTTGGGATAATAAGTCAGAATATGTGCAGATGCGCTGTTAGTAAATGGTGGGGTTTTTCACCTTCCTTAAATTCTAGACTTTCCCAGGAATAATTTATCTATAATACCGTGTTCACACTGACGCCCCAGCAAAAACCCGGGATCCGTGAGACCCGGGTTAAAAAAACCCGGGTCGCACCGTTAACACTGCCGGCGACACGGGTCAGACATGGGAATAACCCTTGTTAAAGCCCGTGTCTGATACCCGGGTCTCTCGACCCGGGTTGCAGCAGGTGTGACCGTTCACACTGAGCCTCGACCCGGGTTGTTCGGGCTTGCCCCTGCAATATCCCAGGTTTCTTGCTCAGTGTGAACGGGGTATAATCTAATCCTTACATTAGAGGAAGGAATATATAGCTAAGAATCTAGATAATCTAGATAACTAGATAATAAGATCCAGTTTTTAGTCTATAAAATGTGTGCTATAGGAGTTACTATGCTGGATTTATGTGCCCCTGTGGACATTTTCCTGGAGTTGCAGTATTCTGCTCCACCCCTAGGGGCTTCTATTATAAACTTATGTCCCTGCTGTTGTTTAGACTGATGTGCCATTTGTTTGATTACCAGCACATGCTCAGGTAATATTTATCACTACCTCTTAATGGGCAGAATGTTGCTCATCAAGCAAGTGGCACATGAGTCCTAACAGCAGGCACATGTGTTAATAATAGCAGCCCCTTGGGGTGCAGCAGGATAAAGCAAGTCCAGGAAAGTGTCCAAGCACACAGGAGGCACATAAGTCTAGTCTAGCAGCCCCTAGTGGCAAAACAGGATACTGCAATGTCCACAGTATAAGCCTAATGAAAGTAAAGTTGATCAAGATGCATTGTAGCATTAAAGCTTGACAAGATTTCTTCTTCCTTTCTAATATTCTACATTGATTACTGCAGTTTAAATACACTGATTCTAATTCCATAAAATGATGGGATTCCTTAATTCTTTATCTCCTTTCTGATTTATGGAATGACTGGATATGCGTCTACTTACATTTTTATCAGAAATGTTCTAATGTACATACTTTGGATATATACTGATTAATTGACTATTATATACTCCCTGATTGTGAGCTAGTAATGCCATGTCCGATCTAATCTCCACCACTGTCTGCCCATGTCTGACAAAGCCTAATTCTGTTGGTAAATTCAGGTGTGTCAGGAGAGTTTATGATGCATTTGGCAAAACTTTGGACAGACCAACTCCCTGTAAAAATCATATAACATACATATTATTGATTTATATTAATTTATAAATATGTCACATATAAATAAAGGGACCCTGTTGCAATTTTCTCTAATGATACCTCTTTTAAAGAAATGGGGAGAGGGTGAGAGTGTTTGAGATCTTTATTTCATTGGTTTGGTTTTATTTTTTTTGCATTATGTATTATTATTAAAAGAGGATGGAAATATCCTAAACATGTGCCATGTTGTCATCTAAAGAATGATGGGCTGGATCCAGACTTAAGTAAGTGCTTGAAATTAGTTACACATGGGCTAAACCATGTTGATTGCAGGGGGAGTCAAGTTAATTGTATTCTTTGCATGCAGGGATATATCTTTCATTGCTTACTGCACACAGATACTGACCAGCTTTACTATCACACTGTTATTTAGACTTGGGATAGGAAACATCACCTCTCAACTCTAATACTGTTTGCAACAGATGAAATATGACTCCCCTGAAATCAACATGGTTTAGCCCAGGATTAACTATTTTCAAGCACTTACTTTAGTCTGGATCCAGCCCGATGCCAGGTGGATTGCAGATACTGATGCAAAACCTTGCCATGGAGCCCATTGGTTTTTGTATTTAATAATATACTGTAGGGCCGGATCTAAACCTCTGTACATCAGCCGTATTCTAAAAGCAGCTTTTGGAATTTGGCTGAATATCTGGCAATGGGCATGCCAGATGTTCCGTAATGGATCTCCAGGAGTATGGAACTAAATTCCATATATTTGGAGATTGGTCCGACAGCGGTGCATACCTTCTGCCTGCCTAAAATCCGTGAGGTGGGAACAGGGACCATTTAAATTTTAATGTTAGGGAAGGGTTTTCCAATTCCTTGTGGATCAGCGGTCAACAAACCACTGATCCACACAAGAGACTTAAGGCTGCCTTATGGGAGCGTTACACAGCTAAAGTGCGCACGAGAGAGGGGAGTTCATTCCCCTCTTCCGTGTGGACTGCTAGACCTCCGTGTGTACAGAGGTCCGGATCAGTCTTGATGTAATCAATGAACGAGGTGTGTAAGCGTGTACGTGTAAAGAACGTTTCCGTGTTTTTCAGCAGAGTTGCCCAGTATCTGTAAAAATCAAGGCTCTCAACTCGCCCTGGCTGAAACAGAAGTTTTTACCTCAAATCACCATATTTATGGATAACCGCCATTTCAGTGACCAGGAGTGGAACAGACTGGAACACTTCAACCCACCCTTTGGCTGGATGGAATTGAAATACGATGGTATTTTATCTTTTGTTGTCTTAGACAGTCTGATATTGCTGCTATGCTAATAATATTCAGGAGAGACCAGTGAATAGCAAACCAATATGGCACTTAATGATAGTTCATATAAAGCAACAATCCTGTAGTGAGTAACACTGAGCAGTTTGTAGTTGTAGGACAAATGATATAGTAGGTAGTCCAATGTACTGTAATAGGAAAATGATTTAGCAGATGATTAAACAGTGCGGATATTGCTAGTGAACAAAATAGTAATAGTTCAATGATGCCGCTATGTGGTTAATAGGCGGGTGTAGTTAGTAATCCAGCATACTATTTTAGATATGGTAAATAGGCAAGTGGCATGAAAAAATGGCAAATAGCAATATACTTTGATGGTTTGGAAGAATGTGGCAGTTCTGGGTATGGGTATGATGGTCTCTGGTATGAGGCAAAAGCCTTATCGGCTCCAATGCACTGCTGTTGCAGAGTAAGTTTTCCAAGTCCTGCTCTTGTTCAGATGGTCCGGATTTTAGCATGAGCCCAAAGGAGCTCTAACGCAAGACTGGTCCGGTGGATGGGAACTTATGAATGAGATCCTCCCCGTATTGCCCACCTCTGAACTAGCGGCTCCATTTCTTCTGTTTATACAGCTCACCGAAAGGTTTAAAAGGAAGAACATGCAGATAGGATCTGTGGAGTAAAAAGTCGTGAATATACTTCAATATTCTGTGTTATCTTAATGCACAGAGCATACCGACGCGTTTCTCCGAAAGGGTTTTTTCAAAGAGTGTGTTCTGAAGGTTCATTCTCCGCTTTAAGCAGAGGCTGTGATTAATTAGTTCCAGATGTGATAATAATGTACAAACATAGTAGATAAATAAAAAATAAGAATAAAGGCCTGGATTCACAACTGCGGACGTATTACACATACTTCCTTAATTTACACATCCTTAATTTACCAATAATGCGTGGTAACTATTTTACGTAATCTATGTATCGTTTTGTTAAAAGACCGCATATACGCAATCTACATAACAACGTAAAGGGCTACGTAGAGCCAAAAAAATGCTTAAATGTAAATAAATAAATAAATAATATTGCTAAAAAATAAATAGATAAAACATGAAAACATGAATATCCTCAAACACTGTGTAAAGACAATAAAAAAATATATTTAACTCAATATGGAGAAAATCTCTGGTTCTTTTTAACGAAGAGGGGAACGAAGAACCATTTAATCTCAAATTGCATTGTGCTGTTATTACTCCTTTGTATGTAACGCAATAAATACACAAAAATACATTGTAATGCATGCTTCAGTATCTTTCATTAAAAGATGATGGAAAAAGTGATATGGTGTCATATAATGACCTATAAATGGGATCAACATCGTTATATTTAACATTTACAAATGTAAATTAGAAACTGACCTCTGACATAGAATAACAGAAAGTCTAGATCTGTCCACTTACTCACTCCTTGTTATGACATTGCTCAGTGGTCCAGGAGGTGGTCTCTGCTCTTCCTCGCGTGGAAGATCAACAACTGCTCCTCGCCCAGAAGTGGAACGAGTTCCCGCACTGCGTCACTTGTGCTGTGGTGGGAAATGGGGGAATCCTCAACGGATCGCGGCTTGGAACAAAGATCGACTCCCATGATTTCGTCTTCCGGTAAGGAATTAAAATGGGTGATTAACCCGTCAACCGCATCCCTCCATGTTACGTTGGTAAGGAATGTTTATTGCCTTTATAATGTCAGTGTCACAATGTGATGTATCATTTTTATTGCCTACACATCATTTAATAATATAGAGCTCTGGCTGCAGCAGCTTCTGTAGTAGAGATTTGATGCCGGATCGCCGTGAGATCCTAACTTTCGTGTGCGTGATGGGAGCCACTACCCTTACACGCACAGGACTTCTGACACCAGAACCCTACCTTAAAATTTTCGTACCGTGCCCACAAAAAATGGGGATGGTGTGGAAATGAGAATTGCATGTAAGGGTTTAACCAAATGTTTACTGTACAATGAACATACCTCCCCCACCCATCATACATACCTGATGAACATAACCAACCCCTTTCCAACCCCCTGATGGACTGGCTTCCAGATCCAGAAGAGTGCAGTGTGTGCATGTGCTGTAGTAGAATCCCATCTCTTTTTCTCTCTTTGGAGAACGGAATGCAGCGTTTTGGCTCTGAGAAAGCCAAAAGTCACAGGCGAAGCGCGTGTTAGGAGCAAGGAACTCCTGTCATTCTGCACTGTAGTCATTCCACCTGGGCTTCTCTGATACAACCTTTTTCAGTTTGGTGATCTTGATAACCAGAGCAGGGCAGGAATATATACAGCCTGGAAAGGTGAAGAGCAGGCCTTGAGGCCACTAGTTTTATCCTTTGTGAGGGACACAGAGCTGGATTAAGGTCTGTAGGGGCCCCTGGGCAACTAAATCGTGGGAGGCCCCTGCTTCACATTAACATACAGCAAAATTGCCCCCTGTTTATTTTCGTCTAGTCAGCCTTATTACCCCTCCTTCTGTGTCCAACCAGTCTTATTACCCCATCTTTATTACTGCCCAGTCAGCCTTATTTCCCCTCCTCCTGTGTGCAACCAGTCTTATTGCCCCTCCTTCTGTGTTCAGTCAGCTTTATACCCCCTCCTTCTCTGTATTCAACCAGCCTTCTGCCCCTTCCTTCTGTGTCCAACCAGAATTATTGCCCCTTCTTTGTATCCAGCCAATCTTATCGTCCCCTCTATGTGTTTTCAGCAAACCTTATTGCCCCCTTTTTATTTGTGTCCACCCAGCCTTTGTGCCCCCTCTATGTTAAAAACTGTATAGTAAACTTACCTTTGCTGCCTATCCTCCGGCTCTGTCCTCCACAGCGCGCCCTCTGAAGAATTCTAACGCTCACGTGACCTTAGGTCATGTGGCGTCTTGTAAACAGAGTAGGGGCTGTGCATAGCACAGCCAGCTCTGTACAGGCAGGGGGCAGGAGCACTATGTGAAGGCTCCGCCTCCTTGCTCTCTCCTTGCGCCCCGGCTACAGTGACAAAGGATGGATGTCAGTGATTGACATCCTCCTCTTAAACACACTATTGCAGCTGCCGAAATATGACGGCTGCGATACACAGTGCTTAAGAGGAGGATGTCAATCACTGACATCCCTCCTCTGTAACTGCAGTTTGTGGGGGCCCTTTGTGTGTGGGGGCCCAGGGATGACCGCCCCGATCGCCCCATGGATAATCCGGCCCTGGAAGGACAGATTACTCATCCTAGACAGCAGGTGTCAGCAAAGCCATATCAGAACCAAATGATGATGGGCCAAATTCAGACCTGTGAATGTCACCCCACTTACACCCGTTAAGTGCATTAGTTGGGTGTTTTGAGGGGAGGGTGCATATGTCCTCCTGATGTTACGGTCATTTTACGCACATAACTCCTATCTAAGATCTGTACGATAGAAATACAAGGAAAGGGGCTGCGCTTCCCCTCTACCCATCAAGGTGGGCGGGGAGGATTGGAAGCATTTAAATTATACAGTATAGGAGGGATTATTTTTTTTATATGCGGATCAGCGGTCCGACAGGCTTGTGTGACTTAAGGCTGCCCTATGGCAGAGGGGAGGGACAGGGGGAGTTCACTCTCTTCTCTTGTACAGACTAACAGACCTCCGCACGTATGGAAAGCATGCGGGGGTCTGGATCAGGTCCCATGTGATTACCGTTGTCCATTATCTGTATATGGGTGGTTAGTATACTGGTTAGTGTTTGTTTCATCATTATGTGATGTATATGAACAAAATTTCACCATACTATATTGTTTTTAGATGTTGAAAATGATTAAAGATTGATGACCTTTTTATCTTCATGCCTTTGAAAATTGACTCTTAGAGACAGATTTACTAAGCTGTGGGTTTGGAAAAGTAGAGATGTTGTCATTAGCAACCAATCAGATTCTAGTTCACGTTCTTTAGAATGTAATAGGAAAGTGAGATCTAGAATCTGATTGGTTGCTATGGGCAACATCTCCACTTTTCCAGACCTGCAGCTTAGTATATCTGGCCCTTAATGTTATTTGACAGTGTGAACCTAGAAAATAGTTTGCTTTCAGTAACATATCTATATGGTTACTATTTTTTCTTGTTGAAATGATACATTTTTTAACTATTAGGTTGTACTTCCTGCCTTTGGGAGTTCTGCAGTCTGCTCTTGTATTGTGAGCTCTCTCTCTAGTAGACCGAGAGAATTAGCGCTCAAAGTATATCAATAATATTTATTCACTTAAAGAACACATATTAATGTTAAAAACTTTATTTAAAAACAAAACAATAAACAAACTCTGAATCTGATTCTCAACCCCTATTCAACAGTGGTTGATCAGGCAGACTGCTTAGAAACAATAAATATCAAAAAGATTAATGGAGGATTCAAGGAATATGTAGCGTGAAATTATTGAGCTTATCTTTCAGTAGAATGTATGTCAGGGACCGACAGATATCCAAGTTAAGACTCACCTCAGTATTGTAGAGCAAAAAATATCAGCAATAAGGCTAAAAAGTCATTAGTGTTAGAGAGGAGAGCGCTCTGTAAGCTGTGACCTCCTCTATTCTAATGTTTGCTCCCCTGGTCTAGTGCAGGGTTGCCGACTCTCCCGGAATGTCCGGGAGACTCCCGAAATTCGGGCAGTACTCCCGGTATCCCGGGAGAGCCAGCAAATCTCCCGCAAGTGACTTGAGGCCCGTGGTTTCACTGAAACCACAGCGGGGTCGGGACGGGGCTTGATGCCGCAAATTGCGTCATCAAGTCCCTTCCTGTGCCTAGCAACACTAGTATACTAGTGTTGCTAGGCACAGGAAGGGACTTGATGACGCAATTTGCGGCATCAAGCCCCGTCCCGACCCCTATTGCAAGTAAAAACGGTGCAGTATGAGTCAGGGGGCGGAGCCTAATGGCGCGATTTGCATAAACCGTGTCATTAAGCCCCGCCCCTCGCATGCGTAGCAAGCTTCTCTCCGGGATCTCCCGGAGGGAAGCTGACACAAGTCGGCAACCATGGTCTAGTGTCTGCTCCAGTAGTGGAGGCTGGTGCAGTAGGAGGTGTCAGATGACTTCTTCCTGTTTGTCGGTTAGACCGCCTGGGCGGGACCTGTTCCCTCTGCCAGTTGGTGTTAGTCAATGAACTGCACAGAGGTGCAGCTTACAATCTCCTCACACACAGGGCCGGTGTTAGCATGTCTGACACCCCCCTGCAAAAAATAAATTTGCACCCTCCTATTTTTGAGTCTTCAGGCTCCTCTCTGAAAGTGTTGGACGTGATGATGTCACACCCAACATTTAGTGAGAAGGGAGCAGGGTGGAGTGAGGAGAGCAGAGGATGCTGGGTCCAGGGCGCCCCATATTAGGTAAATATATCTTTTTATTTTTTTAAGTTCTTTTTTTTTTTCATTTATATAGTGACCAGCGGGGGGTTGGTAGATGGAGGGGAGAGCATATCTGGCCCACCACGCTTACCCCGCTTACTGGGTTCTGCCGGGCCTGCTCACACTGTAACCCTTTACATACAGGCTGAACCTGCAGATCTGACAAGCTGCTGCTTTATCATACTCCTGCTGTACTGTGAGTTCCTGTTGTTGCAGAACCACCAGCTATACTGCTGACTGCATTAACTCTTTGTGTACTAGTACTGCATAATCTGTTACCACTTGCTCTCTACTAAATAAACCTAGAATCTGGTTAAGTGCATATGTGTGGACTACAATTCTAATCCAATATCTGCTGTCAGCTATCTTGCATCACAAGACTCTGCCAATAATTAGCACAAATAGCAGTCTATTCCTATGTATTAAGGTGTTGGATATTATTAAGAACAACCTAGTGAATTTGTAAATTCCTTATTTATTGAACAAGGTGAAGGATGCATACAGTGAATAAAGCACAGATGTGAGCAGTACAAACATATGGCATAGCAGATGTGTAACAAGGTTGGTTCACATTAATAAATGTATCAACAGTATGGGAAACTAACATCTTTAAGTATCGTTTTGGAAGCTTTGAGTACCTAAAAAAATTTAATTTGAAGAGGATCAGTCACCGGGGACTTGTTTAAATTTTAATAAGAGAAGTAGAGGGGTAATGGGAGGGAATGGAAGTAATGTGTGCGGGTGTAGATGTCTGTATGGGGAATTAGTCCAGCCTTAATGTTAAAATTGAATGGGTTGTGGTATAAGATGTGGCGGTATTGTCAGGGTGTGGGTCAAGTCTGTTGCGGGAGAGCAGGTGGGAGTCAGGCTGCCATATGGAGCAACACTCGGGACTCTTCTTGTATTCTAACGAGTAAAGCCAGGTTGACCTAAAGCAGGCATGTCAAACTCAAAAGCCCAAAATTCTAAGTCTAGGGGCTAGATTTAGTAAAATCAAGTTTGCAAACTCACTGTAGTTAATGATATTTTAAACTCGCCGCAGTTTAAATCACAATGGGGTAGTTTTTCAGCCACTGCATATGAATATCATGCCAAGTGGCCTGATTGTGTGACTGTTGCTGTATTGGACCTTTTGGAGTTTTTTTGATTATTATTTTTTTTAAATCGTGATTTTTATAAGTGATCCTGTCGGTAGCATAATTAGTTGACGTCACCATAGTTATATATGTGCACACTATACCAGTTATTGCCCAGGGTAAATCCCTGGAATTTTAACGTCGGCAAATTGTTACAATTTGTGTACTGTTGATAGTTGACATAATCAACGTATGTGGAGTATCTAAGGTTTCAGGGAAGGAAGGATGGACTATGGAAGGAAAGACTACGCTCTTTTAATATATATTTTAGTAAAAATAAACTTTGATTGATTAACCAGTGCTCTATTTGTTCTTTGATATTTATTTGCACCCTTAAAGGAAAAGTGACTCTCTCCCTAAGAGCTGCAGTTTATTCAATCTGTTCTATAGATATTTTTTAGATTGTGTATATATTGTCGACATATATTTACCATATGTTTTTTTTATTTTTTATAGAGTCTAAATTGGCACATTCCAGACGCCTCTTTCATTTTTGGGAACTAGCCACTCCCAAAAAATGTAGCAGTTTTTTATACTGCATATAAATTGCTGAATTTACTAAGCAGCAATTTTTGATATGGTTGAAAAACCGCCCCAAACAAATAGAAAATAGGGTGGGTGTGAGTGTCAATTTCATGAAGATCGTCATTCCATTTGAAAAAAAAAAACCACCAGAGAAAGGAAAAATTATTTATAAATATATTTAATTGTTTAAAATATCTTAAGAGTGAATTTCACAATAAAAAAATCCCTTTGGCGAATATCAAGGGAAGAGGTGAAAGCCGCAACGTCAAGGACCGGAGAGAATATGTTTAGGTGACAGGGTCAGCACGGGTGGGGAATAGAGGGAGAAGGAGATAATGGCCCGTATTCACACCTAAGAAGCTTCGGCTTCTTAGGTGCATAGATTTGCAAAATGACCTACTACGCATGCGTGGTAGGTCATTTATGCAATCTACATACCATTTAGGTACATAGATTGCCTCTGTGCGCTCTTTAAAGAGTAGCTTAATTAGAAATTGGCAGCCTAATGTCGCCTCGGGGAGTGTTTAGGTAGAAGTGGGAGTGAGGGGCAATGTCTGTGACTAGTTTCCTTCTTAATAAGTAAACTATGCATATTAAGATAAGGTAGCCCTATGACACTCTTAACTGCCATAAGGTACCTAAAAAGGGGGGGGGGGTTATGGGCTGCACCATTGAGTTAGGTTCGGTTCTGTCTGCACCAAACTCTTAGGTGTGAATATGGCCCAATATGATGATCTGAGAGAGGGAAGGGAGAAATGGAACAAACAGCATGAGCGGAAAACAAAGTCAAGGGAGTGGCCCAGGTTGTGGGTGGATGCAGAAGTCCGCTGTGATAGGTCAAGGTAGGAGGAGAGGGAGAGAAGATTGTTAGTGCAGGGGTGTGAGGGGTTGTCAAAGGGGATGTTGAAGTCACCTAGGATAAGTGAGGAGAGTGGTCAGTTTAGATCCCATTTAATTTTATATCACAGTTTAGATTACTCTGTAGCTGGGGTCAAACTGTGTATTACTGTAGGGGTTTTTGTGTAAAAAGGCAAGAATAACATATCTAACCAGCTGCAGACATTTAATTTTGACACAATGGCATCTGTGCATTTGGACTCGGCATTGACAGTGTCCAACTATGTATTTAAAATTCCTCTTAGTGTCAATGGAGCAGTGACCAAAGGATTTGAGGAAGATGTGGGAAACCGGACCTCATTCTACGGCTTCACTGCTTTCACCATGCTGGATTCCATCCACTTACTTCAAGGAAAAGGATTCCCCAGCATGCCCCGGGACAAGGTAACACTTAACTTGGCTCTTTTCAGACAGTCTTTCTATAGAGACAAAAGCTGGGAATAGTGAAGTAAGGAAAAGGCCAATTAGGCAACATATGAAGTGTAAGACGTGACCTGTGAAATGCTGTGTACTTCAAAGAACAAATATCTATGGATCAATACATTATTGGGTCATCTCTAGAAAATATACAGCTCCGTCTTGTACATTAAAAGTGTAATCTAGTGTTAGAGCAGATGTATTGATATGGAATCATATATACGTTTTTGTATTTTTCCTTTGCCTTCCTTTATTTACGCCTATGTGTCCTTAAAACACATGATCAGTGTAAAAATGACAAATACTTACTACCAGTAAAGACTGTGCAAGAAACACTTCTTCATATCACTGAGTTTGCAAGTGGAAACAAATGTGCAGGATTACCTCAACATTATGGGCCTGATCCAGACCTACGGCCGCAAGCGATCGTACGCCGATCGTGAGCCAGTGGCGTAAGTTCATCCGTGGCGCCCGGAGGCGAGGGGGCAGGACGCGGCACTGGCGTGACATTATGACGTCGTGCAGTGCACTCCTGGCCTTTAGGCGCCATGGTTGAACTTAAAATCCATTTAACAGAGCCCACAGCCAATAATAGCTAGAATACTGACTTGTGCCCGTTACTGGAGTCTTCAAGTGTAAGTGCAGGGCAGAGGAGTACAATGGAAGTGCCCCCCTTCCAGCTAGCGCCCGGAGCTCAGCGCTTCCATTGCCTCTGGTACTTCTGCCACTGTCGTGAGCGTAAAAACGGGCAAAAAAACGCACTGTGCATGTGCAGTATGACAACTTCCGGTCGTACGAAGGACATGAGCGTACAGCGAGCGTATTTTCAGCGTATTTTTCGCCCAAGGGGCGTGCGTTTTGTACGACGATAGTCTGGACGCTTGAGTTACTACACAGAGGCGGGGATAGCCATTTAAATTGTACAGTATGGGCGTGCTAAGCCCAGTACGACCAGCGTATCGGTACGAAAATTCGCACGTACGCTGGAAAAACTTAGGGTAGGGTTTAGCCGCCGTAAGTAGGTACAATCAATGGGAGTGTCATGGGTGTGAAAGTTTATACGCCCGGGCGATCATACGCTACGCTCGCGGGCGCTCGCGGTCGTAGGTCTGGATCAGGCCCTATATCTGGTTTATTCTTTCATACAAAGCACAAGAATACGGATTCTAGATGAGAACAGTGCGAATATGTCATGTGGGTGGGGTTATGTGCAGCCAAATAAATACACCATCTTTTGACCAGTATTTCACCAACATTCCAGTGGTCACTTCCCAATACAGGACCAGATCCAGAATTACGCAGAACGATTTACGCATTTTGAATTCATGAGAACTCTGTGTGAGCATTCTATGCATGCGTTCCCATGGCGGTTACACATCGGGGTGCATTACGAATCCGGAGTAAGCCTTTCCGATGGCGTGGTGTAATGACCCACCATGCATACATGGAGGATGGGGGAAGGTGTTTAAATCAGTTCGAGCTTGGTTAAGCACTTACGTACGATCTTTCATTATGTACCAGCCCCAGTTTAGNNNNTTTCTTATATGCCAAGCCCCTGGTGGGGGGGGGGGGGGGGGGGTGAGCGTGAAAGTTATGGTAGGGTCCAGGGTACAGAAGTACTGTATGTGCGAGCAGAGTGAACTACCCTCACATGTACAGAATACAGGATCGCACTTGCAAAATTGCGCTTTCACTGCAGAGGGTGTACTTCATTCTGGATCTGGCTCACAGAGAGCATCCTAGTGACCGACATTCAAGACAGAAAGCATTCTAGTAACCAATAAAAAATATATAAGTGGCGCTAGATATGGGTTTAATTTAGAGCAGCTGTATGGGGTGTTATGTCACCACCCCCAACCTTAAAAGTTAAGGAAAAAGACCAAAAGAGAAAAGTACAGCGCTTTTTTGGAAGAAAAATAATAATATGATAAAAATATCGTACGAATATATAAAAAGGTATTATAATATATGAGATTCTGTTACTGAAGCTAAATGTGGGCTTCAATAATCTACAGAACGGCATTGAAATTGGTATCATATATAGTTTTTATTTATTACTAACAAACAAATGTTAAAAATAAGATAAAAATGTTAAAAATCAGACACAACTTGTCTAAAAATTGGACCCCACTATTAGTAGCTTGTGATATATAGCATTAATTGGCTGGTAATTCCACTGGTGCAGTTGCGGATAACATATAGCTCGGAGTAACATTCCACCCTGGGTGGCCAACCCGAGGGTAGTGGTATTAGCCGGTCTAAAGTTCAGTGCAACGATAATATTATGCAGATAGAGTACTCAGAGAAAGTGCATACTGCCGTTAGTAGAGGTGAATAGACAATCAAAGTCACTCAGTGTTGGCACATACTGCCGTAAGCAGGAGTAGCTGTTAGTCCTCGTTCTCCTCCGTCCGGTGTGGACCTCGGCTGAAGATCCTGCCGGTGCACAGGGAGATGAGGCTCGTGCTGCAGCCGCTTCAACTGCTTTCTTTCGTTCCGGTCGGTGTGTCAGATGTATAGGTAACGTGAGGTCGCGCGGTACAAAGCTCCGGTGTCTTTTTAGAAAGTGGGTAGTTGGTAGTTTTATAAGTGGGTCCAAATTCCTCTGCTTGCTTGGCGCGTTTCATCCCTGCTACTGGGGACTTTCTCAAAAGCAACTATTATGTGTCTGGTATGTCATCCATATTTAAAGTCCTTCCACAGGTGTTTAATTACTTGCTCAGGAATTAAAGATACATAGTTGCATTTGCGTGGTTGGACAATATAGCTACCTGATCTCAAATACCGTTCTCATTTATCAAATACAGATTCAAATAAATGTTTTAAATGTTTAGATCATATTAGACAAACAATAAATACATAAATAAATAAATATAACAAATAAAGAATAATAAATGAATAATATAGTGGATAATGAAATGAAATGAAATAAAGTTAATAAATAATCGCCTTATATAGTTAATCAAATTAAATGAACATACGCATAGTGATACTTAATCTTAAGAGTAGAGTTTGTATAACCCAGTGATTCATCGTATGCAGGGTACCAATATTAATACATTTTCCAATTATTCCTGATCACACATACATTCGGATATTCTTTTACTACACTGATCATTCTAAAAGAATATACCCACGATTACTGAACACTTAAAGCTTAATTGATTTGTTTTATTTCTTTGTGGATTTCCCAGGAAACAAAGTACATTCTTTTCACCGAGGGACAGCGAGTGGTTAAAGGCTTTACAGCAGAACAAAGAGATCAGCAATGGTACTCTGCAGAAATACAGGTACAATGCTTGTTGCCTATAAAATGCCATCCATATAACATGTTTCTAATGGTTGCATTCCTCCCCCTGCACTGTACAATAGACCTGCTTAGCTGTCACCTATACTAGAGGGTTTCAGTTTACACACACTACAGAAATGATTTATTAACAGGTTTTTATATAGCGCTTCTCACTTTATAGAGAATATTTCACATTTACATCAGCCCCATTGAAGCTACATTCTAAGGTCATTGGGCAAGATGCAGAACAATGTACGACAGTAAAGCTACGTTAGCTGCTAGCGTAACTTCGGCTGTTTGTACGTTCTGCGCATGCGAATCGTAAATCTTAGTGGCCGTAACACTGTAGTAACTATGCACGAAGGGGCGTGCCAACCATACGCTAGCCGTAACTATACACTGGAGGCAGAGGGAGGCATTTAAATTGTACATTATGGGCTGTGTTAGGCAGTTATGTCCGTCAGGGCGCTACGTACGAGGCAAAACGCCCGTCCGATGGGAGTGCATAGTACTTATGGTAACGTAAACACGCTACGAGATCGAACATAACCTGCACTTAGGTCTAAAGCTACCCCATTAGGGTTAATTTATGCAGCAGCCAATTAACCTACCAACTTTTTTTGGCATGTGGGAGGAAACCCACGCAGACACAGGGAGAACATACAAACTCCACACAGATAAGGCCTAATTTGGGAATCGACCTCATGACCTCAGCTCTGAGAGACACAAGTGCTACTCACTGAGCCATCATCAAATGTCATCTTCCCCTCTGTAATCTGGGCATCACAGCACCAGGACAACATGCAGAGAGATTTTCTAGGTATTGGTGGCCAGATCCAGACTTAAGCACGACAGCGAATTTACGCATGCTACTTACGTAAATTTGGCTGCTGGAATGCACTGCGCAGAAGATGTTACGCATTGTAACTCTGATCATACGTAACTTGTTTGTAACTATGTCCGAAGGGGC
>WWET01001294.1:0-13103 GCA_011038615.1 Limnodynastes dumerilii | reverse complement strand
TCATAGCATGTGTCACCAGCCCCCTCCCCATCGTATTCCCGTAATATGACACCAGCCCCCAAATTGTTTTTATACTTACCTGGAGTCTTCCTGCGCGGTGCTGCGGCGCTCTCCTCCTCCAGCAGGCAGCTGATACAGTAAGTTCTTGTATGAGTACCTGAGGCAGTTACACAGAGCAGTGCACATCAGCCGCTCCATGTCACTGCCATGGCAGCTCATACAGGAACCTCCTGTATGAGCTACCTGCTGGTCTTCATAGCGCCGCATCTGACGCCTATGGCACCGGGGCATAGTAGCCGAGGGAAGCGCCTCTCTGGCTTGGCGCCCCCCTTCAGCGCTTACCCCACTTACCGCGTTCCACCGGCCCTGCCTGTCCACTATTATTAATCAATATTAATATATGTATAAATATGTAATAACATTTCTTTTTCCGATTTTCCCCATTACAAACGCCAAGATGGTCACCACCGGAAACTGTGGGGTTTGGGACACAGCCGTGACGCTGCACCCCCCCATGTGATGTCACCCATGTCACATATATTTGGAGCACCGCGAACCTGCAGTTATGGGATGCAGTTGCTGGTCCAGGCAGCTGTATTCCGACAATGATACAGCTGCCAGCTAAATTGCGGCTGTATCATTGTTCGAAAACCTCTGGAAATAGAAAACTGCTATTGGGAATATAAACATAGTTCCCTGTCCCTAATAGCCACAGGCTGCAGGGCTTAAGGTGAAGGTAAGGGTTAAGCAGCGGATCATGGAGGGTTCTGGTTAGGCTGCGAGGCATGAACAGATAGGGTTAGGATTCAAGAAGCGTAAGGTAAGGATTAGATAAAAACACTTACCTGTTGTTGGATGACTCTTTGCTCAGTTGCAGAACCTCCGCTTTCTCAAATGGAGACTGTCAGCAATTGCCAGCAGCCACCATTCAGCTGCCATACTGTGGTCTGTCACAAAACAGACCATCGTGACACAAACCACATCAGCAGTTATAATTCACAGCAGTCCGATGCACAGGGAAATCCTGGAAGTGTTCCCCTAATGGTGGCTCTGGTTAACTGCTAACCTGACTATGTAAAATATAATATGATTAGCCAGGTTATGCCTGTTTAAATCAGTTCTATATTACTACGGTTCACTTTAATACGGAGGGAAAATTAAATTATAAATGCAAAAATAGACTATTATCAATTTGAAAATACTTAAGTCAAGTACATAAATTTTTAGGCACTTCAATATATATGCTTTCTTCTTTCTTCTATCTGAATGCACATAGAAAAGTCTACATAAATATGGCCCTATATTTTATAGTGCTTACTAACTGATACCACTAGAGGGAGCTATGTTGTAACGAGAACCCACGATCATGCTGCCATCATTTTATTTGTAGACTGCGTCCGCGAGATGACTTTGAGGACAATTTCGATTTTAAGAAGTTATTAGTTACCCATCCAGATTTTAATAGATATTTAAAGAACAGGTAAGAGAAAATTAAAATGTTCCATTATAGCTTTTGTATGTACATGTTTTCCAATAACCTAGGGGGTTCCAACAAGAGAGGTTATTATCATGAAGGTCATTAAGAGCAACAAGTTGCCTATTTTCTCTTTGGATAATACAGAGCCTTCACATGCATGCCTACCGCCCTCCATTTGTTTTAATATTAATGTTTCCTTTTTGGGAAAGCGTATGAGATTCTTGATGTTTGAGTCTTGTGTGCTGGGTGACTTTTATGGAGGCCAAAGCAGGGTTACTAACCTGTCTGAAATGTTTTCTTAAGTCATTTTTAGTCAATGCAAATATAAAACTCCCCCTTAGCACAACTTATGGGTTAAGCAGGTTAATAAAAAGCAATAGAATAGTTGCATTTGATATTCCCAGAAAAAGTAGATCAGAGCCTGCGTTCAGAGTTGTTTTATGTTCATTCTGCAGGTTTTTGAGATCAGAAACACTGAATGGACAGCACTGGAGTTTATACAGACCATCTGCAGGAGCGTTACTGCTACTGACAGCGCTACATCTGTGTGACACGGTACGTCAGACGTAGTGAAGCAACCTCCTCTCTGACATAAAGGGGCACAGAGAATTGTGTATTCCTATGTACATTAGTTATGTTTTTTTATTGGGGTGTCTACACACAAAGAATAATCAGAGAAATTCTGTGTTTTTGTTTTGAATCACTTTGGTTTATAGGCAATTGTACATTAATGAGAGGATATATTAAAATAATGTTTTGTATTTTATTTTTTTAAACTGGTCCCATACTCTTCTAAACATGACTATAGGAACCAGATTCTATCTATCTATCTATCTATCTATCTATCTATCTATCTATCTATCTATCTATCTATCTATCGGTGGCAGCTCTACTGACTGAGCCATTCCCAGAGCTGGACAGCACTGGGCTGTAACTTGATTTAGAAATTCAGCTGACATATGTCCATAAGGCAGCTGTGAATTGGTACTGTACATGCGTAGTACCTATATTTCCGCCATCGGAATGTAGTCAGCCTCACAGGGAAGGGGGAGGGGGCTGGACCACTCACCATGAATACAAGATATGCATGAAGGTTGGCCATAGGCATTTAGTTGTACAGTACAGACTTATGTACAATTCACTATTCTGTATGCACAGAGATGTGTGCAGAATACTTAATGTAGTGTTCTGGGCATGAAAAATGCATTTGGCATGCAGGAGCGCAGGGGGAGTGGCCTGTACTCCTGATGCAGAATTTTGGATGCCAAAGTTTACTTATTTATTAAGAGCTTTTTCTATAGGGCCACTATATTACATAGTGCTTTACAATTTTATACAATCATTATAAAACAAGACTGGGTAGTAACAGACTGGGAGGGTAAGAGGACACTGCTCACATGCTTACAATCTATATGACTTTGGAATTTCACACGAAATGGGAAGAGCTATACTGTATATCACACAATGGAGCAGCCAGGCTGTATGATAAAAGTGCTCAGTGCTCTGTATGATTCAGTCACCTGTTAGTAGCAGGATGATTTTAGTGCAGAGAGAGAAAGTGTCCAAGTTTGTTTAAATCATGTAATAGAAAGGAAAACCGGATAGCAAAGTGGTTGTAAATAGGGTAGACAAATGTTAAGAAAGAGGTTGAGAAATAAGTTTGTCTGAAGAGGGGAGTTTTAAGGGAGCACATGAAAGTTTGGAGAGTAGAGGATTGTCTTAATGGGCAAGCAAGGTTATTCCAAAGAGTGAGTGCAGCCCTGGAGAAGTCCTGTAACCATGAATCAGAGCAATTATTAAGTTCAGAAGAGAGTTCTGTAAAGATCTGAGAGAACAAACTGAGATATACCTTGAGAAGAGTGAAGTTTTTTAGCGTTAAAAATACGCCATTTTTTTATCAATATCGTTAATTAAATATTCGCCCCTATGAGAGGTGCGGATTTTTAATGATGCCCTATCTTGTGCCCCGACAGGGCATGCTGATGCGTGTAGAACTACAAGCATCAGCATACCCATGGATGCCAGGGCATGCGGCAACGGGATAAAAAAAACTACTTTTTTTGAACGTCGCAAATCACTTCCTGCTAGCAGGAAATGCCCGGCACTAATGACAGGTTATTGGCCAGTATCTGAAATATCATGAAAACGATATTTCAGACACTGGCCAATTATCTGTCATTAGCGCCGGGCATTTCCTGCTAGCAGGAAGTGATTTGCGTTCAAAGAAAGTTTTTTTTTTATCCCGTTAAATTTCTTCTTCGCTGCCTGCTCTTTTTGCACAGCGGTAAAAAAACAATAGAATTTCCGAATTTTTAACGCTATATAGTCGGCGAAGGCGTCGTATTTTTTCAGACGCAATATTTTTGAAAATACCGCCAACAATTGAATCTGGCCCTGAGAGAACAAACTGAGATATATCTTGAGAAGAGTGAAGAAATATATGCGGGTGCAGTCTTGTTGATGGCTTTTTATTCACACAGTCATAATTCCTTGGACTACAAAGATGAGAATGGGTGCATAGAAAGTGGGATATATATATATATTGTAAATTATATGTTCGGAAGGAAAACGCCCCTTTACAAACTTAATCCAGCACCTCTGTCGTAGGCAGCAATCCTCTTAAGTCTGGATGGGTTGGTTTGTGCTGTTATTGGTAAGCACAGACAATCAAGCATGGTACAGTAATTGAAATGCACAAAAGTCTGGTTCCTGTGATATATCAATACCTCTGTGAACATCTCTCTCTGTTTTGAAGGTCAGTGCCTATGGTTTTATGACGCACGATTACAACAAATACTCTAACCATTATTATGACATGCAGAAGACCAGTATGGTGTTCTATATAAATTTTGATTTTCTTCTGGAGAAAGACCTGTGGGCTCAGTTACATGAGGAAAAAATCATCAAACTCTACCAGCGAAAATAACGTACAAAGGCGCTGGGAAGGAACTGTTGGACTCCGGCCCTCACGTAGACAGTGAGAAGCTCATTTAAGAAGATCCTTCAACAAATTCCTTTTAACAAATTCTCTTAATAAAATATATTTTTTTGTTTTTATGCTTTGTATTTATGTATATAGATTGAGAAATAAACCTATATTTGGAATTCATTATGATTCACACCTAAGAGTGACCTGTCCCTAACCCGCCCCCCGTTTTTAGATACCTTATGGCACATATATATACTAGCGGCACTCTGAGGCTTTTTTCAGGTAAAAAGAAAAAGGTCCACAACGGTTTAACCGACGTTTCAGAACTTTACTAGTTCTTTCTACAGGGCATATTCCAAAGTATATTACAACTCACAACTTATTTATACAGCTATACAAGTACACCCACTTACCCCACCTGTGACCAAGTGTAGCTTGGGCTCCAAGCCGCCCTGGCGTGCTGATCCAGTTGACCAGAAGCCGGAAGAGGCAGGTCCCGGCGTCACTGAATAACGTGTCACTGGCAGCCATGGCAACCGAAGTACACCGAAAAAAGAAAACAAACGCACGTGATGAGGGTGAAGCCACAAAACGGCAAGCATGATTCCACAATATGAGAATCTCATACTGTGTATAAAGCAATGATCTATAAGGGTCTATAAAGATTAAAGCACTAAAGCGGGCAGATTAAGTGGATATAACCACATGATGGCTGGAGGATCTAAAAGGAAAGATTCTACCAAAGGGGTATATCGAATACAGTAAACCATTGTGTGTGACACTATAAACATGTTGACGGGGAATCTACATACACAATAATTGGGCTTTTTAACATCCCCGAGCAGATGTATACTTTTCTTAGCTGGAGTGCCATTCATTAGGACTATATATATATATAAAAACAAGACATGGCTTGGCACTCTAGCCATTACTCAGTTACTAATCATGAACTTCTATCTTTACAATAAAAATCAGAGAATTAGTTACAAATATCTGCAGATACGCGATAAGCTGTTCGCCACTTACAAGGCCTCTCTGCTGAACAGTCCTAACTCTAATCTTAACGCTTAATAGAGCCCCAACTTTGGGTCACATATCCAATATCTTTCTAAACCAAGAGCATACCTCACATGGAGATTCCCAGGTCTCCCAAACTGCCACTCTGAGACCGCACCCCCTCTCAGCTACAATCTCAGAGAGACTTTAAACCACATATCCAAAATGGAGGCAGCTACAAAATCAGTTTATAAAGTAATATATATGACCGGTGCACAAGGCAAGGGGAATTTGTACAAAAAATAATAAATAAATAAATGGTAGGGGGCGTTTGCGTAACACTGTATCAAGTTCTTTACACACTCAGCAAACCATAAATTCCATAATCCAGAAAGACTCTCTTTGTGCCAACTTACAAAGTCTGTTCCTCCTCGTTTATCACTCTGGACTTGCTCAATGGCCTTAACTTTTAGGCTCTCTGGGTTGGATCCATGATGTGTTATGAAGTGTCTAGGGACACTGTGATTGGTAACTTTGTGTGTTATATTTCTCAGGTGTTCCAGGATACGAATTTTTAATGGTCTCTTTGTCATACCAACATATTTCAGACCGCAGTTGCACTCTAAAAGATATATAACATGGTTGCTTTGGCAGTTCATGAAACTCTTAATTTTAAATGTATTCTTTCCTGTGGAATCTGAGAATTCTTTTTTATTTTTGTGGCAGTGTTTGCAGACCTTACAGGCACTGCAAGGAAAAAATCCTAGGGGTTTCGGTAGTACATCTGGTTATGTTACTATTATTGGTTCTAGATGGCTTGGGGACACATGTGATTTAAGTGTTCTAGCTCTTTTAAAAATTACATCTGGATTAGGTTTGATAATAGGGGCTAATACTGGATCCAAAGTAAGGACAGACCAGTGTATCTGAAGGATTTCTTTAATTTTTGTACCCTGATTATTAAATGCAGTGACAAAAGGGCAAAAAAGGCCACTTCCGTCTCTCCCAGACCTTCCAGGTTGCTCCTTATAAGTTAGGAGACTAGTCCTGTCACGCTCTAGAGCTTTTTGATAACTTGTCTCAATTAGGTCTTCAGGGTACTTGCGCTCTCTAAACCGAGTTTTGTATATGTTTGCTTGTGATTTATAAATTTCTACCTGAGAACAATTTCTACCTGAGAACAATTTCTACCTGAGAACAATTTCTCCGCAATCTAAAAAATTGGGAAAAGGGGATGTTTTTCTTCCAATTTGACAAATGGCAGCTCTCATAGCTCAAATAGCTGTTAGAATCAACAGTTTTGATAAACGTGGAGGTTTGTAGGCCATTAGTAGATACCTCTATCCACAGATCTAAAAACTCTAGTTTGTGGCAACCAAAGGTAGCTGTGAATTTTAGGCCCATCTTGTTATTGTTAAGTGCTACCATGTATTGATTAAACTCCAGTTTGTACCAACAGATATTGCGATAATTACCTTTAATTAATCATATTCGATATAGCACATATATGGGTAAAACTTTTTTAACGACAAATCATGTTTTTTATGAATTATTAGATGGTTCGTTTTAATCATTACTAATGGCGCTTTGAGATCACAGCGGAGCTTCACACATAGATAGACATAATGTCGGCGCTCTGAGATTACAGCGGAGCTTAACACATTGATAGACATAACCTTTTTTAACGTTTTATTATGAATGAAGTTTATTCTATATTACTAAAGGTCTATTTACTACTATTTGTACTCAAGTATTGCTACACATGTTGCTATTTACATTCTGTGAGATACAAATGTTTAAAATGTTTGAAAATATTTAGACTGAAATAGTAGAAATGTATTACTACAAATTTATTGCTATATGTTTGTGAAGTTTATCTGTGACACTGCACCATACTGTATTGCAATCGCCTAGTGTTTTGACTGTATTAATATAAGAAGTGCAAGCAGTAAATAGAAAGTAGATGCTGCTATACTAAATTAGAGACTTAGGGCCTCATTCAGAGATCCGATATTAACGATAGTTAGGTGCGTATATTTAGGATTGGATCGATTTTGCTTCAACTGCGCATGCGTAGTAATAGTGTAACGCCATGTACGTTGAAGTTAGGGTCGGAAATGCCTTATGGTCGGACTTGTGAATCAGTCGGAAACAATTGCGATCCTAAGTCCAGCGGAAATCTAGGAACCAAAGGATTTGCATAGAAATGGGTGGGGGAGGCATTGAGATGAGGGAAAGTGAGCGCGATTACAGACATAGGACCCTAAATATACGCAACTATTGCACATAAGGTCGGAAGTGAGTGCGGCCAGATAGGGCAAGTCAATGCAGGTCTAATTTTAGGTCCGGCCGCTGTTTGTAAGGGGAGTGACTGTTTATTCAGTGGGATGTAACCTGCTCCGACCTGCCAACGGATCTCTGAATCTCTGAATCAGGCCCCTTAGATTCTCCAGACATCTAACAGACACAGCTGTAGTCTTTAGAGAAGTAATGAGTCATTTCCACAGACGCAGCCGTAATGACAATAAACTAATTAACTTCCTAAGACGCCTTTGAAATGTCAACAACCCCTTTGTATAGTCCAATTTTTAGAAATAACGAATAGTTTTGTTTTTCACTTTTATTTTTAAGTACCGAGATTTTTTTCTTTTGATTTTCTCTTGATTTTTTGCATATGCAGTTTTTAGACATTAGTCTTTTAGACTGCATATACGCAATCTACGTATCGAAACGATACGCAGATTACGTACAATAGCTACTACGCATGCGCAGTAGCTACTGTTTATTGAACTACATCCGTCTATGGAAGACGGACGTAGTTCTGGATCCGGCCCTAGGTCTCTTTCCATGAAGTAATGCCCACTGATTGGGCAGCTTCTGATCATGAGGTCCATAAATAGTTAAGACTCACCTCCAGTTCACATCTCCCTGACGAAGTCCTCAGTGACGAAACTAGTAGGATCCAAGCGACGGTGTTATCTGCATCATATGCTGTTTCCTGCCTGCACTGTAGCATTTGCTCCTTGTAATCCTGGGACGCCAGCTGATTCTTGGAATGGTGATGTACAGGCTCACAACTGATACATGCTTTTATACTTTTAACCTTTGGTACGAGTTTTATCAAGGTTTTTATATTGTCAAAAATAAATCATCTTTTAATGCACTACGAGGCGCTCCCTTGTTCCTTTTCGTTTTATATATATATATATATATATATATATATATAAACACACACCTATGGTAAGCAATACAGACATGGTATAGCATCATATCCTATGGTAAGCAATACAGACATGGTATAGCATCATATCCTATGGTAAGCAATACAGACATGGTATAGCATCATATCCTATGGTAAGCAATACAGACATGGTATAGCATCATATCCTATGGTAAGCAATACAGACATGGTATAGCATCATATCCTATGGTAAGCAATACAGACATGGTATAGCATCATATCCTATGGTAAGCAATACAGACATGGTATAGCATCATATCCTATGGTAAGCAATACAGACATGGTATAGCATCATATCCTATGGTAAGCAATACAGACATGGTATAGCATCATATCCTATGGTAAGCAATACAGACATGGTATAGCATCATATCCTATGGTAAGCAATACAGACATGGTATAGCATCATATCCTATGGTAAGCAATACAGACATGGTATAGCATCATATCCTATGGTAAGCAATACAGACATGGTATAGCATCATATCCTATGGTAAGCAATACAGACATGGTATAGCATCATATCCTATGGTAAGCAATACAGACATGGTATAGCATCATATCCTATGGTAAGCAATACAGACATGGTATAGCATCATATCCTATGGTAAGCAATACAGACATGGTATAGCATCATATCCTATGGTAAGCAATACAGACATGGTATAGCATCATATCCTATGGTAAGCAATACAGACATGGTATAGCATCATATCCTATGGTAAGCAATACAGACATGGTATAGCATCATATCCTATGGTAAGCAATACAGACATGGTATAGCATCATATCCTATGGTAAGCAATACAGACATGGTATAGCATCATATCCTATGGTAAGCAATACAGACATGGTATAGCATCATATCCTATGGTAAGCAATACAGACATGGTATAGCATCATATCCTATGGTAAGCAATACAGACATGGTATAGCATCATATCCTATGGTAAGCAATACAGACATGGTATAGCATCATATCCTATGGTAAGCAATACAGACATGGTATAGCATCATATCCTATGGTAAGCAATACAGACATGGTATACCTCACATCCTATGGTAAGCTGCAGATTCAGCATTTCTATGGAGTGAGATTGCTAAAAATGTTAGAGCTGCTAATTTACAGGATGTGAGGTATACCATGTCTGTATTGCTTACCATAGGATGTGATGGTATACCATGTCTGTATTGCTTACCGTAGGATGTGAGGTATACCATGTCTGTATTGCTTACCTTAGGATGTGAGGCACACCCCTTGCACGGACGTATTTTGTCAAGATACGCTTCCCAAACCCTACCTTAACTTTTTCAAACGTAACTGCTGTCATACGCACGCGTACGTATGGGCTGAACGAATTTACGCAGCTAAGCACGCCCATACTGTACACTTTAAATACCACCCCCCGCCTACTTCACGTATTTCAGACGTATTTTCGAGTAACGTAAATTTGGCACGCCCACACGTAAGTATTTACGTGGCATATACGTGAATGGCCCATACGTTCACAATTACACTACGTGAATGTGTGTATTTTCTATGGTGCGCATGCGCAGTGCGTACAAAACAGCAATTTTACGTGTCCGCCACGCGTAAATTCGCTTCGAAGTGTAGTTCTGGATCAGGCCCAGTGTGTTTATGCACTTCAAAACAAACCACAACAGTGACCCCACTGGTCTCAAATTTATCGGCATCGCCACCACCAAAACTGACTGTAGGGGGGAACCCACTGAAACTGATCAACACAGCAGAAATCAAGTGGATACATTCCCTTAAAACCTTGACCCCCACTGGACTAAATATCGATCTAGAAATTCAAAATATCTTTGCCTGACCCCCACTTCCCGACAACATGCCACATAACCCTTCTGTATATGGCCAGTGTACATCCACAATGTACACACCTCAACTCAGTGCAATAACTTGTTACTCTTACACTATTACACACATATGTCAGTTCTAATATCTCCCTGGCACTCCTAGGGTTAACACCTCTGCAGCGTTCCTGTCCTTACATCACCCCTCCCTCTCACCACCCCTGGCCAACTCCTCCTGCCCCCTCCTTTCCCCTCCCCCTCCCTACATTATAATGTCCAACACCCAACACACACCATTGATTCACCCCTGAAGAAGTATATTGATGAAACGCGTTGGGTCACTATTGTTTATATTTCATTTATAATACTATATAACAGGGAAGTGGCTGAGAGAGAACAGCCCTTTCAAGATAGGGCCGTTCTCATCGGGGGGGACACATCTAAGGAAAACTGATCTAGGACTGAGAGCAGACAGGAACTGGACATGTCAAGACATCACAGAGTGTTAAGAACCAGACTAGGACCATGTCCAGATCACAGACAACAAATACCTTGAGAGGACTGGTACGGTGGGGTGAGTACACAGGAGGATAGTACAGATACCAGGTAACTGGAAAGACAAAAGCAAGGATATCAAAATAAACCAAGGTAATAGAACAGCTGAACAGAGCATAAACTGGAAAAGAATCCTTCTGCCCTAAACCAAATACAACTGACTAAAAGGCTAAAGCATACAATATCACCAGCATGGGAGATTAGTTTAAATCCTGGCTGCTAGGCACCAGTGGCAAGCTATTAACCATGCTAGCACCTGGAGTGGCTTCTGCAGGCCTTACTGTGCTAGGGCATTCCAGTTGCTTAGCAACAACCACGGGGACAGAAAACTACTCCTTGAGGAACTCCTTGTTCCCAACTCATCTCTATACACACTCCTATAAGTCATCCAGCACACCTCCTGTGAAGACTGATAGCTGGATCAATTATAACCAGCCTGCCTGCTTGCCTTGTAATCTCCCTCGGTTCTGGGGCTTTGTATTGCAATTCTAAGTGTGACCACATGAGGTCACTGTGCTCCACCAATTCATTTCTATACAGAACTGTATTACTGTCATCTGCCTGTGAGTCCTGTATTATTTCCTGTATTATTTCCTGTATTATTTCCTGTATGACACATAAAAGTCATACATAGCTTTAGTATTAATGATTTCTGCACTATATCAAAAAAATATATATACACACACGTGTTGACACTTTATTTAAAAAATATATCTGGATATTTCTATATAGATACATAGTATGTGTGTGTATGTAAATATGAGATAGATAGATAGATAGATAGATAGATAGATAGATAGATAGATAGATAGATAGATAGATAGATAGATAGATAGATTAATAAATAAATTAATAAAGCTTACCTTAAACAGAAGTTGCCACACAGGAACACGCTGTACACAGCCAGAGGCTGAAAGTGAAAGTAAAAGTCTCTGCTCCCCTGCCCGTGCAGAGCGTAGCTTTCTGTCAACAGCCAATTATTGAAGTAAGTTAAGGATATAGGGCCTGATCCAGAACAACACCTCGGAGCGAATTTACGCGTGGCAGAGACGTAAAATCGCAGTTTTGTATGTACTGCGCAAGCGCACCATAGAAAATACGCACATTAACGTAGCGTAATTGTGAACGTATGGGCCATTCACATATGTGTCACGTAAATACTTACGTGTGGATGTGCCAATTTTACGTTACTCCAAAATACGTCTGAAATACGTGAAGTAGGTGGGGGGTTGTATTTAAAGTGTACAGTATGGGCGTGCTTAGCTGCGTAAATTCGTCTAGCCCATACGTACGTGTGAGTATGAATGCGGTTACGTTGGAGAAAGTTAAAGTAGGGTTTGGAAAGTGTATCTTGACAAAATACGTATGTTCAAGGGGAGCGTAACGAATTTACGTGCACGAATATACGCTACGCGCACGAATATACGCTACGTGAATAAACGTACGGCAAACGTAGTTCTGGTTCTACCCCTTAACCCTTAACTTACTTCATTATTTAGCTGGTGATTGAAAGCTGGGCTCTTCTCTGTATAATCTATGATAGATATAGGGAAAAGCACAGCTTTCAATCACCTGCTAAACAGTGAAGTAAGTTAAGGGTTAAATCCTTAACTTAGCTCACTGATTGGCTGCTGATAGAAAGCTAAGCTCTTCCCTGTGACAGGCTCACAGCCGGAGCTGCATTACCTGTGTGTGTGAGTCTGCAGAGCTCAGCCTACACGCTCCTCCTCCTCGGGATAGTACCGAGGAATCTGTCCCTGCAGCAGCGCTAGAGAGAAGTGTCCATCCACCGTGACCCTCTGTTGCAGCACTGGGGAGACAGACTTCACAGCGCTGCTTAAGCAGTTTTTGCTGATGTCTGTCAGTGGGGTGTGCGATGGGTAATATGCATACCTCCCAACATTTGAGAATTGGAAAGAGGGACAAAATTTTGCAACATGGTAGAGGGGGTGTGTCTTGTCCCTCGCAGTGGGTGTGTCTGGTAGTGGGTGTGTCTTCCAACATGGCAGGTCTAGTGTCTGTCCCTTTTATTAATTTAGCCATCCATATGTCGCTCCCTTATTATTTCTCCAAATAGCTATATGTCC
>WWET01001293.1:380815-398529 GCA_011038615.1 Limnodynastes dumerilii | reverse complement strand
AAAGTGTACAGTATGGGCGTGCTTAGCTGCGTAAATACGTGTTGGCCATACGTACGTGTACGGATCACTGTGGTTACGTTGGCAAAAGGTAAGGTAGGGTTTGAAAAGCGTATCTTGACAAAATACGTACGTTCAAGGGGTGTGCCTAGGGGAGTGTATAGAATGTACACACGTGAAAATACGCTACACGAATAAACGTACGCCAAACGTAGTTCTGGATCTACCCCACTGTTGTTAACATAAAATAGATAAATTTCTAAATATGAAAAAAAATCAAATATATATATATAAAAATCAAAATACAGTAAAATTGATGTGATTAGTCTTCTTGATAAAACACCAAGGATGAACCATCTTCATATCACATCAGTATTACACTGCTTCCAGCATCTGAAAAATGCAGGTGGCAGATACTGACAGGGTACAGGGTTGTGAAAGAAACAGAGGAGGTGGAGGGAGGTTAGAGAGTCACAGGAAGAGAAAACGTGGGGGTTAGAGAGGCACAGGGGCCTGAAAGAGCATGTGGGTTGGAGACGCAGGGGGAGAGAGGGTGGAGGATGTAGAGACAAAGAAGGGGGGAGCATGAAAGACAGTGAGGTTTGGAAACAATTGAAGACTTGGGGAGGTTAGAGTGTCACAGGAAGAGAAAACATGGGGGTTAGAGAGACACAGGGGCCTGAAAGAGCATGTGGGTTGGAGACCCAACTCACAAAGCAAAGATAGTGAAAACACAGGGAAAATTCTAGTGACAAAGGGCCTGATCCTGAACAACGATGTAGCGCTGAGCGTGCTAACGCTCAGCGTTACATCGCTGACTCCCCCCTGGCACTCCCCCTGTGCGGGCGTATGGCCCCTTCCTTACGCCGGGTGAAGGCTACCCTAGCTTCACATAGATTTCGTATATGCGGTCTAAAAGACTATACCATTCTATCTGTAAAATAAAACGAAGAAACGTCCGTTACACCTATTTGCGCAAATATATGATAAGCCACCAGCCACTGTCAAGGCCTTTCTGCATATGGTGGCCCTAACTCTAACAATCATTTATAAGAATAAAAGCTTTATGTATATTAACTAAAAAATGAACATAGTTTAACAAAAAATGGATGAAAAAATTAAAACATAAAAAAAAACCCAGTGAATAAAAAGAAATAACGAGAAAAAAAAACGTTTTCCCTTCATATTGTAACATAGGTAGTCCATGTGCCGTGTTTTCTGTTACTCAAATTTGGCATCAGCCCCAGTGTGTTAAATAAAGTCTTCAAGTTTACAGTAAATATGATCATCGATGGTGCAATCCTCAGAAGCAATAATTAATGTTATATTGTGTCATCATCAGGTATTTTCATGTACTGAACACTGACTTCGGACCTGATTCACACTTAAGAATCTTCTTAAAATAAGAACTTGAAGTCACTCCTGGGCAAAACCATGTTGATTGCAGGGGGAATTAATTTAATTGTATTCTTTGCATGCAGGGATATATCTTTGAATTGCTTACTCCACACAGATACTGACCAGCTTTACTATCACACTGTTATTTAGACTTGGGCTGGGAAATATCACCTCTTAACACTAGTACTGTTTGCAACAGATGAAATATGACTCCCCTGCAATCAACATGGTTTAGCCCAGGTGTGACTTTAAGTTCTTATTTTAAGAAGATTCTTAAGTGTGAATCAGGTCCGACATTCATTCCCCTTTTCATATACCTCTATATAACTTTCTTCTCTGTTGTGACTAATCCCTCCTCTAACCCTTGTTATAATCTATATATCAATAAAAAAAGAAGAAAGAGTAGACTCGAGCTTGGTGAATTGGCTGAGAAAGGTAGGTTACTTCCAGAGCACTTAACCATCAAACAGACACTGCCAGTCTGTAAAAACAATATTGCAAGGAAAAAAAGGGAGAGGAAGCGCTAGAAAAATAACCAAATATGGGTCTCGACAGGTGATGATATGTAGATATTTATTATCCAACAACATTAAAAATATATATCAATAAAATACATACAAAGGTTTGTGCAGCCCTACGACAGAAATATGCTTAAATATATAAGCACACAATACCCTTAATATAGTCCATGCATGTTCCAAGGGCAGTATTCAATGAATAAGATCTTAGGTCTCAAAATAAGTAAGTCCCGAATAGTGAAAAATAGCCTGATGTAGCTGTAAGTAGGTTAGACCACACTCTCAATGGTAGTATGGAGCCTTTGGAGTGATAAATAAAAAAAAAATATATATATATATATATATGTCCAATGGCCTGCCCTTAATAGTAGCAATAGGGCACAGAATGTGGAATGATGTTATCAGAGCGATGGAATAAATGATAAGACTTACGTGTCCCTCCTGTATAGTAAACGGGTACAGGGGGAGAGCCGGGACCGTAAGGCAAAACCTGAAGATGTGTCGGCGGCTGGACGGCACATGGACCAGCCGCAGATGGAGCCTCCGTTTACTTCGGCACCCAGATCGGGTATGTGTAGATGGCCTAAAACCACCACGTGGTCTGTTCTCGTGCCGGTGGGCCTATCGACCGGCAACTTTGAATATGTGCTTCTCTGCTCACACACGTATATCTGATGACCAAAGACCAGTGAGAGCTTTGTAATCCACTATGTGGAGGATAATCATTCAAAAATAGAATACTGTCCAAAAAAAGGGGGGTGTAATTGAATACAATCTTGGGCTGCTTCCTTGACGCGTTTCTCTGTCAATACCGACAGTTTCATCAGAAGGCTTTAACGGTGACTCATACTGAGTCTGCTTTTAAACCTTGCACAATGTTAATTAATTAATTAAAAAATGTGTACACCTGTGTTAGATCAAGAAGCCTGTCGAGACTCATAAAAATAAACTAATAGTAAGGAATGTAACAATAAGTAAAACTAAAAATCTAAAAAACCATAAGAGACTATGTAGCCATAAACAGTGTATAATGTATAATCCATACGGTAAAAAACACTATGATTAGTTTTATACCTTCATACAAAAATATTTAAGAAGTTACAAAACGGTTACCCCTGGCAACCAGCAATAATAGGTTATATATATGTATAATGTTTATTATTTTAACATAACCATTTTATTTAAGAAAGCAATATACCAAAAAATAAAAGTTAAATAGATAACCTTTTATAAGAACATTGCTGAAAGCAGATAATTAGATGACCTAATACCAAAAAATGAAGATAAAAATAAGGGAATCCATATATGTATTCAACTTTAGTTTATAGTTTATAGTGACCTTAGATCTCAGTAATGTCAGCTTTCAGAAAGGTGGCATCCAGCTGATTTCATAATATTGTGTAATAGGAAGAAAAGGAAAGTACAAGTGCACTCTCTAGGATATATTGTGTATTAAATTGCATTATTTATTGAATTTCGGCAAAATACAAAGAGAATGAGTTAATGCAAAAAAAAAAATGAGGCAGATCCAGAAAATACAAGCTAGTAAACCCCCAACCCCATCCTTCCCCAAATGTTTTTCTGGTGCCTGTCAGAGAACTATAATTCAACACCTCCCAAACCCAACTCACAAGGCAAAGTTAGTGAAAACACAGAGCATTGTCTGAATCACAACACAGGGAAAATTATAGTGACCAATTTACTGTTAGACAGAAGACCAATGTACAGTACAGTTCCTATTCTAATGATATACAATAGAGAAAGCATTCTAATAACCAATATATTATATACAGAGCGCTCTAATGACCAATGTACAGTACAGCACCTATTCTAATGATATACAATAGAGAAAGCATTCTAATAACCAATATATTATATACAGAGCATTCTAATGACCAATTTGCAATCCCAACTTCCTAGTGGCCACTATACGAGACATAAAGCATTATAGTCCAGATCTGACACTCACTAACCCTTCCACGCATGATTAAAATCATACCCCATAGCAGACACTCACTGCCCCTGTCCTCAATTAATAAAATCAGACCACAGTTTGGACACAAAAATGTTTTTAAAAATGTTTTTATTCATCCCACGTAATAAAAGCAGAACCCAGATTAAACACACAAACACACACACGTTCAAAAAGAAATCATAATATATCCCCCTGCATCTCTCTACCTGCTACCATCTGCCTCCATACAGAAAATGACTGCCATCACTCTGATTGGTGGATAGCTCCAGCTATCCATCTATATGGCTGTCAGCTGGGAGGCAAGTTGAGAATATTACCCAGCCATTCTGACTGTGTGTAAACCATAATCAGAGCAGCCAGGGAGCATCTTTCTTTGCCTGCACAGAGTGATCAACTGCAGATTACATGGAGTGTGCGCCCCCAAGAAGCTCCAAAGGAAACACTCCCCCTCCCTCCTTCCTGAGCCAATACACCCCTGGTTGGGAGCAACAAGAAAATGTGCAAAATGCACCTGAACAAACCACACTGCAACAAAAGCGGCTCTATTTATTTAAATGTAAGGGTAAGTTTTTGCTTATAGCATTAAAATGTTGAGCATTCATTTTCAACTCTAATTCTAGGTGAGTTAGAAAACATCACATCCCAACTCATTCTATTTGCACATTTTTAACATGTCTTCCACAGGGATTTGTCAAGGGCAGATTTCTTCCTGGTTTTGTGATTTTAAAAAATCATTCATACTGTATATTTCAGGTTCCTTTATAATCCTTCTAGTTCAGATTTTCAGTAATAGATCTGATTTGGTTACTTATTTGATGTACTTGATTTCATTTGTTCATGCAATAAAAGGAAAAAGTGGAAACCATTTTCTTATTAACCCTATTCACGGGCAAACACAGGAATAAAAGTTTCAAAAGAATTCCAGTAAATAATAAGAAATCTTATTATTTATCTTATAAATATATATACATACATGAACACGCTGTACAATATTGTTACATTATGCCACATAGTAGTGCCTTCGGGCCTGATCCAGACCTACGCTGTTGTGCGTAGCGTATTATCGCCGAACGTACCACCAATACACGGCAATAGCACTCCCCTTGCTCGTACCTAGTTTAGCATCCATACGCTCGGCAAACCCTACCCTGACTTTTGTGTTCGTTCCTGCGGCCGTCCGTACGTTCATTGCGTATAAACGACGCTTAGCACGCCCACACTGTACAATTTAAATGGCTCCCCCCGCCTACATTCCTTAACTCCAGCGTCCATACGAACTTCATAATATAAACACGCCCCTTCGTCGGTAAAAACGCAAAGTATACGGACGCCCGAATCGCCGCTACGAAAATCAGTGTTTTACTACCGGAAGTTGTCACCGGGCGCATGCCCGGTGCGTTTTATCTGCCGATTTTACGCTTACGATCAATGTTAGCTTGGAAACTTGCGTTGTTCTGGATCAGGCCCTTCATCCTTCCATACTATGAGAACAACATGCTCTCATCAACATCGACCAAATCAAGACATCCACTGATGCTGTGCTTGGAGGCTTTTACAGATTTATGATTACAGAATGATACCTTAAGATTTTTAAGATGAACCATTTTACATGGGGATGATCCAGAAGTCACAATAGTATGTAAGGACTGAAACCAACTCTTACTGCAATATTTAAATACTTCCCCTTCAGATCTGTCCTTGTAGGGAATATTGGCAATCACGGATTTTTATTGTTAGGGATGGCATCAAGTATATGGGAGGAAGAAGAATGAGCAGACTGGGAAACAGGATTGCTCTAGGGTGGCCACTAGTGTCCAGAGTATGACGCACGCATTTACAAAACTACATAATTCTCTGATACCCTTTTCACATGACCACTAAATGCAAAAACCCGGGTTTTTGGTGATGATGTGAAATGTTCCCTCTGCCTCGACCAGGGTCTAATGACCCAGGAATCGGACCCAGGAAAAAAGAAGGGTTTTTCCCATGTTCTACATGGGTAAGGTGGTAGTGTGTAACGTCTCGAGTTGTTTTTCAACATGGGTCTTACACAAAGTTACCTGATTGGTGTTAGGTTTTGGCACATGAAAATGTGGTCATCAAATGCTGCCAAATCAGTAGCAATAAACATTGTGCTTTGAAGAGATTATAAGGTGCATGAGATCCTAGCTATTAGAGGAGAGGAGGAGATAAGAAGCCAAATAACAGGCACAGTTAAAGATGCTCACATTGATTATAACATTGCAAAATATTAGAAGACTAATTCAGAAAACACAGCAACAATTTGTGAACAAACTTAAGGCTTTAAGTAAGCATTTTACCAAAGTCCATGAGTAGAAGTGGCACTGGAAGGCTTGAGTGGTTCTTCTATGACTTGTACCATGAGGGTTTTGGAAATTCTACAAGCTACAACTCCTTGTCCTTCTCCATCAATGCTACTACTGAGAAGTTGTCCAAGATCCAAAGCAGCAAGGTGTCGAGAGCATCATCACCTTTGATGTTCGATGATCCTCTGGATTCATTAGGTGCTGCAGAGGACAACATGGCTTCTGAGGATACTTTGTAGAGCCAACCATCTGCAAGCGCCGAACCTTCTGCATGTGCATCGTCATTGGCAGAAACAAACATCAATGATGATACGGTGCCCGCTCAGGATGAGCCTTCCACATCCACAGCTTTGCATGGGAATAGTAAGTTTTTTTTAATGTTGTATCTTTACGGCAATTCCTAATCTCTACTGTTACTTTAAAAAGTCCAATAATGTCCTTCAATGTTGCCAACAGATTCGCAAAGAACAACGTGAAATCTTTTTTTTTTTTTTTAAATGTCCATATAAAAAGTCCGATATTTAGATATTTTTACATTTGTTTTAAAAAAAACAAACATTATACTTAAATACATCTGTTGCAGTCTGAAGAAGTGCAGGATGGAGGATGCCTTAAACACAATAGCATTCAACACTGCTTTTTTCTTTTGCACAAAAGAACCCTATCCACTCACACTGTCCTACTATACTGTTTTGATCCTAATGTGCTGTTATGTCTTTTTCTCTTTTCTAGTTTTTCAATAAAGTGGAGATTTCCACAAAAGCGATGACTGCTGTAATGTTCGATCAGTCGGCAGACATGGACCAGGCTATGCAGGCTCAGGGTGAGGCATGCATCAACGTTTCTTCGAACATGAAAGGCAACTACAAAGGGATATCCTGTCCAAAATCCAGAGCATTAGCTCTGACATTAAAAGAGAAAACAGGGAGAGTAACATGGCCTTCTTCAGAGAAATAATGCTGGGTATGCAATACCAACAGCAGCACCCACCACCCCCCACCATCCTGGTCATACCACCCTACACCTGCCCACCAGTCTGCAACCTTCCCTGGTGCTCCAGGTTGCCATGAGTACCCTACATCTGCCCACCAATCCGCAACCTTCCCTGGTGCTCCAAGTTGCCATGAGTACCCTACATCTGGCCACCAATCCACAACCTTCCCTGGTGCTCCAAGTTGCCATGATTACCCTACATCTGGCCACCAATCCACAACCTTCCCTGGTGCTCCAAGTTGTTATGAGTGCCCTACAGCTGGCCACCACTTTGTAGCCTTTCCTAGTGCTCAAAGTCGCCCTGAGTACCCTACACCCTACAAACTTCCATAATAATCATGCTGAATTGAGTTTGCTATTACTTCCTATGATATTGCACTTTTATATGTGCAAATGTTTAATATATGTTTGTAGTAATATTGTTTACGTAAAAAAGCACTAAAGCACTTTCAACATTGTTATATTTATACGAATGATGTGCTTATGAGGAAATATACCCTTTTATACAAAATAACCATGTTTTGAAACAAAAAATGTTTCTGTATTAAAAATTACCTTAAAAAGTAAAGGTTTTTGGCAATGGTGGTGCGGATGTGCACAGGTATTAGGAAGCTCACCCTCGCTTGTGTCTGGATCAGATGGCTCCGCTAGCTCAAAGTTCAGTACGTTCACTAAGGCACATTTCATAAATATTATACAAAACACAGCAAGCAGCAATGAGGTTGAAATAACAAAATTGAATAGTGGCGTGTGAGCGCTAAAATAATATTAAAATAGTAAAAAGCCTAGTGTAAATATCTAATAAACTAAATAAAAAGATTGAATAAGTCAGTAGATTTCTGAAAGAAAGCTGGGGTGTCTTTTCTGTATTTGTGTAAATCCCTCATGCCTTTCTAGCACCTGCTCTGGAGTAATGTATAAATTTATATGAGAAACCAGCATTTTGCATGTGTTTGTTTAAAAGCTTGTCTGGGATAGCAGCTGAGAGGGGAATGTTTTCCAGAGTAGCTATTTTAGAGACCTGTGATGAGTTTTTGTTCTCAATTTAAAAATACATGATATATGAGCCAAAGTTGGAACTCTGACAGTATTAGAGTTAGAACCACCAAAACAGAGACGCCTTTTTAGTGGCTGAAGGATTATCATATATCTGCAGATATATGTAACAAATCTCTCTGACATTAATTTTTAAGATAGAATATCACGGTTAGTTATTGGTTAATGTAAGAGCGCTGGCTGTCTTTTTTTGTGCGGATTTGTGAGATATCCCCATACCTTTTTAGCACCTGGTCTAGATTAACTTATAAATTGATTTGAGCAACCCCCTTTTTGTGTGTGTTTGTCAATATGTTCATTATTTAGGGAGTCCTTCCACACAGGGAAGGTAATCTCTGTGAGGGGGAATAACAATATTTTGCTAGCTTTCTGTGATTACTCTGAGATACCCCACACGCTTATTCTCTCCCTGCTATAGTAGAAACCACCCCACGCTAACATACCTTGTCACACTTTATTACAATATTTTCAGGACATGCCACTTGTGCTGACTTGTGTCTAAAGTTCTTTGTAGTGTTAGTCAAGTGTTCTATAAAGCAGTTACCATTGGTTACATAGCAATAAGGAGTTACAGTATGGCACGTTTATATAGTAGCTATTTCCTGTCATAAAAACAAGAAAGCAAACATATCATATTGCACTACATAACAAAATCAATAGAAACAATTGCCATGTGAAAGAATGTGAAATAAACAGAAACACATGAAGATAATCCTGGTCTAGTTCTGTACATTGTTATGGTAATGTAACTACTACAGTGCTGTTTAGGAAAGTAATAGACTTAATCTGCTATAAAACAACCACATTTTTCTGTGTTTATATATATATGATTATGAATAACAGAATTACTCATCGACAGCACCCAGCCCTCTATATACATATCCCTCCATTTCTGTTGCATTTCAAGAGAACAGAGAAGCGAGAACCTTTCCAACCAATTTCTCTCAGAGACATAGGACCAGACAGATACGTTTTTGCGCCTGATTGCATGTGTATTTTTAGGAGCAGATTAACTGCGCATGCGTAATAACTTTTTCCACGCACATTAGTACAGTAGTATTTACGCACATAAGTACTTTAGGCTCGGACTTGTGAATCGCACTTGGGAACATATGTAGGGAGGGGCGTGGATTTTATCCGGACGATAGAAGTTACGTGGAAGAATTTAAATAGGCATTTGAGGGCGTGGTTAGATAAATGCGCACGTACGTAAGGGTGCCCTACGGAGGTGGAAGTCACCGAAAACCCGTCCGGCCGAGGGAAGTGTCATGGGTGTTGCCTTGCTACGTGTGTGTGCGTAAATACACACACGTAGTAAATACGGATCTGTGAATCCGGTCCATATTCTCCACGGAACAGAACCCAACAATGACAGCGGGCTGTATTCACAGATCCGTATTTACTACGTGAGCGTTTTTACGCATGCACGTAGCTAGGCAACACCCACCAACACCCACGACACTCCCCTCTACTGGCCATGCAATTGTAGACTTACACAGACCACTCTGTTCTTTACGTGTCTACTTATGTACGTATATGTCTTCTGTGCGTGCGATTCTTTATAACCCTCAAGCGTTCATTTAAATGCCTCCCCCCACCCACTTTCATGTAAATTTTCAAGTACGTATTTCAACCCCGCCCCTCCATACGTATGTCCCCAAGTGCGATTTACATGTCCGTGCCTAAAGCACATACGTGCGTATATTCTGCGTAACTTACGTAATAAAAGTAACCATGCATGCGCAGTTAAAATGTACCTAAAAATATGCACGCAACTACACGTGAAAATGGATCTCTGAATACTGTCCAGCGTCACTAAGTCCTGCCATGTTACTGATCGTGTTCCCCTATTCTAACCTTAAGCAGACAAGATTTTATATATGAACCAGTCTGTGGATTCAAATAGCTTTAAAATATGGTTTTGATTTTGTTCAGGGAGATGTTCTATGTAAATTCCCCATTTTTTGTAAAAACGGATCACTCCCTTTTCCACATTAGGAAGCGTGGTCCTTCTTTCCATGTATAATGTGTCTAAGAGTATGGTTTTAACAGAGCCCAAGAAAGGAGGTGTTTTTCCTGTGCATTTCTGCAGGATTACCATTTTTTGCTGCTGTGACTAAAACAGTTAGAAATTGGATTGCTTGTTTAACCCCCTGGAAGTCAAGCCAGCTCTCAAATTTTGCTAACAATAGTGCGTGAGGGTCCTGAGTTAAATGGGTCCCAAGTATAGAATGAATTAGTGTCATAACTTTCCCCCTCTCCCCGTTAGAGTGTTTGGGGTGTATTGAAAGGAGCAAATCCCACTCCCAGGGTCAAAGACATCTCTTATTGCATTGATACCCTTCTCCCTCCAGGCTACAAAATTAGTATTGGTCAGGCTTGGTTCAAACTCAGGATTACCCCAGAGAGTATTATATAGAGATAGTCTAGGAGAACACCAACATTTTTTATTCATTTTTAACATGCGCTGTAAGTATCTCAGAAAAGGACGTTATCCAGGACAGTCTGGCAGTTTTGACCTAGGTAAATGTAAAAAGGTAGTCCATACATATGGTTTCACTGTCTCTGCCTCTAGCAATTTACAGGTATAGTGTTGTCGGTTTAATACCTAGTCCTTTATATATCTAAAGAAAGTTCCCTATATGAATGCCATGAGGTCAGGAAACCCCAATCCCCCATCTCTGCGTTTCAATTGCATACGCCTTATTGCAATCCTCGCTTTCTTATTATCCCAGACAAACTTAGTAAAAAGATTCATACATTTTTGAACATCCGCTTTAGACATTGATATGGGAAGCATTTGTATCAGGTACGCCAAATTTGGAAACAGAACACTTATGACAAGTGCCACCTTTCCAAGAGTAGACAGCGGGAACGAGCTGAACCCTTGAATATATTCTGAGATATGCTGTAGGGCTGGTGTGTAGTTGGCTTTATATAAAGTGCTTATTTTAGATGTGATATTAATGCCTAAATACCTAAATTTAGTTTCTGCCAATTTGAAGGTCTGAGAGATTAAAGGTTGTCGCGATAATTGGTCAGAGCCTGATAAGAAGAAGACCTCTGATTTATTTAAGCTTATTTTATAACCCGCAAATGCACCAAAATCCTGAATTATCCGCAAAATGGCAGGTATAGATTTGTCTGCATAAGAAATTAATAGAAGCATGTCGTCGGCGAGCTTAGTCTTAACATTGCCCACCCCGATGCCACTAAATGCAATCGACCGATGTAGTGCTATCGCCAGGGGTTTTATAGCTAGTGCAAACAGTAGGGGTGACAAGGGGCAACCCTGGTGTGTCCCTCTCTCTATATGGAATACATCTGACATATACCCATTACCCGCTACTTGTGTGTATGGAGATGTGTATAATGATCTTAAAATCTCTGAAAATACTTCTAGAAAACCAAAACGAGACAGCGACTCCCACAAGTTATCCCAGGTGACCATATCCAAAGCCTTTTCAGCGTCAAGAGATATTATTTACCTTGGGTCAGAATCACCGTCCCATTCAATCTGCGGTACAACCGTAAGAACCTTCCTGATATTAACAACAGAATGTCTCACCATTATGAATCCAGTCTGGTCACAATGTATAATCCCAGGTAAAATAACTTTCAACTGATCAGGTAAAATTTTTGTGAATAATTTGTAGTCTAAATTCAGGGTCTCTGTCTGGTTTGGGCAAACCTTAATAATAGAAGCATTGAAGTAAGCCAGAATCCTTTTTGAAATTAGGATGGTGTTAAATTTTTTTTTTCATAGGTGTGAGGAAATCTCTAATATCTTGAAGAAGTCACCACTAAAACCATCTGGGCCGGGAGCCTTCATTGGCTTAAGGTGTTTTATTGCTCCCTTCATCTCTGCCAAAGTAATAGGAGCAACCACAGCCCCCATCTGTTCCATTGTTATCTTAGGCAGGCACAAGACATCCCAAAAAGAGGATATGACCTGGTCCTCAATGGGGCCCTGTCTATATAATTCCTCATAATATTGCTTCAAGACTGTTACAATTTGGTATACCAAAGATCCAGACTTACTTAACAATGAGGCAATAAATGTGGACTTTCTCTCTCCTCTAACCAAGTTGGACAGGAGACGGCCAGGTCTATTACCCCAATTATAAAATTGGAAATTTGTATGTGAGGAGGATCTGTCCACTAAACACCCTAAAACCCCTTCAAACTGTGTTGTGTGATTTTGATAGTTTGGGAGATGCGACACGGTGGGATTAGATAGGTAGTTTTGATACGCTTTTGTTAGATTCTGTTGTGCAGCTAGAAATTCGGCATCTATATTTTTTTTTATTCTTAGCTGCAAAGGAAATAATGGCGTCCCTGGCAACTGTTTTAAAAGTCGGCCAGAGTAACTGCGGATTATCCAAATGTGGGTTATTATTAAAAATGAAATTGGACCACACAGCCCTCAACATATCCCAAAAATGAAGAGAATTTGATAAATAGGATGGAAAACGCCACTGTTTACGTGGTATACCCATTGGTGCCCGAGTCTAATTGTACCCAGGCTACAGTGTGGTCTGATAATGTGATTGCTTCCAGCTCTGCTTTAGAAAATACTGGCAGTAAAGACACGGAGACCAAAAGATAATCGATCCTGGACAGTGTGCCATTTGCAGCAGAAAGGCAAGAGTACTTCTACTCCACTGGATGCCTCGCCCTCCATATGTCAACTACCTTCAATTTAGTGGCAAACTGATTTAACCCCAGTTTAGGCTGTCGCCTTGGAACTTTGGCTGAATATTGTCTATCCAGCAAACGTGACACCACCAGATTGAAGTCTCCCCCAATCACCATTGCAGCATCAATATAAACGTACAACTTGCTCAACAATGATAGATAAAAACTCTTGGCGTAGATGTCAGGTGCATATATATTGCATAAAACAAACTTTCTTCCATTGAGGGTAACCTCTAAGATTATATACCTCCCTTCACTATTAAGCTTTGTCACTTCCTCACTTGTCAGGTGAGTTTCTTGTAAGAGAAAAGTATCTAACCGCAGTTTCCAAACATTCCAAACATTCTTTTACGTTTGACAGGGGAATGAATGCCGCCGACATTCCAAGTCTCTATTTTATATGCAGTCATAAAAATATTGCAAGATATACATCAACGCACACATTAAGAAGCACACTAAGGGCCTTATTCACTAAACGTGATTTGACTAAAATCACGCTATTTTGAGCTTCAAAAGCGCCAAAGGCGATTCACTAAGCTAAAAATCACGTGATTTTAGTAATTTTTTAATCGCGGGTCCAAAAATCGCAGTCCCGACTTTTTTCTATTACAAACATATGACGGCTCCTCCCCTTGATTGCGACGAATTCACACTAACCTCCCACCAGTAGGGGGCGCTGGTTACATTATGAAGATGAAGAAATTAACAGTAGAGCTCTACTGTTAATTTCTTTCATCGCGCAGTTCTGCATGTCTGCAATGTGTAGACATGCTGTAAACATAGAATTACAAGGATCACCTTTGCTGATCCTTGTAGTTCAATGACTACAGTATGCCTGCACGTTGCAGACATGCAGAACTTTGGATTTTTTTAATACACACGATATGCCGCCATTAGTTAAAGGGCTAATCGCTGTGATTTTTGGATTAAAATCACCGCGATTAGGCCCTAAAAACATGGCGGCACATCGCCTGTGTTTGAGAAAATCGCATCTATATCGCGCCTTAGTGAATTTGGACCAAAAAAAAAAACTTTGCGTCAATATCGCCGCGATGCCCCGTGATGCGATTTGGCACTAAAATATCGTCCTTAGTGAATAAGGCCCTAAGGCACAGTTGGTGAAAATCAAAAGAAACAAACAATGCAAACAATAAAACATTGCACTAAATCTTAAGTGCATAATAACAAACCAAAATCCAGGTAGAGAGGATTATTTCCCTATCTAAGCTTTACGATGAACAACAAAGAATTTTTTTTTAAACTTGTCAAACAATAAGCCTAAATCTCACTCACTGCCATCCCACTCCCTTTTAAACATTGGTAATAATGGGCCGGATTCAGAGCTCCGGCCGCAATGCAATTGAGGTCGGAGTTCTGCGAAAAATGCTACTGCGCATGCGCAGTAATTTTGGAACGTAATCTAATCTTTAAAACCGCATGTACGCAATCTACGTTGCAAGTAATGTAGATTACGTTCCAAAATTAACGCGAATGCGCAGTAGCACTTTTCGCAGAACTTCAGCCTGAATTGCATTGCGGCCGGAGCTCTGAATCCGGCCCAATATTAACAAGAACCCTTTCTACTTTAAGACTCACTAACCTCTTATGGCTATATTAACCTACATTATGTAGAAACATATATGTGTTACGGACATTTCCCTATGAAGTGTAAAACAGTTACCATAAAACATACTCATTTGGTTCTCTATTACATATCAGTTCCGCCCAAAGGGCCTGATCCAGACCTACGCATGAGAGCGGAGCGTATTACCACTGCAGCGTAAAAACTTTCACTCCCACGACACTCCCCTTACCTTTCTTTCATTATGCCCGCCGAACCCTACCCTAACTTTTCCATGTGCTCGTACGTATTTTCGTAGCGACGCGCTGTTCGTAGCGGCATAAGCACGCCCATACTGTACAATTTAAATGGCTCCCCCCACCTCCTTCACTCTACAATTTAAATGGCTCCCCCCACCTACATTCCTTAACTCCAGCATCCGTACTATCTTCGTACTATAAACACGCCACGTCGTCGGAAAAAACGCAAACAATACGGACGCCCGAATCGCCGCTCTGAAAAGGTCTTTGGTACGACCGGAAGTTGTCACTATGCACATGCGCAGTGCGTTTTTTATGGTGATTTTACTCTTACGATCGCGTTAGATCGCCTGCGAGTGTAGGTCTGGATCAGGCCCAAAGACACCAATAAGCACACTTACCTCACCCAGTATTTAGAAAAATTGGGTAGGTCCCTATAAGATAGAACTATTTCACCTAGTTGACTATGTCAATTCAAAGAAGCACAAGGTTAGGAGTCAAGTAGCATCCAAACTTGTTTCCGATAAAAATGCTGCTGCCAACAAGAAGTCTTGGTAAGTATCCCCAGTAAAGATACGAGCTGGGTACAAAATTGCGAAGCGACGCTCCATCTTGAACGGATGTGCAGATTTCCGAGAAATCTCTGCATGCTCTAGATACATCTGCTGAATAATCTTGGAATATTTGGAGTTTATGTACTTATCATGAAAGATCGGTCTTCTGCTTGCTTGCTACCCAAATCAGCGATTTGTGAATGTAATTGAGACATCTGAAGATCACTGGCCTGTAGGTTATCCCGGAGGGGGCCAAGACAGTGTGTGCGCTCCACTACAATTGAGGAACAGCCTTTCTGGAAATCCAAGAGCATGGGTAATGTATGCCTCAAGAAGTCCATCAGCGGCTGCCCCTCGAGTGTCCCTGGCAGACCTATAATACGCAAGTTATTTCAGCGCTCAATGGGCTGCTTTTGTTTGTTCCATAGGAAGTTTCCCTAACGTTTGGGGGCCTCCGTCTATAGCGGTATTAGAGCTTACCGCCACAGTCCCAGCGGTCGCCATTTTAGAGGCCTGTTTGTGAGAGTCACCCTTCTGCTTCTGCGATCTAGATGCCATTGCTAGGTTTAAAAAACTTTCCATTAGGGACTCAGCGTCTCCAGGGTAACAGGATATAACCCTGATGTGCAATAGTCGGGTTCCATTGCAGATGAGTTAGGGGAGTGGGAGAACGAAGCCTGTCTCGGCTGCGACCGCTTACATAGCAGCCGGAACCGGAAGTCAAAATACACATAGTTTTATTAGGTGAAACAAACTATAACCAGTAGTTTCAGGAAATCTGGAATTTGGGCATCTGGTTGGGGGTCTCTGGTGCCGGTCTTAATGTAGGAATTGCTCATTGTTGGAATAGATAATATGAATTGGAGTAGGGCCTGCTGGGGAGAAGTGAGAATGCAGGCACCACAGGAAGATTGAGGATTGGAACTTCAAGCAGGAAAGTTTTGAGCACAGGGCTAGTAGACTAGTGGAAGCAATCAGGACGCTAACCGCTAGGAATACAGTAGCGATAATTGCAGGAAGCACGCTGAGCTGCAATTGATATTTTGCAGCATGTAGACTGGACTGCTAGGAGTTTGATGGAAGTAGGCTGGAACTGCAGGAGTCTTGCAAATGCATACACGCAAAATGGAAGTTGCTCAATCAATTTATAGGTAAATGCAAACAGGTGCATGAAAAGCAGGGGTAATCTGCTAGTAACAGAAACAAAGGAAAGAAAATGCCATTAACCAGTAGCAGCCTATTCCGTTCTATCTGTAAAATGAAACGCAGAAATGTCTGTTATACATATTTGTGCAAATATATGATAAGCCACAAGCCACTGTCAAGGCCTTTTTGCATATGGTGGTTCTAACTCTAACAATGAGAGTCCCGATGTTGGGTCATATATATATGATTTTAAATTGAGAGCCAACTTACCTCAGGAGACACCCTTTAAAGCCTCCAAAATAGCTGCCGTGGAACAACACCCCCTCTCAACTGCTGCTCCCAGACAAGCTCCCAAACACCTCCCAAAAAGCTCCCAGAATCTCATAGTAGCTTATTTACGCTATCCACGTACCATTCGCAGTCTACGTACAGAAATTTTACGTAGATAGCGTAAATAAGCTATGACGCATGCGTAGTAGCTCAATTCTTAAAACAAAGTACATAAGACAAAAACTACGTAACTGTGAATCCGGACCATAGTCACAATCAGGGCTGCCATCAGGGGGGACAGCCGAGACTACTGTCTCGGGGCCCGGACCTGATGGGGGCCTGCCGATGCTTACCTAGCTCTGTAGCAGCAGGTATCGGCGGTATGCTACATGTATGTACCGGTATGCTGTTCAGAGCTATTTAGTAGCCAGCCAATGCACAGGGTGCAAGACAAGTGTGTCTGCCGAGCCCTGTCCCTTTGTGATGTCATCAATGATGCCACATAGGGGCGGGCCCCGTGGCTGGATCCTGGGCCCCTCATGTGATGACGGGGGCCCTGGTCAAAATCAAGGTGCTGACTTTTATCTGGATAAACGTCTGGGGGATCCTGGCTGCTCAGCCAATGCTATCCACCATTGTGATCAGACTCTCAACATCAGTCACGCAGCTTTTGGCAGTCCCACAAAATACTGCAGAGCCACAGGAGAGTGAAGTCTAAAGCAGGTCCTCTCAGCAGTTTCAGCAATCATCCATGCTTCTCCTAGACTTTGGCAGAGGCCTTACTTCAACGCCAGTGTGGTTTAGAATTCCCAGCTACCCCCAATTCCCCCACAGTTACCCAGTCTCAAACTGCCCTTAGACAGGTCGTCCCTCCCAGGATGTCTAAGGGTGGTGTTCCTAGGTCATTGGCTGCTCCTTAGATAGTTGTCAGGTACTAAGAGTGAATCCAGGCTCCCTACAC
>WWET01001293.1:348344-365295 GCA_011038615.1 Limnodynastes dumerilii | reverse complement strand
AAAGCGTGTACGAGCATCGAAATTCACGCGCACGTGCGTACGCGTTACCGATTTCCCGCACTTTTGCGGTCCTTTGTCCTTCGCTATACAGCGATCAATTAGCGAATATTCGCTTGTGTATTTTAATATTTTTCTGTTTCGACAAAGGGATTCTTCTATTTTTCCTAATTTAGACTCCAGTTCCACTTTATAACCAATAAACTCCAAATCCTCTGCTAATTCCTCAAATTTTTGTGTAGTTTATTTAATATCATTTCCTAAAGACATGAGTTCTTGTTTCTTAGTATCAATAAGTAAATGAATGAATTCAAATGAGCATTTGTCTAAAATATTATTCCACTTTAAAATAAATTTGCTATCTGTAGTATTACACGCTGGATCTTTAAGAAGTCTCAAGCCTCTGGGGATTTTTTGATGACTCAATTAAGTTTCCAGGAGATTAACATCCCAGAAAGTTTTAGTTTCTTTAATGAGTAATTTTTCTAGTAGTTTTAAATCCGCTTTCAAGTTAGAGGTGCTTAAATTTTCATTTTCAATGTTAGAAGCCATCACAGGTTGCAAAGGGTCTGGCACAAATTTGAGTAACTCGGCAGACCATAGATCTAGGACAAGTTTGCAGCACGAAACAGCATATTGTTGGAAAATTAGGATAATCAGTACCCCAGAAACACAATGGAAACGCTAGTTAGTAAGTTGCAACAACCAAATAAGAAATACAATAGAAAAGTGAAAGTGGTGTGCTCAATTAATAACAGCAAACAGTTCCACAGTCCAGTATAAACATGCAGTCCGTAATTTTCAAGCAAAAAAAATGGCAGAATTAAGACTAGACTGACAGCTTCAGCCGCAGCTCCCTCTTTACGGCCCGATCCTCATCCAGGCTCAGAGAACTCTAAAAATAGAAACAAGGACTCCATAGCATATTACCGTTTATTTAAAAAACAGAATAAAAACAGGCAGGAGGGAAGATCTTTTCCACGTGGAAAATTATACACCGGTACGGAGAGACCAGAGGACAGGTAGTCCAACTCCTACACGTTTCGTCTCGTAGGACTTCGTCAGGGGGAGTGAAAAAAATATAGGAACAATGGGCCAGATCCAGAACAACGCTTGTGAGCGAATTTACGCGTGGCGGAGACGTAAAATCGCATTTTGGTAAGTACTGCGCATGCACACCATAGAAAATACGTTCAATAACGTAGAGTAATTGTGAACGTATGGGCCATTCACGTATGTGTCACGTAAATACTTACGTGTGGGCGTGCCAATTTTACGGGAGTCCAAAATACGTATGAAATACGTTAAGCAGGCGGGGGTTTGTATTTAAAGTGTACAGTATGGGCGTGCTTAGCTGCGTAAATACGTGTTGCACATACGTACGTGTGCGGATTACTGCAATTACGTTGGCAAAAGTTAAGGTTGAAAAGCGTATCTTGACAAAATACACTACGTTCAAGGGGTGTGCCTAGGGGAGTGTATAGAAGGTACGCACACGAAAATACGCTACGCGAGTAAACGTATGGCAGACGTAGTTCTGGATCTACCCCAATATTATTAGAATGTCAATGGCTCACTTCAAAATATCAACAGTTAATTACACATTTATATCACCACAAGTAGTTCTATTTTTAGAGACTGACTACAAAGTAAGAATGGATAACTAGTTAAATAATTAGAAACAAAGGAGAATTATCGCACAGAAATTTACTTATATATCATATAGCTTGTAAGATGTCAGCTTGCAGGGTGCAGCATATCAACCTCTAATTTGATTTAGAACAGAAAAAACCAGTGCGCTAATGACATAGGTTGAGAAATAAAAGAACAGCAACCTGTGTATATCAGTCCAATATTAAATGCACTAGATCTGATGTCCTTTTATTAGAGGTTCACAGGACTGGACCACATCTTCCCCTTTGCATACGTCCATTTCTTAATCCAGACAAAGAATGAAATGCTAAAATAGAAAAGAGAGGGAGCGCTTCATAGTGCAGAGATTTCTTTATTAAAAGGAGTAAAACACCAAGCGCTTTAGGTATTAAGTGTACCAGATAATTTCTTGCAACAAAGCATATAACAATAGCTGATGGTTGGGTCTGGTTACCATGTCACTGCGATACCGATTCCTAGCGTCCCAGGATAGACAGAATGGTGGACTCCGTGTTAGACAGCGTTTGCCATGTGCACAGGTAAGGATAAGCTCCACACCAACACGCTTCGTCGGTAAGACTTCGTCAGGGGGCGTGGTGGAGTTGCGTACCTGTCGCTTCTTATGGAGGTGGTGAGAGATCTTAATCCAATCACTCATAGGTGAATATTTAAAGGGACCTATACCAAATTCTACCATTTAACATTAAAGTATCCAATGGTACACTGATAAGTAACCATTAGTACATTGCAGTACATTCTATGCTGTTTATGAGATTTGAGAAGTCTGTGATGAAACCCATAGTAAGGAAAGATTCGTATTTTAGTTTGAAGATTCCAATTGTTTTGCGATAACACAAAATAGTTAAGTTCAAAAAGTTGAAGGGGTTACTACTTTCCCTGATGAAAATGTACAGTCCACCAGTCAAGATCTGATTGTGTTTACCCCAACCCCCATTTCCTCTGTGTCTTTTTTGGGGGTAGGTTCCCCAAAAGACAAACCTCCTCTAAGAAATATCAATGTAGCCCTAATGAAAGGGAAAAGACATTTACATGTAAAAGAGGAAAAAGAGCAAAAAAGGCCAGAACAGAAAATAAAAAGCCGCCAACCAACCTAAATAAGTGGATTTTCAACCTATCACAGGTAGAACTCATCAATGAAGATTTATTCTTACAAAAGGGTTTATCATTTGCACCTACGTGTGCTCCAAAATATCTGTTGGACCCCAATCGAAAAGGACTTTGCTAAATTAAATGACACTACTCCGTATGCAAATTCAAATCTAAATACCCTCGAAAGACAGTCTTTAAAAAGACTGACTTCAAATACATCTATTGTAATCAAGCAAGCTGATAAGGCAGGGGGGCGGGGGGTAGTCATGTTTGATCGGTGTAAATATGTGTCTGAATCTATGAGGTTACTAAATGATATTAATTCATATAAAAGATTGGAAGGGAATCCAACAGAACAATGTAAAGCTGCTTTAATTAAACTTCTCAATGAAGGTTTAGCCAGTAATTGTATCTGTAAGGACGAATTTAAGTACTTATGTAATAAAACACCCAGGATCGCAACGTTCTATAGTCTACCCAAGGTCCATAAGAATTGGGAAAATCCTCCTGGTCGCCCAATTATGTCGGGAATTGACTCAATAACGGCGAGAATATCAGAATTTGTTGATTGTTACATAAAACAATATGTTCCTTTAATAATGTCCTATTTGAAGGACTCTACCCAAGTTCTCCAATCTTTGGAGAATTCTGAATGGGCGGATTCTTATAATTGAGCAAGTATAGATGTCCAGGCACTCTATACTTCTATCCCTCATGCCCAAGGTTTAGAGGCTTTGTATAAAGTGTTATCAAATGATCCTGAATTATCAAAAAGTAAGAGGAGGTTCATAATACAATGTGCAGAATTTGTGTTACACAACAATTATTTCACTTTTCTTTGACACTACTGGTACCGCCATGGGGGACCATTTTTGCTCCCAGTTTTACCAAAATATATATGGGCGACTGGCAGCAAGAATGCATTTATACCATCTTGCACCAAAGTCCAATCAAATACTATCGTAGATACATTGACGATATCCTCATGGTATGGGCCAGTAGTGAAGAAAAGTTTGTAAAGTTTATGTCTTCTCTGAATCACAATTCTTACGGGTTGCAGTTCACCGCCAAATTTGGTGGTTCCTCTATAGATTTTCTAGATCTCAAACTGGAGGCTCAAAATTATACTACTAATAATGCCATTACCACTTTCACATATGAGAAGGAGGTGGATTCTAATGCCATTTGTCCAAGTGGAAAAGGAATATACCTTTTTCACAGTTTGGTTAAGAAGGAATTGTTCCGATCTTAACAAATTTGACACATTAGCGCAGGATTTTAAAGGTAAATTCTGTGAACGACAGTATCCAGAGAGCCTCATTGAGTCTTGTTGTGAAAAAGCTAGGAACCTAGATAGAAACTCCCTTCTAGTTTATAAGGATAAAACAAAAATAGTAGGGAAATCAACAAAAATGAAATGCCATCTTTTATAACCACTTATAATTGTCTAGGGGGGGGGGGGATTCAGTCCATACTCTCAAGAAATTGGAAAATATTACAGCTTGACCCAGTTTTGGGGAGCTTACTGCCTGAGAAAACTTCTGTATATTTTAGAAAAGCTAAAAATATTAAAAATACGGTGTCCCCCAGTTTATTGAACAATGATTTAACCCCTAACAAGTCGAAAATCAGTGGATGTTTTGCCTGCGGCAGTTGTAAAATTTGCAAATGTTTACACAAGGATAACAAAACCTTTACTGATGCAGATAATCTAGAAAAATATTGAATCAAAGAATTTATTAACTGCAACAGTACTTTTGTGGTGTACCTACTCGAATGTGGCTGCGGTCTCAAATACGTAGGTATGACCAAGCGACTATTCAAAATCAGAATGTTGGAACACTGTCAAAATATCCCGAACAAAGTTCAGAATCACTGTGTCCCTAGACATTTTTCCAATCACCATAATGCAAGAATTGACTCTCTTAGGGTAAAAGCCATTGAGGTTGTTCATCAAGATAAAAGGTGTGGTGGGGGGGGCGTGTCCTGCTGTGCTGGAGACAGGACGTGTGGCGCGGGAGCTCCGGCTTTCTCTGTGGATTTTTGGCAGTTATTGCCCTGTTTGACCGGCCCCTTACTCCGCTGGACTCTGCCTGGCTCCCTCTCCTTATCGGCCTGAGTGCTTGCTGCCCCGCGGCCCGGAAACGGCTCCGGAGTGGCCCCCCGCATCTTAGGCCTAGTTCTGAGCTGGCCTTGGCGTCATCTGGCGCTATCACTCCTCCTTCCCCCTCCCCAGGGGAAGCAATCCGGCTACTACGCCCTGCAGTGCCTTTTCTCCTGCTACTCGGGGCGTCTGACAGTCTGCAGTCCCAAGAGGCTGCTGGCCCGATACTACATCGCATAGAAGGGACTCTTGCTGCGGTACCTGGCTCAGAGAAGGACCGTGGGAGCTGGATTCTGTGCCCAACGTTTGCAACACAGGCAAGTGAGACTTGGGGCACCTGGTCTTCACAGGCTTAGACTACTATAGGGACATTCTCCCTGACTGGGGGTCTCTACATTATGGGGATCTGAGTGAGGGGTGTCCCCTGCTCTGCAGCCCTTTACCCTGGGACAGTCCCACCTGAGCTACTCCCCGCTACCTCCCCCTACAGGGAAGTCTATCATCTGCAGTCTGTGACCTTCTATCTGTGAGGCAGCGGATCACCTGTAGAGGTACTTCAGACAGGCCTGGGAAGTGGAGACCCTGTTATGCAGACCCTGACCACCTGTGCTGCGTGTGTTGGATGACAACGGGCAATCCTCAGCTGTTAGAGTGAGGAGGTGGAGGGATCCCTACAAAACCCTCTACATCCACCATCTTGAACCACCATCTAGGGGACCATCACCACCTCATCCGTGCCTTGATACCTCCCACCCCCTGACGCCGGTAGCTTTCCTGCGCTCCCAGGTCTGCTACTCGCCTACACAGCCACCTTTCCATCTTTGCACTATTTCTCCTGTGTTACCTGTGCTCCGGCTGATCATGTGAAACCCCTATTCCTTACCGGGGCTGCATAATACCTAATATGATCTACTAAAGCTGCTTTGGCCTACCCTGCGCCTCACCTATTCAACTGGATCTGAGTGTTCTTTCTCCTGGGCCTATCTGCATCTCATCATTTGAATTCCTGGAATAATGCCTTCCAGGAAACCCAAGCCCAGCCCTCTTCAACCACCTGTTAAATTTCCTGTCCGCTCACCTCCAACTCAAGCTAAGCCTAAAGATTTGCCTCCAGCGCCGGTGACGCTACCCCACTCGGACCAAGGCCCATCCCAACCGAGCCCGGTCGCTGATCTTGGGATCAATCCCGACTCTGAGGCCCCATTAACTGTCAAGGCCATTCATCAGATGCTCGCGCCACTTCGAGCTGACATCACCAGTGACCTTAAATCTACTCTTCAGGACCTGAGATCTGACATTGCTGAGATTGGAGACCGTACTGACCACCTAGAGAATAATATGGGCGAGCTAGTACAGTCACATAATGGCTTGATAGACACTCACGACTCACTACAGAAGGAAGTATAGGCGCTTAAAAGTAAAATCACTGATCTGGAGAACAGAGCGCGCCGCAATAACATTAAAATTTGTGACATTCCTGAGTCTATTCCTCCTAACAAGCTTTCCAGCTATGCTACAGCTCTCTTTCAAAAGCTGCTACCCTCTGCCTCTGCGAGTGACCTCCTCATAGATCGAATTCATCGGCTCCCTAAGTCTCGCTTGGCTCCACCATCTCAGCCTAGGGATACGCTTATGCGAATTCACTTTTTTCATATTAAGGATAATCTCCTGCGGGCGGCGCGGAATGCAGAAGGTGCCGATTATCTAGACAACCTTCAGATTTTCCCAGACCTGTCAGCTGTAACTCTAATGCAACGTCGGGAACTTCGCCAGATCACCCTCGCCCTCTGCTCCCAGGGGATCCAATACAGATGGGGCTACCCGACTAAACTAATGGTTCGTCACTCTGGGGAGACGCATTCTATTTCAACAGTTGAATCTGGTGTTGCCCTGTTGGCCTCTTGGAACATTTCGGTGCAACATTACGCGACCCAAACCCTACCTTAACTTTTCCTAACGTAACAGCATACATACGCTGACGGGCGTACAGACTACGCGAACGTACGCAGCTTAGCACGCCCATACTGTACACTTTAAATACCACCCCCCGCCTACTTCACGTAAAACGCACGTATTGGTCACTAACGTAAATTTGGCACGCCCACACGTAAGTATTTACGTTAGCAATACGTGAATTCTCCATACGTTTGAAAATACGCTACGTGAATGTGCGTATTTTCTGCGGTGCGCATGCGCAGTGCGTACAAATCTGTGAATTTACGTGTCCGCCACATGTAAATTCGCGGAAATGCGTAGTTCAGGATCTGCCCCAATCTCCTACGGGCGGCGCGGAATGCAGAAGGCGCTGACTATCTCGACGACCTTCAGATTTTCCCAGACCTGTCAGCTGTAACTCTAATGCAACGTCGGGAACTTCGCCAGATCACCCTCACCCTCCACTCCCAGGGGATCCAATACAGATGGGGCTACCCGACCAAACTACTGGTTCGCCACTCAGGGGAGACACATTCTATTTCAACAGTTGAGTCTGGTGTCGCCCTGTTGGTCTCCTGGAACATTCCTGTGCAACAACCAGCCCCTCGTCGTCCCTCTCCAGTCCCTGCGGAATGGATCCGGGAAGGCCCTCCTAAACCCTAGGAGATGGGTGAGACTTATCCTTTTCACACTGTTACTGAACTGTGCTACGCGGATTATTGCCACAAGTGTTCCCAGATAATTGACTCTTAATTTTTGTGGCACAGATTGGACTTTCTTACTGTAGTAATGTTCTCGGCTTAACTGTGTTGCTTTGTTAATGCCTACTGTTTTACCTTCTATGGTTTGCTTATACCTTATAGCTTAATGGCGTATGTTTATTGTTAGTCAGCCCCCATAGCAGATCCACCCGTTAGATACTAGGCAGGGTGGCCACGATTCCCGTTACTCTTAAGTATCATTATAACTTATACCAACCGTATATAATGTTTTGTGTGATGCAGCCCTGGGGACACGACCATATGGCCGCCCCCCACTTTTTTGTTTTGCCGCAACGCCTTAAGTCCGATATACTGGACTTTTTTGGTTATCCCCTCCCTTTCCACCCCTACCTTGCTATGTTTGCAATACACCCCCCATTAAGCACTGATTTTGTTGCATGGCTTGAGCTTATACTGCTCTTGCTGACTTCACCTTGCACCCACTGCAGCTCTCTATGTCCCAATGGTTAACTTTCTGACTCTAAACGCGAAAGGTTTAAACTCTCCCCTGAAGCGGCATATAGCCCTAGACTCCTTTAAATCTTATAACGCGGATATAGTGGCCCTCCAGGAAACCCACTTCTCCTGTCGCAATGCCCCCTCCTTTTGTAATCGCTCATACCCTAAATGTTACATGGTGAATGGCCCTTTTAAAAAGTGTGGGGTTGCCCTCCTCCTGAAGTCAGCCCTCCAATTTGAATTCTCCTCTCTTGTTAAAGATAAGAATGGGAGATACTTAATTTTGGTGGGTAAGTTACATGAGGTTTGGTTCACCATTGTCTCTTTGTATGCTCCTAACACGCACCAGCTCCCGTTTTTACGCTCTGTTCTTGAGTTGATCCAGGACCATTGAAGGGGATCATTAGTAATACTAGGCGATTTTAACCTACCGCCTGACCCTAAAATAGACAAATCCAAGCGCCCCGATCTCTCCTCTCCCAGACCTCCCTACCACAATCGCCCACTTAGCCCACTCCTGCTCGAATTTGGTCTATACGATGTGTGGCGAGTCCTTCACCCCACAATTAAAGATTACACCTTTTTTTCCTCTCCCCATAGTACCTATCATGACCGATAGGTGGCTTCTCCAACACTCGGTCTCTGCCAAAATTCTACCTAAGGTGTGGTCAGACCACGCCCCAGTTTTATGGACCTGCCTCCTGTGTCCCAAATCCCATATAAACCGCCCTTGGTGATTCCCGGGTTATTGCATTGCTGATCTGTCGGTCCGTCTTGAGTTAGTGTCCTCCCTTTCAGACTACCTCTCCCTTAACTCAGTCGCTGATGTTTCTCCCTACACTCACTGGTGCGCCTTGAAGGCAGTGTTACGTGGCACCCTTATACAAATTGGGGCTAGACTCAAGTGCTCGCATTCGAAAGTCCATGCCGCTCTCACCTCCGATTTGACTAGGCTAGAGGCCCTACATAAACAATCCCCTACAATAGCCCTTAAAACACAATTAAACTCTGCCCGTGCGGCGTTGCTTAGCTGGCAGCAAACCAAGTCACGGCTCGCTCTCACTAGGCTCAGACAAAAATATTACACCTCAGGCAATAGAGGGGGGAAGCTCCTTGCGCGTAAACTAAGAGCTCAACAGGCCCAAACCGTAGTTAAATGCATAGTGACAGACCAGGGAAACCAGATTTTGAATCCGGCCGCTATAGCCGAGCATTTCGCATCCTACTATGCCAAGTTATACAATCTCGCTGAGGATCCAAATACGCGCCAACCCACTCTTTGTTCGATCCATTCTTTCCTGGAGGGTCTTCCCTTCCCTAGCCTCTCGGAGGATGACCTCTTGTTTTTAAATGCCCCGTTCTCATCCACGGAGGTTGTACAGACGATCAAAGCCTTACCCTTGGGGAAATCACCTGGTCCAGATGGGTATATTAACGAGTTTTTCATACAGTTTGTAGATGAATTGGCTCCTGTATTGGTGAACCTATATAATTCAATCCTAGAGGATGGTTCATTTCCCCCTGAGATGCTAGAATCCAGGATAATTACCATCCCCAAGCCTGGTAAAGATCCCTCTAAATGCCAAAACTATCGCCCGATAGCTTTGTTAAATGCAGACCTGAAAATCTTCGCCAAATTGCTGGCTAACCGCCTTTCCCCATTACTCCCGAAGTTGGTGCATCCGGACCAGGTGGGTTTCATTCCCAACCGCCAGACCTCAGACGCCACTAGGCGGGTGTTGGATGTGGTGGATCTGCTCTCGGCCTCCGGGGATAGTGGCCTTCTCCTGTCCTTGGACGCGGAGAAGGCATTTGATCGCCTTCACTGGGGTTTCCTCAAGGAGGTCCTCCTCCGTTTTGGCTTCCAGGGACCCTTCTTACACTCCATTTTAGCCCTATATTCTTCTCCCAATGCCCGCACGTTCTGCAATGGCTTCCTCTCTAAACATTTTACAATTTCGAACGGTACGAGGCAGGGGTGCCCTATGTCCCCATTAATCTTTGCCCTAGCCATGGAACAATTAGCCACCAAAATACGATTACACCCCCGATTCAGCGGACTTGCATTTGCACACCAAGTTCAGATTTGTTTGTTCGCAGACGATGTCCTCCTATTTATCTCCAACCCCTTAGAGACTCTCCCTAGGCTTGACACTATACTCAAACTTTTTAGCGAGGCTTCGTTATATAAACTTAATATGACCAAGACTGAGGCCTTGCCAATTAATATCCCTGATGCTACATTACACTTGCTTCGCTCCCGATACCCCTACTCCTGGAAATCTGCATCTTTATCATACCTAGGCATCCAGACTCCAGCCTCTATTGAGCAGGTATTTGAAATAAACTATACCCCTTTGATTGCTCAAGTTCGGAGGTTGATGGAGGGATGGATGAGTTATGAGATGTCCTGGATGGGCAGGGTGGCAGCCTACAAAATGACGGTTTTACCGAAAATGATGTACTATTTTCGCACTATCCCATATATTGTCCCAACTCCATACCTTAACAAATTACGTTCCATTATGTCGGCATATGTGTGGTGTAGAAGACCCCCCAGATTGGCCTACTCCTCCTTAATTAAATCCAAATCCTCTTAGGGTGTGGATCTCCCAGATCTCCCTAAGTATCAGGAAGCCTGTGTCCTAGCCCAAGCTCGTGACTGGACTCTGCCGGAACGAAGAAAACCTTGGGTGGACCTTGCAAAGAATATCCCCTCGCACTTCCCCACGGTTGACTTCCTTTGGACCCCCCCTCCCTTAAGGCCACCGGGTAAACCCACTCTCCTGAGCATATGCCACACAATTAAAATATGGGACAGATGCGTCGTTGCCAATCGTTTGTTCCCTGTTACACGCCGCCAGCAGCAGGTGACGTGTAACGGCAGTTCCCAGGCGCCAGCTCCCGTCCTTACCTCTAACCGCCGCATGCCTCCAGCTTCGGCGGTGCCTCCCGGCGCGCGTCGTCCCGCGGCTCCTGGGCGCAGCCATCTTTCCTTAGGCTGCGTTGCTCGGTCCCCATGGCAACCGTCCTCCTCCAATCAGCTTGGAAGGCGGAGTCCTGCTCTCACCGTCGCGTCTCCGGCTCCCAGTTGTTCATTTGGCGCACGCTGCTCTCTCTCTCTCCCATTGGTTCCTGGGGGTTTAAAGCCCAGGCTGTGCAGTAGCTCCCCGCCGGTTATAGCGTCTGCTACCCCATGCTGCTCTCTCTCTTTACCTTGCCTCTTATCTTCTTGCATCTGATCTATTGTTTACTTGAGTGCCCTAGCCTTCCTTGCCTAGTACCCTGTTGTTGCCCTATTGTTGTGTCTATCTACCTACCTTCACCTTGCTGCCTTACCTGTGTTTGTTAACCCTTGCTTACCCAGAGTGTCTGTATTTGTGTACCCTTTTGGGTTGCCAGTTTGATTGGTGAGTGAGTTCCCCAGTGAGTCCTGTTTGTCAGTCTTAGTATTGTCAGCCCAGGTCCGTCCGTTCTGTGTTAGCTGTAGTTTGTCTAGTACAGTCTCTTCTGTAACTGCTATTCCCCTTTACCTGCTATTTCTTGTCCCATTCCCGCTTGGTCCCATTTCCTTTCCCGGGTATCCTCTAAGGTCTGTATCCAGGAGAAGTCTCATCAGCGCCAGTCTATCCCCACCATTAGGGGCTCTAGTGAAGTCTCCAGACGGGCACTGGCTCTACTTACTGGTGAGTTACCCGATTCATCTTTTGTCTATTGTTTTGTGTTTACATTGCTCACTCCTGTCGGATAGTTTCTACCCGCTCTATCCTAACATTCCCCCTGCCCTCCAGCAACATCTCCCTCTCTGCGATCTCCAAAATTGACAAGCACATTAGCCTCAAGTCCTGGATCGCCAAGGGTATAGTATCATTGAACCAAATATTCTTGGGAGGTTCCCTCCGTCCGTTTACCCAGCTATAATCCGACTTTTCCCTCGCTCCATCTGAATTCTTTAGGTATACCCAGCTAGCACACTGGTGTCACACACTAGGGGGAGAGGCCCACAGATTTCCCCACCTCCGGAACTGTTTTTGTCGCGTTTATCGCCCTCCCCATCGCGTAAAATGATAACCTTTTGGTACTCCACCCAGGCTCCCGAGCAAACAGAAACCAAGCCTAAATCCCAGCTAGCGTGGGAACGTGACTTGCAAACAGAGCTGTCCCCGATCCAATGGGACCAAATTTTCTTAACGGCCTTTAAATTCTCCAGGTGCATCGACCATACTGAGAGACAACTTAAACTTCTCGACCAGGCGTACTTTACCCCCAAGAAATTGCATTCTATTTGGCCCTCCCAGTCTAACCGGTGTTGGAGGGAGTGTGGGGAAGTGGGGGACCTCTTTCATATTTTTTGGTTCTGCCCTAACATCAAGCCCTTCTGGTTCCAGGTCTCCCAGCTAGCTACGACAGTTTGCAACTTACCTGTGGTACTCACCCTTGAAATCTCCTTATTACACCTCTACCCTTCTACTATCCCCATATCTATGATATGTTCTGGGCCACCTGTTGCTGACGGCCAAAGCGGCAATCGGGCAGGCATGGAAATCACCATTTCCCCCATCAATCTCCAAGGTTATAGCGAGAACAAACTCTAACTATGTTATGGAAACTATTGATGTTCCTTACTCAGCTACAGCCTCCTACCCCTTTTTTAAGTGGTTCTTGTGGGCGGAGTATATAGCACACAATCGTGTCTCGAGTGCGGACGATGCCCTGGCTGAATGTGTCTCTCCGGAGCACCCAGACTCGCCGATGTCTCTCTCCCCACCTGCCTAATTTAAGCCCTCTTTAGCCATCGCTTGTAGTATTTATTTATATTATTATTAGTCGTTTCAGGTGTTATTTCCCATATTTAACATGCTCACGCTCTTTAGTGCTTGGGGTTTATCTCTGACTAAATTGATGTTTAGCTTGTCTATATTCGCAAACTTCTTCCTCCCTCTTCCACTGACCTTTCCCCCCCCTCCCCCTCTCCTTTCCCTCCCCTTCCCCCTTTATTTTTGTTCATTGTAATAATTTTAAAACTCAAGAGAGATTTCTGCTTTGTAACATGGCTATGTTTTCAGTTACTACGATTGGTTTTCATTGTAAACAGCCTTGTATCTTATATGTTTGCTTGGAAATCTTTTAATAAAAATGTAATGTTTAAAAAAAAAAAAGGTGTGGTGATCGTCTTTTAAAATTAGCCCAGAGGGAGGCCTTTTTGATCCTAATCCTCAATACCTTGAGTCCTAAAGGCCTTAACGAAGGATTTGACTTGACTCCCCTATTATAATTCTGTCAGTTTTTTATATTACTTATACATTGTATTTACTACATGCAATACTTTATTTTAATAATTTCTAATAATTTTTAATAACTTTATTAATTCTATTCATAAGTTCTAGCCCTATCTGTTTAGGCAGTAATAGCGTTTAATTATTTATGACTTTGTTCGATTTTGTGTTTAGAGATCTGCTGGTTGATCTCTTTTTTAGATATATTTATTTAATAGGATTTTAATTATTCCTTTTGTAAGCAGCCCTGTGTCTTCAAATGGAGGCTAGTTGATGAAATATATATTCTTAACGTCCTTTATACGATAGTTGACATTATGAATAAAGAAGAGAAACCATACAGACATGGGAGAAAAGAGGTCTTACTAACCAGCACTACTTCCAATCGGAATCAAAAGGATCAAAAGGATAACACTAGTGTGCCATTGGATACTTTAATGTTAAATGGTAGAATTTGGTATGGGTCCCTTTAAATATTCACCTATGTGTGATTGGATTAAGATCTCTCACCACCTCCATAAGAAGCGACAGGTACACAGTTCCACCACGCCCCCAACGAAGTCTTACCGACGAAACGCGTTGGAACGGAGCTTATCCTTACCTGTGCACATGGCAAATGTCCACCATTTCCGTCTATCCTGGGACGCTAGGAATCGGTATCGTGGTAACACAGTAACCAGAACCAATCATCAGCTATTGTTATATGCTTTGTGGAAAGAAATCTGGTATGCTTAATACCTAAAGCGCCCAGTGTTTTACTCCTTTTAATAAAGAAATCTCTGCACTATGAAGTGCCCTCTCTCTTTTCTATTTTTATATATATATATATATATATATATATATATATATATATATATATATATATATATATATATATATATATATATATATATATATATATATATATATATATATATATATATATATATATATATATATATATATATATATATATATATATATATATATATATATATATATATATATATATATATACTCTCTCTTTTCTATTTTTATATATATATATATATATATATATATATATACGATGTGAGTCCCCGCACCAATGGCTATCATTATGAAGTAGAGACAGGCGAAAGTTGCTTATCGGCTGTCTCTATTTCTAATGACAGCCATTTTAGATTTTTTTTCGGAAGCACCGCCACCGGACCACCAGATAGGTGAGTAACCCTAGGTTTAGGCTTAGGGGGAGGGTTAGTGTTAGAACTCTGGGGAAGGGAGGGTTAGGGTTAGGGCCATGGAAGGGGGTTGAGGGTCAGGCTGTGGGGAAGGGAGGATTAAGGTTAGGCTGTGGAAAGGAAGACTTAGGGTCAGGCTGCAGGGGGGGGTTAGTGTTAGGATTTTGGGGAAGGGGGGGTTAGGGTCAGCAGTGTTTTGGTGGAATATTAAAACACAGCGGTCTCCATGTATCAGTACAAGTCATTAGTGATTAGTAGAAAAGAGTGATCTAGTGCAGGGTACATAAACCTGTCCTCAGGGACCCCTAACTGTGCATATTTTTCAGGTCTCTTTAAAATCACAGTTGATATAAGTACCACCTGTGGATCTTTTCACATATGTCAATCAGTAGTGAGCACACCTGTGCTCCAGCAAGGAGACCGGGTAAACTTGCACTGTTAGGGTCCCTGAGGACAGGTTTAAAAGTCCCTGATCTAGTGCAACCCAAAAGACAACTCAGTTGGGTAGATGGCTAGACAATTGTCCATTTAAGTTAGTTGTGGGGAGGGGGGTCGTTACAGATCAATTGCAACCCACACTAGTGACGAAACTGCACATATAATGTATTACTATATTTCATGAAAGTTTGGTGTCAAAACCTCTATTGATGTTATACCCGAGACAAAATAATATAATCTGCTAACTGCTCACTGAGAATTGACAAGATCCCCTCAAAAGAAAAAAAGAAGCACTCAAAGGAAAAAAATTGCTTAAACAAAATAAATCAAAATGTACTCTGACAACTATAATACAATGCTCAATATAAAAAACAATATTAAAATTGCACCAAAGCACTGGAACACAGACTGCCTTAGGAAACACTAAAAGACTGTCTGAACAAGGCAAGTCCCACCAAGGTCCCAGAGTCCAATAAACAGTGTTTGTAGAAATTTTAGACAGACAGTCAAAATTAATAAATATTCTTACTGGGTAATAAATATATAAATATATCTTCTGAGTTCTGGAATTACCCCACTTTAAAATGCTATTCTTCATACAGATGACACAGCATATAGGGCTTATCTCAGCAGGCTTGAAGTATCTTGATGTAGAGAGCAGACAGACAGGTAGATAGAAATACTATATCGTCCTTAGCCATCACTGCTTAGTAAGGGGCCCACTCTTGTCTTTAGCCAAAACAGTGTGTCATTTCTCTCAGAAGATACATATCTGTATCACACTGTAGATAAAGGCAACGCTTAACAGTATGAAGGATCACTGCAGGATCACTATTATCAAATATGGATATTGCACCCTCTACAGGGCAAATGTGTAATTGCAGAATAATTGCAGCTTCCTAACAGAATAATTGCAGCTTCCTAACAGACTGCGATGCAGATATGTGTGATATCTTATTTTCTCCAAAACAGACATTTCTAGTCATCATGACGTTCCTTGAACTTGTAACTTGAACTTGTAAAAATGTTATAGGCTAAATTATATTCTACTCTTTAAATACTATTAAAATCATCCTACATTATCAATAGACTAGAACTTTTTGCATTATCAGTTATCATAATAATTCAAATTATTTTTGGATATAACTAAACAATTCATGTGCTTTTTAATGTATGAGCATAATTATTATAAGACGTTGATTTCTGAGCAAATGTCCAAAACCAGGAAAGAATGGTATATAATGAATGGAATTTATTCTGCAATTAATGGAAATTAGGGAAACCCAGCAGTAACTGTCTTTAATAAGATTGATAATGACTAAATTACTTTATTAACAGAATTTAATTTTTTATACATTACATTAGATGTAGAAATTCTAATTAATAAATAACTATATTATAAATCACTATATTAAAGAATGTATCTATACACTATTTTACACGTATATGTTCTTCCATTGAAAGAAGTGTCACTTTTTGTAGGTCGATACGTGATAATATGATGTAATATGATGTCTTGTCCTTCAGCCTCCTCAGTTAAAACCATTAAATCTAATGTATTGGGATGCATATGCATCATCTGATGATGAATTACAAAGGCAAATGCATAGTTGTAGCCGAGGATGTTATGGAGATAATGAGTTTGTAATTTGGTGGTATTTGCACGTCCATAAATTGTATGGTGGTGAATACCTCCCCCCTCCTAATGTTTAATGTTAGTCATTAGCTTCCACTTAGTCTGTTAGCTCACTTGAGCAGGGCCCTCCATCCAAGTGTTATCCACTCTTTTACCACTCCCTGCTTTTTATCCATATTACCTCCTTGTTCTCCTCTACTACCTCTTACCCCTCTCCACCTGGTGGCCCCTCTCTCACTCGCCCTATCCATTTCTCACTGCACTTGTCTCCCCTTTTTCCTGATCTGTTCAATATTTACCTGTTCAAGCTTGAAAGCTCTTGTTGTCTGTACTCTTTCTATTTTATTTTATTTTATATATACATTTTATTTTATATATACATT
>WWET01001293.1:336118-346151 GCA_011038615.1 Limnodynastes dumerilii | reverse complement strand
ATACATAACATATACATATTAAACCCCATATTTTGCTTATTTTAAGAATTGTCTCACCGGTGCCATTTTCAGTTTTGCAATCTTGTTAGCAATTTCTACCATAGTTACAGGGTGGGTGAACAGTGAGTGGACATTGGCAAAAGCACCGATATATATATATATATATATAAATATATATATACATATAGATATTAAACCCCATATTTTGCTTATTTTAAGAATTGTCTCACCGGTGCCATTTTCAGTTTTGCAATCTTGTTAGCAATCTCTACCGTAGTTACAGGGTGGGTGAACAGTGAGTGGACATTGGTGTCCCAAAAGCACCATTGAGGGGATATAAACAATTTAGATAGTAGGAGGTACCGCACTTCAACTATACATTTTAATAGATAGTAAATGAATATATGCTGGTGGGGATAAAATAGTTTATTTGTAATCAGTGTGATCCCTAAAGGATGGGGGGGGATTCTTGATAGGGGGAGCAGTGTGGTATTTGGTAAATATTTGCTATGGTGTTCTGGGATAATCTGGACGTGTCTACACTTTAAATGACAGTTTGTCTCCTAGTGCCGGCTGTAAGAAAAGTTGGTAGAGGTGATAGGGAAGAATAGAATAGATGGGGAAAAACACAGATCTTGGTAGTGTAGTAGGTAAATCATGTATAAATCATGTGTGAATCCTTTAGGAATCACACTGATTACCTGATTACCAACACACTAGTTTATCCCCACCATTAGATACCCTCAGCCTTGCAGATACATCAATCTAAAGAAAATTACTGTAGTGCAAGGAGACTTCAAAACAAAAAGGTGATTACAAATGATGTTCACAACCGTTGCTTCACATATAATGAAGCACAATTTATGAAACCACAATATATTATAAAACATAAGGCATACAATGTTAAAAGCAATAAACACATAGGACCTTGTTCACACTTAAGAGTGAGTTAGTTGCAGACGGATTCACAACTAACTTACCCATCCAGTCCCACAACCCACCCCCATTTTTTAACGCTTAATAGTGCCATTGGGCTACCTTAAGTAGCCATGTGTATTTTACTTCTTCTGAAAGCCTTCCCCTTCCCCACGCACCCCCTAAAGCATGAGCTTCTTAGGTGTCAATCTCGTCCATAAACTTTATGGTGGGGGATAAGCTAAAAAATTGAGTTTGTTTATTAGACTATTATAGATTATTCTATTATAGCTCAGTAATTTTGTATTTGTTTTTAATTTGTCTCTTTGGGTTCTGGTGTGAACTGTTTAGCGGTTTCCTCAGATATTTAGCTGTTTCCATATTCAGCACTGACCTTGTATATATTATTAAGTTTATCAATCTATATACACCCCCCCCACACACACACACAAACACACGCACACTAGCTATAGTTGGTATAATTGTAAATTGTCCATTTTCAGTTTTGGTCTGTCACTAGAGTAAAAATGTAATATTATTAACCATAATGGAAATGTGTAGTATGTCCCACATTACAATATATGGACTGGTTAAGAAAACTGTAGAGAATAATATATAATGATGGCTAACTATTTAATCTGTAAATTAGAGTTACACTACAGAACTCTAATTCTATTTTTACCATTTAAATTAGCCTTTTCTTGCAGTTCAACAGAGCCTTGCTCCATTCTACACCTGTACTTGTTCTAGCCTAACTTTCAAGTGTGTGTGTGTGTGTGTGTGTGTGTGTATGTGTGTGTGTGTGTGTGTGTGTGTAAATATAAAAGTGTTGTTTGTCATTTCCTTTGAGAATAAATAATCTAACGTGTGTGTGTGTGTGTGCGTGTCTGTGTTCAAACATTCTTGAATATTTCTTCATAAATATACCTAACTTATATTGTCAATTTTTCTGCAAAGAAACATGTAACTGTGAGAACTGTTAGCCACCATGTATTGATTTGTAATATAAGGAATTTCTCTCTTCAATCTTCCTAGTTATCGCTTGTTGTACCCAGTATGTATCATGTAGCAAGAAAAATGCTAGAGCAGCAACAATTTCCAGCTCCAGCAATGAAAATCATTTCCTTCTTAGAGAAAAACTGCAGTAAAACCATTCAGGTGGGTTTTAAAAACATTGATTTACAGGTGGAAGCCCCAGAAGTGGACACCTGCTCTAACATATTTTTCAGACTAGAATGTATCTACTGTGAGTTTGATTCTGTTTACTTTGTGGGACGTATTCTGTCACTACCAGCAGGCTGCAATTATTTGTGTTTTTGCGCCAGTGTGTTGTACTATACTTTACTTATATTTTACTAGATTCTCCAGCATAGATTGTCACAAACTTATTTTTTTAATTATAAGCAGTGCTTTTTTTGTAAAAAAAAAATTTTGACGGATTTTCCAAGTTTTAAAAGCTTTAAAAGTTTTTGCGGCAAAATCATTAAAACGGTGCATGCGGGCTGCTTGGGTGTTGAGTCCGATGCATGCGTACTTCGTCCGCGCTGGTTTTGATAGTACTGCTAGGCTTGTGATTAATCATGTGATCGCACGTGAGCTGATGTGAGTTCCGGAACTTTTTTTTTTTTAACAAAAAAAGCACTGATTATAAGATATTATAAGATCTAAACACTGTCAAAATCAGTTGTCTACTTATATAGGAAACTTTGCAAAAACTTTATTTTTTCCTCTTAATTGAGCTTAGAGTCTCCTCTTTAAATATCTGCTCCAAATTATATAACAACAATTTTTTTCTCTATTTTAGAGTGAACTGTTACAACACAAAAGACTTAAGCACCAAAAGGTAAGTATCTATAAAACTTTTTTATGTCTCTTAATTGAGCTTGACATATTAGAGTCTCCTCTTTAAATCTCTGCTCCAAATTATATAACAAAATGTTTTTCTTCTATGTTTTAGAGTGAACTATTACAACATAAAAGATTTAAGCACCATAAGGTAAGTATCTATAAAAGTGTAGTTTGGAAATTAAAAATATTGTTTTGTCTCTTATAATACTTTTCTGTGATGATTCATTTAAAAAAATTCTATTCAGGTTTTAATTCTTGGAAGTACTGTAATGGCTCACAGAAAGAGGCTAAAACTAGACCATCTACAGAACTATAGATGTAATGATCTAATTTCCATAAACCCGCCTGAGGAGAGTAAGCTAGCAGCGGCCAATTGCACAATGCAATGCCATCGGAATGCTGATAAAAGAATACAAACTATAGGGCAGATCCAGAACAACGTTTCTGTGCGTATTTACGCCTGGTGGAAACGTAAAAAGGCGATTTGGAATGTACTGAGCATGCGCACGACAGATGATACGCTACGTAACTGAGCGTAAGGGCCTTTCACGTATCAGTAGCGTAAAATCATTCGAGGGGGCATGCCAATTTTATGTTAGCCGAAAGTACGCTTAAATGACGCAATGTAGGAGGGTGTTTGCATTTAAATCGTACAGTATGGGCGTGCTCAGCGGCATAACTACACGCTGCCTATACGTACGTGTGCGGACATGAGCGGTTACAGATTGCGAGCGGAGTTCTGGATCTACCCCTATGGCCCTGATTAAGACTTACGCCCAAAAGGGTAATTACACAAGTCATTTGCATAACTCCCAATTTGTATAACTCCTACTCACGTATGTGCACGCTAGAGGTTACGTGTCGTAAATTCTGTACGGAAGAACTCCTGGCGAGGATTACACATTTGTATTTCACGAAATGCACTCTCACACGGAAAACCTAAACTGAGTTCCATGCAATAGGAATTCTGATGCGGAAACATCTGGCAGAAATCACCCAAGCAGCTCACAGAAATTGGGTGACCTTCTTAGATCTGGTCCCATGTTAGAATGAGAGTAGGGCAAAATCTAGGGGAAAAATATTTAATGCTAAACTTTAAACATGCATTTTCTCTCTAACCATCATCTAAGTATTTATTTTAATGCAATATTCATTTACTATGTTAGACTGGGACACTGTGTATTGATGTCAAAATTTTGTTTTGTTTCTTACAGACCACTGCTCAGAGCAACCCTGGAATAAACTGTCATTACATTTTAGCCCTTACAGAATTATGGCGGATATTTATAGCGCATCCAGCAGAGGATTTTAGCTATTGTGTTTAGATTGTATAGTATAAAATATATTTCTGTATTCGTGACATTTCCTATATTATACTTTAGAAATGTTAGTAATTTATGAATGATGGTTGTGGAAAGTGTTTCTTTAGGCCAAATATATTTTATACAAAAACAAATAAGGATATTACTGTGTTCAAATATATTTCAATTATTCTCTATTGTAGGCTTAGGACATTGCTACTAGAATTAGCAAAGAAAAAGCTTCTTATGTGTATTTTTTTGGGTTTTCCAACTTAAACATACAAATGTATTGCATACATTGGTTAGTAATTTATTATGATTTATTTTGCATGTATACAGATAGAATCTATCTAATTCAATATTCTATTTGTCTTTTATTGGCATTATAAGATATTTCACTAATACACATTTCAGATTTTAAACAACAGGGTTATGTTTCATGCTAATATAGACAGATATATATATATTTTTTTTGTCTTCTTTCAGAGGCTCCTCATGACTGGATTATAAAACAATTACCTAGGAGAGAGGCTGCACTATGCTAGCGTGAAAAGTCATGTCAGCGTAGCACAGCCTCTCACCTGTCATTTTCCAGCAAGCCATGAGGAGCTATAGGGAGAGTCCTACAACTCTCCTACACTTACTGGCCCTAGACACATTGGAAACTGCTCTACTTTAACTTTAGGTAGACCTTTAGTCACCATCAGCACTCTGTTATAGTTTAACTATAAGGCTGAAATATATTATGATTTCTTAGTAAATCTAAATAGATGAATATTTTTCTACATTATATTTGTAGATACTATTAAAAATTATATTATTTAATAAAAATGATATCATTAAAAGTTGTGAAGATGTTTCGTATATTAAACTGAAATGGTATAATTGTACTGCAATTGTGTTGCATGTTTTATATTTTATAATAAAATAATAATTATGTCTTACATGGTTGATCTTTGTTTATTTAAAAATTATCTGTTTGAAATAAAAATCATACTTCTACAAGGCCTTTATTTGGGATACATTTGTACCAGATTCAGGGTTGAATCCAGAATTTATAAAATAAGCTGACTTACATGCGCAACGCATGTGCATCAGCTCTGTATAGGTACTGCACATGCGTATTACCTATACTTCCACAACAGAACAGAACTGCCCGATTCTGCATTTAGTAAATCAGCCTCCTCAAGGAAGGGAGGGTCTGGTCACCCACCATACGCCATACGTGCATACGTACGTACATTGTGGGTGTGCTTAGGTTTTTCAATCGTACATTAAGGGTTGGGTTAATCCCTTACATATGATGCTGTATTCCACACTCACTGAGTTGCGTGCAGAATATGCCGGGTCCAAGACATGGATCCACCATGTAGGAGTGCAGGGAAAGTGCCCTGTTCTCCTGCGTGCAGAATAGTGGACCAGAAATTCCAGTTACATACAGAATTTCCTTTTAAATCTGGATCAGGTTCTCAGTGTTTAAATAAAATAGAAAAACTACACTAAAACCATAAAGAGGAAAATACACCAGAAGAAGAGAATAACAGTAGAATTAAGAAAAGATTTTTCCACCTTTCAGTCCACCTTTTATGCCATTATATGTGTGAGTGTTTTATAGAGACCTATGGTAAAATTGTATCCAAACAGATATCTATCATGGACTGACTTGGTTGGGGACGTGATAGTAATTCAACAGAGTAATGAAGGCTTGAGGGTTTGATGTATGATCTGCTCATGAGTTAGTGCCAAAGGGGGTTTTGAAAATACAAGGCAACGCTTGACTTGTATTAGACTGGTTGGACTGGTGAGGCTGGACAGGATAGGCAGGCTTGGCTTGTATTGGACGAAACCAGCTCTGAACCAGACTGAGCTGAGCAACTTGATTGGACTGGACAAGACAAGAATTGACTGGATAAGACAGGCTTAACTGGATTGAACAAGACAGGCTTGAATGGACTGGACAAGATAGGCTTGAATGAACTGGACAAGAAAGACTTGGGTTCGACTTAACAAGCTTGACTGGACTGGACTTACACAAATTGGAAGTTGCTCAATCAATTTATAGGTAAATGCAAACAGGTGTATGAAATGGACTGGACTTAACCAGGTCTGGGTATGACTTAAAAGCTTGACTGGACTTGACCAGGACTGGACTGGGCTTGACATGACCAGGACTGGACTTGACCTGGACTGGAACAGGACTGGACTTGACCTGGAATGAACCAGAACTGGACTGGAGTGGACTTGACCTGGACTAGGATTGGACTGGACTTGACCTGGATGGACTTGACCAGGACTGGACTGGACTTGACTTGACCTGGACTAGGTCAGGACATAGGGCCAGATCCAGAGCTACATTTCCATTACGTTTCAAGACGTAGCATACAAGGTATGTCTATAAAATAACGAGACTGTGATTCCACCTAGTAAACAAAGCAGTCAAAACCGGTTATAACTGGATACGTAGTGACCTGGAACATGTGGCAGAATGGATTCCAGAAGGCACAACAGTTAACCAGCATTATTATAAGGAAGTTTTGAAAAAGTTGAGAGAAAGAGTCAGAAAGAAACGGCAGCAACTGTGGAAAAATTGTTTCATTCTTCACCAGGACAATGCGCCCACTCACACAGCACTTTCTGTGAAGCAGTTTTTCACCAACAATCACATTACTACACTTGAACATCCTCCATATTCGCCTGATTTAGCAGCTTTTGACTTTTCCCAAAAGTTAAATCAGTGCTTAAAGCGACACATTTTGAGTCAGTTGAAGAAAATGGCAGATATGTTGAAACAACTGACAGATATGGAATTGCTCTATGCCTTTGACCAGTGGAAAACAAGACTACAGCGATGTGTTAGTGCAAATGGGGAGTATATTGAAGGGGACAAGCATTACATTCATAATACCAATAAATAAAAGTGAGTTATTTAATCAGTCTCATTATTTAATAGACATACCTCTTATATACGCTAGCATATTTACTATGCACTCCCCTAGGCACTCCCATCGCTCGAACGTACTTTGGCCATTTTACATTTGCCCAATCCTACCTTAACTATAGACAAAGCGAAGGGGAAAGGATAAGGGGAAAATATATATACACTCCAAACAAAGCCAAAAAAGTCACCATTGGCATTAGTTGGGCGTTTTTAGATATTATTTAAGCGCACACCTGCTATATAATGAGCCAGTTGCAAAATTGAACCACTCACTTTAACAGATTAAAAGTTGGTTAAAACTTCCACATTTTATTTCAACTTCATTAAAACATATCAAGTTTCCAATGCAAAGAAGGCGAAAATATGAATATTTGCAGAAACTATATCAAATATACATTGCAGCACTAACACTCAGGTATAATACAGGTACATTTTTAACAATGCTTAATCACCCATATAATCTGTGAAATCTGAAAATACCAGTAGCAACCACCAAGGTGCAGGGAGGTAACCTATCTAATAATATAAACAGTTAGCTGACCCTATTAGTAAAGACTAGCATCCTCACGGGCGCACTTCACCCCACTGGGCTTATCTTACCCTCCCTGGGCTAATACATATGTGAAGAGTCCTCTCCGCATTGTGGTTGATGGTGCTGCAATGAAAGAAAAAGAGGGGTCCTCAGGTGCGCATTCCTGGGAGCCCGACGGACGTCTGCTGCCTGACGCGCGTTTTGCCGAGTGAATAGCGGCTTTGTCAAAGGATCATGTAAAGACTAGCGTAAGAACGTTAGTAAGAACAGCAAGCGGTTGGGATATAGCGATGGTCCAAAGGCAGAACAACACGCTGTGGGGTCCAGGAGTTACCGGCTGACGCGTTTCGAGGGATGAAGCCTATTTTTAAAGAGCTCCACTCCACTGGTTACCTTAGAACTCCACTGGTTACCTTACCATCCCCAGAAGAGATTCCATTTACTACAACCCTCTGTTGTCTATCCTGTAACCAAGATTGTATCCATGCAACTATCTTTAAGTCCATTCCCAAAGTTTTCAACTTATTTAACAGTCTGGCATGTGGCACAGTGTCAAAAGCTTTACTTTAATCTAGATAACACAATAAACACAAGAAAAGCATATAGTGTTAAGAGTTCATTACATTTTTTTTTATACCAATGCTATTTCCCCCTTTGAATACACAGTTTAATTATCAATTCAACAATATACATGCTTGTGAATATTATAAGTATAAATCTACTTTATTGTGTATGGTCTCTTTAAGATATACATTTTCTTATGTAACTCTCCTTGTTGTTGTAGTATTTTTTCATTGATGGAGACTCATTTTATAGGACATTCAGTGATCAACTGTGCACACCTCTGACGAAGCGCACAGTGAACCAAGCATCAGGTTCTTTCCTGTATCCGGCAGCCGGCTCCAGACCTCTCCCGGCAACTCACTATGCCTTTTCTGATCCAAACCATGGCACTTTGAATGGCCTTACTGCAGTGACAGAGATACTGATTTAATCTGTGGACACAAGGGCAAGGCAGCCGCTCCTCTGGAGTGAAGATCCACTGTTTGGTGGCTTTATGGTTTATTTTTCCCTTTTATTTAAATTTTATAGCAAACGGATAGTGTTTGTGACTGCTAATAAGACATTTTACTGCTCATAAATGGGAGTCCAATTAAGGCTATCAGTAACATGGATCTGATAAGTATCATGTGTTAAAAGGCCTCTCATTATCTATATATGGAAGTCTATCTAAAGCTATGAGTAACATTGACAAACAAGTATCATTTGACTGTGATTATGTTGCTGTGCAATTGATATTTTGCAACACTGTAAACTAATGTTTGTTGCTGGGAGATTTAGGTCAGATTTATTTGCTAATGCATTGTTAATATGAATTTGCTGGGACCCAGATATTTTATTCTGACTGTTTGTCATGTATGTAGCTACTACTGTTTTATTGTTGCTGTTGCGTATTATAAATAAAGATATTTCTTAGTAATTGGGATTTGATTTTTGGACATTAGTGCACCCTTCTCGTTGAGTTCTTTTTTTCAGTGTGCATTTTATAAATCTATCTATAACCGCATTGGGTAGCACCCCCGGAATAAGTTGGATTAAAAATTGCATCATATATCATACTTAATATTGGGGTGATTGAATGTCCATTTAAGTTGTTTTGAACAAGATTCCGAATATTTTCAGTGCAGGATATTTTTCTTGTTTACTTAATATCTCTTTTGGGAGATTTCTGTCCTTGCACGAGCTCTATTAGGAGTTAAATTATATTATTGTGTTATTTTAGTGTGAGCATGCACTGTTGTCCTTTGTGTATTGGAATATATTTGAGAAGAAATGGCTTTTAGTCTGCAAAAAGAATTGAAAGGTAGACAAACATGATGGCAGGGTAAGGTAGAGAGATTTTTGGAACAAGCCTCAGGTGGGGATCAGACAGATTGGCAGGATATCTTATTTCAGTTAAAGTCATTGGTGGTTAAAGAGACCAAATCTAGTCTAAATTTAATGATGTCTCAGAAGTACACACAGAATAATATAATTCAGAGAGGTCTTAAGCCTAAATTTTTTCCTGTGTTTGAGTTTTTAATAAAGATTTGGTTAAAAGATGGGAATCAGTCCTTTTAAAATGTTCAGTTGAACTACTGCAAATATTGGTTGAACATAATAAGATTGTAATTACCAATACTCAAAAAGAGATTGTTGAGCTCAGTGAGAAGCTTAAGGAAATTTTGCAGCAATGATGGATATGTGAAAAAATTTTACACTTATAAAAAATAGACTGATAATTTTGAGAAATTTATAAAGGATAAAAAGAGGAGGAAATTTGTTAGAGACAAAAGGGATTTTCAAGATAATCATGTTTTTGATTGGCAGCCACAAAAAAATACATGCAGATATAATACCTATAAATATAATCTGTCTGTCTCGAAATATGAATCTTCTGACAATGACGGTGTTTGATAATTCTGGTGCAGAGGGTTCAAGACAACATTTTTAGGGAAA
>WWET01001293.1:282175-302051 GCA_011038615.1 Limnodynastes dumerilii | reverse complement strand
TTTTTTTTTTTTGTCCATCCATTGTTGCTGGCATTTAGGCGGTATTCATACATAGTTGATGACTTTTTATTTCTACCTTTTGAAATATCTCGGAGTAGAGACAGTAAGAACAGCATGGGGGGTGGGGCTTGATGATGTGTTTTAATGCAAATCACTGCCTGAAGTCTTACCCCCTGCTTGTCGCTGCTGCCATCTATAATTTTATTAAGTATAGGACTCCAGTGATGTCATTAAGCTCTGCCCATCCTAAGTAAAGCTATGGATCACTGTATTGATGGGCTGGAACAGGGACTTGCACTGAATAATAACATTCTGAGAAAAAGTGCTTTGTCAAATTCCTCTTTGTGGACCGTGTTCCCAGATCAGAATGAGTAAAGTGCGGCAGTATCTGCAACTGGCTCATTGAACCTGCCCCCTAACCCGCACCCTTGTTTTTAGGAACCCTATTGCACTTAAGAGTGCATAGATCTTCCTTTAGTAACCATTCGTATTTTCCTTCTTAAGAAGGAAAATACAAATGGTGATCTATTCCTCACGCCCTCCCTGGCTAATTTAAATCCCTCCCCTCACCCACTCTTCTTAAATCTGTGGCACGCCTCTTATTCCTTAAATGACCTAAATGGTACGTAGATTGCATAAATGACCTACTATGCATGCGTAGTTGGTCATTACTTAAAAGACCGTTCTTAAGAAGCAGGAGCTTGCTAATCTTGAATACGGTCCTGTATGCTCTCTCATATATTTGGACAATTTATTCCTCCTAAATTCACACACACGTTACATGTGGGTAATACCATCAAGCAATTGTGTTTTGTGTCATTAAACAAAGGAACTGTACCTAGGGCTGTGCATGTAGATTTGTAAGCATTGAGGTAAAATATAAAAAAAACCAACACTTTATCCATTTGATATTTGAATTAGACTGAAGCAAGTACAGCTTTGAATTCTTTTTATAGATAAAGTTACCTAGCTAAAGGCTCTATTTTCCGCCTGTAACATGATCGTTTTGGTTTTCATTAGGCAATGCTCTGCCAGAAAATATTAATTGTCTTGCTGCGGACCGAATGCTAGTATTTGCAGCTCATGGAAATCTTCTTAAAGCATTTGCAAGAAATAAAGAGGTTTGTACAGAACATAGCATTACACAGGAATAAGGATGAGATTTTTGACATCATAGCATTGCTACACCTGTTGCCAGTCATTCATCTTGGAACATCTTTTTGCAAAACCAGAGTGTTTTCCTGTTATCACAGGAAGGCCCATTCTACAACTTTGCTTGTCGTGCTCCCATATTCATACTGGATACTATCATATGATTATTTATTATCATCAAATTATTTCTCTGCTACTATAAAAAGTCATAAATCCTTAGGACCATAATAGTACACACATTTGATAAACTGACACAAGGAGAAGTTCAAACATTATTAGAGTAGGGAATCATTTATGTTTATGTAGCACTACAACAACGGAAATGTTTTAATTTATTAATATTGCTATTGGGTCAGGTGCTTATAAGCTAGGTACACACTACTATATAATTCACACAATGGGATATGTTTAATGATTCCACTATACTATCTGTATGCCAATTCCTATCTACACACTGACAATTTATCAGCAGATATGTGATGTTCTGTTCTTCTGACACTGTTCCATCATTGATCGTTAGAAAATCAAATCAAAAGATGCTATGTGCTTTGGAATGCTAAAGGATTGTTGGAGCATACACTCTAAAAAGTTCCAAACACTTGGGGCTGGATCCTGACTAGATGGAGCTTGAAATTAAGAGAGGAAAGTTACACCTGGGCAATACTATGTTGATTTCGGGGGGAGTCATTTAATTGTATTCTTTGCATGCAGGGATATATCTTTGAATTGCTTTCTGCACACAGATACTGACCAGCTTTACTATCACACTGTTATTTAGACTTGGGATAGGAAACATCACCTCTCAACTCTAATACTGTTTGCAACAGATGAAATATGACTCCCCTGCAATCAACATGGTTTAGCCCAGGAGTAACTCTCCTTTTCTTAAGAAGGAGCTTGAAATTAAGTCTGAATCAGGCCCTTGTTTATTATTTGATTACACAGTTACCTGGTGAAAATGCTGCTGTGTACCAGCTTCACTCTGTAACTTGCAGAGGTTTTATAGAAACGTGTTATGGTGTCCTTGTTTAATTAAAGCGCTGTATTCTTTCTATGGATTTTTGCTATATAAATATTCATCTAATAAATGAATGTAAGCATACTTGATTTTTTGTTCTTTTCTGTGTTGTAAACCTAGTGTAGTTTTTTGGTGTGCATGCAGTTATTAGTAAGCATAAAGTATTTTCTCATGTGCATTTCCAGGTAGTTCATACATACAAAGGTCATGATGCAGAAATTCATTTGGTGCTACCTTATGGTGATCATGTTATATCCGTGGATGACGATAATATTGCAATTGTTTGGGATGTCCAGTCAGAAGGTATGATTAATATACTTAGCTGCGTTTTATTTACTGTGCTGTGTGTTATACTTACATTTAAAATATATTTTGATGTTCTCGTCCCTGTTCCTCAGAGGAATATTTGCAATTGAATTTTGACAAAACCAATTTCACCATCTCTGCATTAATGCACCCAAGCACGTACTTGAATAAAATCCTTTTGGGAAGCCAACAAGGAACTCTTCAGTTGTGGAATATCAAATCAAAGTAAGCAAATATTTACTATGTGGTGTGTACAATCATTGCGTTTGAGTGATTGTGTCACATATTGTGGTAGTGGCTGTGTTAGTCACATAAGAAATACAAAATAAAACTAATCATACTTAGTGTTGTGGTTAATACTGTATTAATCTATTTATACATATATAAGTACCACTGTAAAGTTAAATCTGGTTACAAAATATAGTTCTTGCATTAAAAATGCTCCAAACATTATAATCAGTTTGTTTAAGAATTTGCATTTACATTTTTTATGTTACTGTGTTTTTTTTTTATAGTAAACTTTTATTTACATTTCCTGGGTGGGATTCTGGTGTGACTGCTCTTCAGCAGGTATGGTAAATACTTTCACATTTTTGGCCACATTTTGCTTAGCTGATTTAACATTTTTGTACTGTAATTTTCTGATTAAGTTAATGCTTATAGACTATTCTTTAATGACAGAGCTTGTTAACAAACCCAAACTAATCATCTATTGTTTTCCTATAATTTTTTTTATATGTAATGCATGTAATAGGCAAATCCATTTGCTAACTAAATATTACCATTTGCGCATTAAACATCTATCATGGACATTTGTAGAGTATTTTGTTTGTTTAGGTCGTGCTCAATTATTATTTTTTTGTTATGCAATGTGGGTCTACTCCGCTTACTAACTGAATTGGAACAATATTGACTTGTAATGTGCTGTAAGGCTAAGAAGTTTTTGTATTTTTTACTATTACTACAGGCGCCTGCAGTGGATGTAGTGGCAGTGGGATTGACAAATGGTAAAATTATTATACACAACATAAAATTTGATGAAACCTTAATGACCTTTCAACAAGACTGGGGCCCAATCACTGGAATATCCTTCCGCACAGGTGAGTTTGGATGTTGTTTACTTATCCTTCAATATAAACATTCATCTATTATAAGAGGTGACGCAATCACTAAGTAGTAAGGTATGTAGGAGAGTGCTCTCTCCAACCAAAGGTGGGTTTGCATAAGCATTATCTCCCAGCTTTTCCTATATCAGCAGAACTGCTTGATTTGCGCCCATCAAAAGGGGCGGCGTTTAGGTGCAAATGAGCAGAGTTTTGCCCAAATATGGACGTTTGTGGGCTGAGTTTTGGATGGAACTCGGACAGGGCTTATCTTGTTTTTTTTGTTTTTTGGTATTGTAAATGTTAGATGCTGTGCTTAAGACTTATGATTATAGGTAAATCACAGGATTTATGGTGGTGTGTGTGTGTGGTGTTTTCTATTACATGCAACTCGATCACCTATACTGTGTGATAAAATAAATGTATATTACAGAATTTATAAAAGGCAAAAGAAAAAAAAAACAGACAACCTCTTTTGGCATGTGATGAATACACATTTTGAGTATAAATGTGTATAAATTTGGATATATGTTACAAAACATTTTATGCTTTGCGCTTAATCTGTTTCCTTGGAATGATCTCATTTTTGCTTTATTTTTGCCTTTTAGATGGACATCCAATAATGGCAGCTGGAAGTCCAATTGGACACATAGGGCTGTGGGATCTGGAAGAAAAAAAACTAATGAATCAGATGAGAGAAGCACATTCTACTGCTGTAGCTGGTTTAACATTTGTTCATGGAGAACCACTGCTTATTACCAATGGTGCTGATAATGCTATACGGGTAATGAAAATGTGTGCTTATGTTTTTGGATTTTTAAAGCAGTTAAATCTTGCTCCCTTTAAAAAATAAAAAATAAATAAAACTAAATGATTTGGGGACAGGGCCTCCCACATGTGAGTCCCCAACCAGTAAAATAAATTATTTGAGTACCTTTAGGATGTATGTTTCCTTTATGTCTCTGGACGATTAGCTTATGGACAAAAAGCCCAAAACATTTTTTTAATTCTTTCTCCTGTCTGAAATGGGAAATATAAAGCTAAAGGGTTGCTTAATATGTATTTAGTGCTTTAAAGTAACAGTACAGTTCTCCAACAGTCCGTCAGCCTTGCTCTCTCTCCTTGCCCCTATTTGTTATGTTCTATTGTGAACACATTTCTGTACATGTATGGTATACATCACATCTGACCTCAGTCTCTCTTATCAGATTTGGATTTTTGATGGTCCTGGAGGTCAAGGTCGATTGCTGAGGATGCGAGTTGGTCACAGTGCTCCACCCACTTTTATTCGTCATCATGGACTTGATGGAAAGCAGATCCTCAGTGCGGGTAAGTTCCGACAAGTCTTTTGGTGTTGTATAAGGAAGTTTCACCTCCTCATCAGTGGCCTGTTCACAGTAGCTTCTTATGTGCACCCTTTTTTTATTTCACTCTGCAGGGCAAGATGGAACTATGCATTCTTTTTCCACAGTTCATGACCGATACAGCAAAAGCCTTGGTCATGGTAAGTCAATGACATTGCAGTCCAATAACAAAGGCATAAAATGTTCATGGTGGAAATAAATGTTTAGCCTTTTAGAAATATCTGGTTTATAAATTCTAGAAGGGACCATGCCTTTGTTTGAAGCTGGCTCCTTACAGTACAGTAATCGGTCTGATTATCGTATAGAAACTGAATTGTTGTAGCACTTCTGCCCAATGGTCAGAGTGTTCTTACTATCAAATAGCGTGTATGTGGTTGAACACCTACATAAGCAGGCTGTATGAGCACTATTGTGAATTTCTTGTCTTAAAACAGTATTTTGGGATTCATTTACTCTGTGATCGTGATACTGGTAATGTTGCATTGTTTCTGTCTTTTTAAAAAGGTGTTATGGATAAAGCCAAAGCTAAAAAGGGTGGCCTCCGGTGCACATTCCTTCGTCTTCCGCCTGTTGTATCATTTGCCTCTGGTAGGTAATCTGACAAATGTTCATTTTTAGGTCCATGAAAATTCATTTTTGAAAGGTTTAAGTCTCAAGTCAATGGAGCTGATCGTTTTTACGGCGTCCGTATGGATAAGAACGGCAGAAATGCCGTTCTGCGCATGCGCCGGGCATATACGCTGTAGTTACGGAAGCTGGGGGGAGGGAGGGTAATTAGGAGGGGAGTGCTGGGTTAGACACTTTACGCTCCTGTGTGAGCGTAGTTACACACAGTTACGCCGGCTGAAGTTAAGGTTGCCTTCAGCCGGCGTAACTGTAACTACGCTCACATAGGGGGAGCTTAGCTCTGGGTCAGTGTGTTTAAAATATTTCTGTTTTAACTGAATTTATATTTAACACTTGTCCTAAATTTTCTAAATTTACTGCCTATTAACTTAAAATGTTAGATTTTATTGGTAAAGGTTATGATAGAAAATAGGTTAAATGAAGATCACTTATCAGTGATTGACCCATGCATATGTATATGATCGGGACTTTCTGTAGGTAATTTTTTCAGGGATTCACACATCCTTCTTCACTGAAAGGTTGCTATGCTATGAGTCAACACTTTCTGCAGAGAGTGGGACACAGAGCACTCCTGGAGCCAGCGATGACTCCATCACACTGTGAGAAAAACTGACCTACTATGCATGCATAGTAGGTCATTTCAGAAAAGTCCATACTTAAGAAGCAGCTGCTTCTTAAGCGTGACTACAGTCCTATATGTCTTTCCTGTATCTGATCAGCATTAGGAATAAAGTATATTTCCCTGACATCCATTGGGGGACACTGCCAGACAATGGGGTATAGTAGGTAGCACTGGGAGTCAGGGCAATTTAAGCTTTAACTGGATACTCCACCCCTACTATCCCCCTCCTAGAGAGGAGACCCAGTTTTAGTAAGTGCCCTGAGGAGTAGGGCATGTTGTTTAGGGTCTCTTCTTTTGACTTTATTAATTTTTATATTTGTTTTTACTTTTATTTTTCCATAGTCTCCTTTATGGAGACTAGTACAGACTCTGGGACACAGTAGTGGATAGTCCTTGGGCTTCCTCCACTCTGGGTCCCAGAGTCAGGAGCGAGTAGCCTGCGGGCTGCCCTCATCTCCCATGAACTGCTACCAGTGTCTGTCTGCAGCAAGTGCGCTGACAGATGCCATTAGCAGCTGAATCGGCAGTCTGAATATGCAGGTGAAGAAGCAGACAACACTTCAGTGCAGAGAACACTCGTGGGGGGTGGACCACAACCAGTTTTCCACTTGTGGAGTGTACAGCTGTCTGCTGCGCTCAAGGTGAGCAGCAGAGAGGAGCTGGAACCTGTTGGAGTAGAAAGGGGAAGGTTTTTTTTTTCCTATTGCTGGAAATCTCCTTGCACTTCATTCTGGCGTGAATCAAAAGCTCTCACACTCTCCTCTCTCCCCTACTGTGCTCCTTCAGTGTGGTCTCTCTCTACCTATTTTTAATTGGGTTTTTTGTTACTTTACACTCTTATACTCTTATCCAGTATACTAAATATACTTATTCAGATATATATTTATAAAAAAAAATATATATATACACATTTATTCATTTAATTGGTCGTTATGTCTGACAAAGGGCCTGCTAAGAGCAAGTGGTCTGCTGCAAGAAAAGCACTGCATTATGCTTGTCCCAAATGTATCAATAAATTACCTTGTGGACAGGTAGGCCCGTAGGCTGTGTGTGTGACTTGTGAGGTTAAGGCCCGTGACCATCCACTAGTGGAGTGTCACCAGGCTAAGACAGGGTTTACGTTGTTGCTTGCGGAGTTGGCCCAGGGTCTAGCGAAGGCCTCTTCCTCTCTAGAGCGCCTTCTTCGATCACCTCCAAGAGGTTTAATAAGCGTCCGCTGCAAGTCTCGCAGAGTTTTAGGATGTCTCTTCAGAGGAGGATGGAGAATTTTTTGACTCAGAGGACGATTCCCCAGAGATTAGAGAAGCTAGCATGGCACGGAGGATATAGAATCTAGCATTACGGGCACACGTTGGGGTTTACAGAACCAGAAACCTTCTAATCGTCTGGTTTCTCTGTGTTTAAAAGTATCAAATTATTTGTTTTCCTCCCTCTCCTCAGATTTTGGAGCTTCTTATGTAGGCTTGGCAAAAGCCTGTTCGTAAGTTCAGCTTGCCATCAAAACTTAAAGCCTTGTATCTCTTACTGGTAGAGGAATCCGCCAAATGGGAGACTCCTCCTCTAGTTGACTCTCCTATTGACCACTTAACTAAGTCTACTGTTATTCCGGTGCAAGGTGCAATTTCCCTCAAATGCCACCGATAAGATTTGCAATTTTTTCTTATTACACTCTGCTTACACAGCGTCAGGGACTCTATTTAGACCAGCCGTATCCACGGCCTGGGTTAAAGCTATACATGTGTGGAAATTGGATTTAGCAAAAAGCTTACAAGAAAATAGGCCACTTTTGGCAGAACACATCAGAGAGGCTTCTGAGATTGTAGGCTGTATAAACTTTAAACTCTCTGCTCTCATTATTGCAGCTAGGTGCTGCTTATGGCTGCGCTCATGGTTGGTAGACGCAGATTCCAAGCGCACTTTGGAATCTTTATCTTTCGATGGTGTTACACTTTTGGATCACAGTTAGAAAATCTAATCCAGACGGCCACGGGATGCAAGAGCCCTTTTTCCAGTCGAACAAAATCCTAACAGCCTAGATTTTGGTCTTCCTTTTGGACCTTCAGTCTCCAGCTCCACCTCTAGAGGAGCATCCCGTAGGGGTAAGACCTCTACCAAACGAGAGGCGGCTTAACCAGCTGAGTCTGTTTCAACATGATGGAAACCCCAGCCACAGGATGGGGGTAGGTGTCTGTTGCGGTTTCAGACGCAGTGACTAGCATTATCCCCCAATGCATGGGTGCGGGGACTAGTAAGTATTGCAAGAGGCAATATTAATGACCTTAAATGTGTTCCCGATTCTAGATTTGTTCAGACCTTCCATCCTGCAGTCTTAAGGGCAGGGCTCTCCTAGATTGCATTCAGACATTACTTCTTACGGAGGTGATTGTCTCCATTCCTCCTCTGGAAACAGGTTTGGTGTTTTATTCTAATCTTTTTCTAGTAGAGAAGGTGAATGGGTCTTTCTGGACGATTTTAAATCTAAGGACCCTAAACGAGAGTATAAAGGTGCCACCATTAAGAATGGTCTCTATGGTCGGTCATTGCGAGCATGGAACAGGGAGAATTCCTAGTAGTGTTGGACATAAAGGACGCGTAATTCCATGTTCCTATATAGGAAGGACATCAGCATCAGTCAGCAGGGATTATTACCAGTTCAGGGCTTTGCCCTTTGGAGTAGCTACGGCCCCAAGGGTGTATACCAAGGTAATGTCCGGTCTGCGCACCCAAGGGGTGACCATCATCCCGTATCTGGACGACCTCTTGTTGAAGGCTCCTTCCTATTCTCGTCTTCTCAGCCGCTTACAACTAGTCATGAGTTTCCTGGCAGCACATGGCTGGATAATCAACCTTTCAAAATTTTCCTTAAATACTGCTCAGCGAATGTGATTTCTGGGTCTTCAACACCAGACTTCAGTGGGTGTTTCTGCTGGATCACAAGATTTTTTCCGTTTTCAACAAGACCAGGGCTATTCCAACAAAAAGGCAGGTGTCACTGTCACGCTGTATGAAGGATTTTCCAGTTTGAGCACCTGTGCAAGCGGTCCAGGTCTCACCTTCTTCTTGAAAGACAGTTTATTAGGTTGTCGGGGGGGCAGCCCGACAATCTTTCATGTCTAAATAGAAGTGTAAAGGTAAAGCTGGCCAGTATCTGTGTGCAGTAAGCAATTCAAGCATATATCACTGCATGCAAAGAATACAATTAACTTGACTCCTCCTGAAAACAATATGGTTTTGCCCAGGGTTAACTTTCCTCTTCTAATTTCAAGCTCCTTAAGTCGGAATCAGGCCCATAGTGGGGAGGGTTATAAAGCTTAAAGTGCCCTGACTCCCAGGACCACCCACTATACCCCATTGTCAGACAGTGTCCCCCAACAGACTTTACTATGCGTAATAAAAAATCCTCTCTTTATTCTGGTATTCAATAATGTCATAAGTTTGATACAAAAGCTTAATGTTGGTCATGTGTAATGACAATTTTGGAACTAGAAAGACTGTATTTTCCATTCCTTCTATTAAAGAATTCCTGTAATGTATGTGCAAACATATGCTGACAAATGGTGCATTTCAGAGGCTGCACGGCAGAGCGACTGGGACGGCATAATTGCATGTCACCAACGTTGGTCAACATGTACAACATGGAATTACGTGAGATCCACCATGGGAGCTCACAAACTAAAGGCTGTGGATGCCAACTACGGTGCAACTCACAACATATACACAACAGTGAGTATTAGTTATGGAGTCCTGTACAGTATATATTTTAGTCCGACTATATTTACTATTGTCCAAATAATGATGATTAAAGAGGGAGTATATAAATTCCTCAAAATCTTAGCAAAACAAAATAAGTGAAGTGACTACCGACTAGCATTAGCGTTTCATGTTAGTGCTAAATGTGTTCTATACCTGTTGCGTTTATATATAAAAAATAGTTTCTCTTTGCATACCTATATCTATCTTTTTTTTTGGCAGGCTGTAGAAATTACAAGTTGTGGCAATTTTGCTTTGATTGGTCTGTCAAATGGGAAAGTGGATATGTTTAACATGCAGTCAGCCATTAATAGAGGCCATTATGGGGAAGACAAAGGCAAGTATGCAAGTCCTTTATTTTATTGTCTGATGTTTTACAGAGAACATGTATGTTTTGGTCTTAGACATTTATAGATAGTACAATGCCCCTCTAGTTTCTCTCCCCCCCTCAAGATAGAAAGCCTAAAGCAAAAACGCATTCCTCCCTTGTTTTGGCATGTTATGTAAATGTATATAAATGTATTCATGTAATATTTATACCATTTTTTGTTTTGTCTATTAGCCCATGATGGCTCTATCACGGGAGTAGCTGTTGATGGCCTTAACCAGATGACCATCACAGCTGGCAGCGACAGATTAATAAAGTTTTGGTCTTTTAAGTCGAAAGAATTAATCCAAACTACAAGCCTTAATGTTTCTCCATCTGCGATACTGCTCCATAGGGAAAGGTAAGGGATGTGGTGTTGTATGTGTACTGCCAATCTAGCTTAATTTGTGTCATTTACAGTACTCTTTGTTGCTTTCTGTCATGCCAAGAATCCTTTGAAATCTTACAGCCATTAAACAGTTTAATTTATATTATGCATCATGTTTACTAAAGTTTTCAAACAAAGGTAAGTTCACCCCTCATACTTCTAATACATAGAAAAGTCAGGTGCAAAGTTTACTTAAAATGGAAACAGTTCTAAGTATGGAATTGTAAAAAGTATGTATATGTATTATAAATACTAAAAAAAACGATATATGTTATCACTTATCTTTTTGTTATCTTTGCATTACAATATTCTACCTTGGAGGCATCCCTGTCAGATAGAGGAATATAAAATCCGTTAAACCTGTCAGGGTGTGAGTGCTGGCAGGTTATCTGTTTACTTTCAGAGCATTAGACTTCTATACCACACTTATTCAAAGTTAGAAAATTTCCTTTTTCCTTTCTTTTCTCAACCCTATTGTTGTGAATTAAAACACAAACTAATCATTCAAATATATTGGTGGGCATTGGGTTGGATTTGTATATATTTCAACTGTCTGTCAACAGGTGGATCATCGTTTTTGTTACATATAATGAATGCCTAAGAAGAGGTTTAATATGCATTATAACTTTTCTTGTACATTTTTTATATATTATATACTCTAAAACAGGAGTTCTGAGCAAGTGGTATATGTAATACTGGTGGTACACTGAGCATCTGGTTTATAAGGTGTTAAAGCTTACAGAAGTATTATTTCAATCATAACTGACATCTGGTAGCAGAGGGTATAACTATTAAAATATTCCTTAATAGAATTACTTAAGTGGTGTCCCCTCCTTCCTGGATTGTTCTGCCCCTCTTCTTGTATTATGTTGTAGTTCAAATTACAAACTCTGTGTACAGAAGTGTGTACGCAGTACCATTATATCTGGAACGAACCGCAGCCAACCGATTTTGCGTTTCGTTTGGGTTAGAGTCCACACCCCATACGTAGGAGAAGAGGCATACAAATTGTAAAGTAAGAACTTGGCTATGGATACTTAAGGTAGGGTCCCTGCTGACGTAAACACAATCCACGCATAAGAGATTAGGGTGAATGCTCTCCTGTGTGCGGAATTGTGAGTCACAAATTCCCAACCTCTTAGCGATTTACTAATTATTGGCATGAAAAGAGTGTAGATGGCAAGACATTACAGATTTGATTATGGAAATTTTACTGTATAAAAGGAATAGTGTATAATTCGGAATGTCAATTTAAACACGTCAGATTTCTTGGAACAAGCTATGAAATTTCTCAATTTCTCTTTTGGCAGTGGCATGTTGGCAGTAGCCCTGGATGACTTCAGCGCTAATGTGTTTGATATCGAAACTCGGAAACTTGTCAGGCAGTTCCCAGGACACAATGGAAAGATAAATGACATGGTTAGAGCCTCTGTATATGTTGCCCCTTGTAGAGGAAAAGGATTTTTAATGTTGACTTTTCTAATTGTATTTTTTTTATTTTTCTTCAAAGACTTTTAGCCCTGATGGACGATGGCTCATGACTGCATCTATGGATTGTACTGTTAAAGTGTGGGATCTCCCATCTGGAAGGTAACACTGCTCTTAATGAAAACATTTTACAGGAGCAGTGTGAATAAGCACATGGCTTTGCAGCATAGCAAGGTTCCATTGCATGCTTGTCCTTAGTGAAGCTTGAAGCTATTTTTATATTTTATTAAGTTACTTTTCTGACCCTTTTGTTAAACTTTCTAATCTGCAACTGTTTCTGTTGCTCTTGCCTGGCTGGGCCAAGCTAGAAATCACTAGTCAAGCACAATCACTCTTCTGACTCCTATAGATAAAGATGTGCATAATTTTGGAATAATTATGTGGCTTGATTATGTGGATTTCACAATCACAAGAAATTCATTGAGAACATTTCCAGCCAACAAGTAGACAGTTGAAAAACAATGACCCTGCTTAGTAGTAAATTATATCTATTGTATGATCCTCCTTCACCAGCAAGGGTATTTAGAGGTAATCTAGCAATACAATGAAAGTGTCTGTAATACCATATTGATTATGCATCTTACACAAGTGTTTTTACTTTTCCTAATATCTTAATAACAAAGACAGAACTGGGAACAATAGGTAAAGGCCCAGTGGTTCTGCTTTTGCCCATTACTAGACTAAGATTTAGTTGACGCTTTTTCATAAATGAATGGTGTTTTGCCTGTTTTTTTAGTTTCTGTTTATACAGTAAACTATGCTGGGTCACATTTGTCTCCTTAGTAACGTGTTTTTAGCCTATTTTAGTGTACAGATTGCTTATCTTTGAGTTCTAACCTAAATGCATCTCATGTTTTAACTATTCATTTTGTTTGTATCCCTCCAGCCTCATTGATTGTTTTCTGTTGGATTCAGCTGTAGTGAGTCTCACTATGTCCCCTACTGGAGATTTATTAGCTACCGCACATGTGGATGACCTTGGTATTTACCTATGGTATGTGATTATTAATCCATTGTATAAATCAGGTCAAATAGATACATTGAGTATGTTGTGGGTCTTCAGTATGTGGGCCCCTCTGTCATGTGATGATCATCCATTGCATTGGATCCTGTGTGCATTTAGTGGATGGTTACCATGAGCTCATGTAAACCATTCCAGACCTTTTCCCAATCAATGTATTTCATGCTGTATCTGCATTTGCTGAAAGCTACATGTAATGTAATAGCCAGGATCTCCAGGTAGGAGAATATACCTAATCGGAATTCTCTGAGACAATGATCCTGGGTGTAGGGTTCACATAATGTAATGCAAACTTAATGTCAATGACTGCTAAAATTGTATATTACTCTTTCTGGGACTAAATATGGAATTATGGGCTGCAGTTATGACAGAGCATACCTAAAGCGTATAGGACCGGATCCAGACCCCCATACATCAGACGAATTCCACAAGCGGCTGAATTTCTTTCAATGTGCATGCCAGATGTTCCACAACAGATCTCCAGGCGCCTAGACTCTATGGTGGGCCAGGGCTGTAGTATTTACATTTACGCCAGGGTTTTCAATATTGGAGTAGGTTTCATATGGACCACTGATACCCACTAGAGTCTTAAAGAGAGTGACAGGAGAGTTAATTTCCCTCTTCAGTACGGACTGACAAACCTCTGTTTCCAGTACGCATGGAGGTCAGGATACAGTCCATAGAGAGTGAGGTTTTCATTCTTTATTCTCTTCCCTTCACAATGGTGGTAATGTTAATGAAGGTTCTTGGTCTCATTGACTTGCCTCAAATGAAAAAATGATGTATTGAGTTCAGCATGCCCAAGGCCTCTAATAATATAGTACATGTATTGTGCTCTTGCTCTGCATGTTTGAAGACCTCGGGAATGTGAAATAGGTGCTTGAAGTGTTGCAATTCCCAGACTCCCCCTTTTAGTGCTGGCTGGTCTTTGAGCCTTTACTTACATTTTTGCCTTTGCCGAACAGATTCCTCAGCAGTTGAGCATTTTGCACGGCATCTAAGGATTCTATTAGGTATCCCAGTGATAGGAATCTATTAAGTATCTACTTAGATTCACCAACTTGGATTGGGTGGATTATTTTTTGTTGCATTTAATGTATTTGAATTTGAAATATGATATTTTTGTGTCAGAAAGTGACACCTGTGTCTTTTCAAACTTTAATATAAATCCAGTGCATATTTTTTATATTCTCTTTAATAAACTGGAACAAAAGCATTTATTTCCCTTTTTTACATTACCCACAGGTCAAATAAATCCCTATTTTCCCTGATTTCCTTACGACCACTTCCATCAAATTATGAGCCTGCAGTGGTTATGCTTCCTGGTGGTTCTGATGAGACTGAAGGTAACTGTAACGTGCATATGTCTGTGGTTCTTCTGTCAGATCTAGTATTTAAATGTAAGATATTTGTTATAAAGGGTCATCCTGTGTAGGGTAATGGTAGACATTGTACTGGGAAAAGAACCGTAGAAACAGACTGCCTGGGAAAGATAGATTAATTATTCCGTGCCCTTGAGCGTATAAATACGTATTGGATTTTGTGCCATAGTTTTCTTTGATACTTGTTAAATTGTCTGAGAATAATCTGAATGTGATTGTGCTGTGTGACCCTCATGCTTATCTTGTCTGTAGATATTATAGAAGAAGTAATAGACTTCAGCGAGGATATGATTGAATACGAGTCACCAGAACAACTGGGAGAACAGCTGGTGACCTTATCACTCTTACCCGAGTCACGGTGGAAGAATCTCCTTAACCTTGATGTCATTAAGGTACTGTGTTCAGTCTCAGGAATATCTAAGAGTTTGAAAAATAAATGTGGATTTGGTCAGAGGGATTTTTATCTTTAAAATTTATAGAAATAAAGGCTTGTAGTTTATGAATTTGGTGCATGGTTCTAATGCATTACCATGATTGGGACTTGATTACCATTTAAACAATTATTTATTTATTTATTTTGTGTATATTAAAACAGTAAACCGATGTAATGACAAATAAGTTTTTAATATATAAAAATATTATTTATGTATTTTTTTTTTAACATTTCAGAGAAGAAACAAACCTAAAGAGCCACCCAAACTACCGAAGTCTGCTCCTTTTTTCATCCCAACCCTGCCTGGGCTTGTACCAAGCTTTAATCCTGCAGCACAGGATGATGCTCCTCAAGTAAGTCTCCTTTCCTGCATTGCATCGCTCTGTCCTATGCTGATTAATTATCTGGTTCTACTGCACAGTCCTGTAGATAATATAATTATTTGATTATCTTGCTATAAGAATGTTTACAACCTTGCATTTCTCAAGGACTACCAAGATATGTTATGGGGGGGGAGTTTGGGGAAAAAAAACCATGTACTGGACCCCAGGATTACTGTTGCTGGGCCTGCCTGCAGTTGCAATTATGTAATTATGTAAACAGTGTGTGTGCTAAAGATTTTGTGCATATGGCTTGATGGTGAAAAGTACTGCTGATATTAGCATAGAAGTGAGTTGATTTGTTTTTGCTTTGTTTATTTAGTCTAAAGTTGTGAATTTTGGAGTTCTTGCACAGAAATCGCCATTTTGTGTTCTCCTTGAAGAAGCCTTAAATCATACAAACTGTAAGTTCAAAGCAAACTGATAACTTCCTACACTCTTGTTATTTACTCTCTATTTTCAGTGGACACGCTATTATATATGGGAATAGCTATTAGTTTGTTGGTTTACATAAGTGCTATTTTTCTTTCAGTGTAATATTGATATTTATTTTGTAAATCTAATACCTCGTTACCAGAGGGATCAAATGGCCCTGAAACTGTCTAAATACAATGGTTTTGCTTCCAGAGGCAATAACGTATCAGAATACTGGATAGGCACAGAGAGTATAGGTATATTTCCAATCTCATGCTCAAAGATCTAATGCTCAGAGATTGTTCAGTTGTAAATATGAATGAAGTAAAAGAATTAAATATACAGAATAAAGGTCTATAAATATAATTTGTTGTTTTGTAGATGACCTACCTTTGAAAACCTTAAAGGAGATGGGACCATCCAGCATTGATACAGAGATCCGAAACCTAGCTCCAGAGGGTGGTGGCTCTATAGAAGTGATGCAGAGTTTCTTAAAAATGATTGGGAGAATGTTGGAGACAAAGCGTGACTTTGATCTGGCCCAGGCTTACCTTGCTTTGTTCTTAAAGGTAAACGTTTATCCATCCATCTTATCCGTTCTGCATGTGAAGACTTTCTTCTGTTTACATGTGTTTTCAGCCTCTACGATAATTGTTTTCTTGTAATTTTGTGACTGATACAACAAATGGACCAATTTACTGTGTGATGAAACAATTGATACCCAGTATTTTAATTTTTTTTGTTTATTTTTTAATTCAGTATACCTGTCAAGCTTTCTCCAGTTGTGGTTTTTAGAAAACCTTCTCTTGCAAATATGTTGCAAGTATTGTGTGGCTACGGGATGGGCCATGCAGGTTGGGGGTAACAGTGCTAGGCTAAAATAAGCTCAGCCAACTGTGTGTGTGTGTGTGTGTTTGTGTGTGTGTGTGTGTGTGTGTATATAGAGACAGATAGATATATATATCACACTCTGATGAAACATTTGATTTTTGCCACTTATCTGCATTGTCAGAATATTGTTCATTAGAAAAACATCACGTTAATAAAAAAAATAACAAATATACCTCAAAAAGATTTAGTATTTTCTACTTATTATATTATAATGAGGGTTTTACCAATTTTGTTACTAGATTGAAAATGTTAAATTATTTTCAGTAATTTATAAATGTAATCAATCAATATTAATATATCAATATCAATTTATAAATGTAATGGACATTTTGTAGCAGTAGTATAAACCTATTATTTAGAGTTAATAACTATTGTATACAATTCATAGTTTTTTCTTTCTGACAATAGTAAAATGTGTGCTTTTTCTTGTCTAATACTGTATACTCTATTTTCTCACATATGTCTAATCTGCATTATTTTCAGATTCATCTGAGGTTGCTGTCATCACAGCCAGTGCTATTGGAGGAGATTTCAAGGTTATCTACACTTCAAGAAGAAACTTGGCTCCACATGCAGACTCTGTTCAACCAAAGCTTGTGTGTGTTAAATTACATGAAAAGTGCTTTACTTTAGAAGCCTCGTCTTTCACTACCCAGACTGTACACATTTTGGATATGTCAACTGTGCTTTGTAGAAAGACCAAAGACTTTTGCTAGTTTAGATGAGGATTTCCAATATTGGAATACTTTTTATTTTCAGTTTAAAGTTTTCTTGTGACTGGTCAATGTTTAAATGCATATTGTGACCTAAGTATATTAACTGCATTATGTGTATATATTTCATTGGTATGTATTTTATTGTGTCTAATCTCTCATTGAAGAGAAATGATCAATTGTTATAAGTGCGTCTTCTCAATATTTTTTATAAGCTGCACGATAAATACACCAGCTTGTTAACACCTAAAACAGGTAATTTATATCAGTTCTGTCTGGTAATCGTGAAGGAATATTCTTGTGTTAGGCACAAATATATTGTGGAAGCTGAAGCCACACAGAAGAACTATAACCTAACTTGTGTACTGGTTCAAGCAAACATTAAATGTCATTACAATTTCTAACTCCTTTAATATCCTTTCTTTATCCAACTTGTTAGATTTTGCCACTGTCTCTCATTATGCGCCTTAACAGTGGAATGCTTCTGAGTGTTCCATGCATCTCTATTTACCTTGGACAAGAATGTTGACAAATCATACCTATGGATTAATAAGGAGCTCCTGTTATACATTATGAAGTTGGTGACCTAGGCAGAAAATTTTGAATCAATATTTACATACGGCAATCTATATTGACCAACAAATGGTGAATATACTCAGGTGTGCTTCCACCTTGTGAATGGGAAAGGAGTGCAATTTACACATACTTATTGAATACTAGCAGGAGTTTAGTAGGCAGCATGTGGATTGTGATGTGGATACATGGACTGTTTGGGGTTCCTGAGGGATAAGTAGAAACTCTGATATAGGGCTGGATACAGAATTCCACCACCGCTGCTTTTTGGAACTTCACAGCAGCATTCCATTGACGGATCAATATGCACTCCTAAGTCCCGTGCATGTGAGGTGACGTATGGGACTTCTGAACCCAGGACCCTACCATAGAAAATGGGGCCGGTGAGTAATTGAGAATTTTACATGAGGGCTTGACAAGCCCTTTCTGTATAATTTAAGTTCATCCCCTCTCCCACCATGTGTAACTGCTGTGTGTGTGGTGGCTTGTCCCACCTTGCCATCTGAAAGCACCCAAATTTCTTAAATCTGAATCTAGCCCTTTAAGTGTTTAGACAATTAATTAGGATTTTTTTTTCATTTTTGGCATCATGTTGATAGAATCAGAGTTCTCGAAGACACACTAAGATCATGCTGCGCCAAGTAAGAGATGCTATTAAATCAAGGGTGACCAAAATACTAGCAGAGTTATATGCTAACCTAACACACGCAAAAGCTATTAAATTAAAAAAATTAACTATAAAAAATATTGCCATTATTTTATCAATGTTTTTAGATGAAACTAAAAAATTCCTAATTTATTGTCCAACCATCGTAGATTTGATAAAATAATACTTAAAGTATAAAATACAGTCATTGGGCTGGATCCAGACTTAAGAAGGAGGTTGAAAATTAGAGGAAATTACTCCTGGGCAAAACCATGTTGATTTCAGGGGAAGTCAAGTTAATTGTATTTTTTGCATGCAGGGATATATCTTTGAATTGCTTACAGCACACGGATACTGACCAGCTTATTTAGACTTGGGATAGGAAACGCCACTTCTCAACTCTTATACTGTTTGCAACAGATGAAATGTGACTCCCCTGAAATTAACATGGTTTAGCCCAGGAGTAACTTTCCTCTCTTAATTTCAATCTCCTTAAGTCTGGATCCAGCCCAATAAGTCTAACATTTATATGAGTTATGCCCAAGTACCTAGGTCAAATAACGGAGTTTACTCACCATAGAACTGACTTGACTACTTCTTTATGTTACAATCTCTTCCTTTGTTGATGTAGGAGACAGGAAATGTCAGCTATCGCAAGATATACGAGACCATGTTGTTGTTTCATTACCTGTATAAAACACCCTCCAGATTTTTTTAGGGCAAAACATGTACAAGTGTGAACCTGAACAAAACCATGTTTGACTGCAAGGGTAAGACTAATTTCAGTGGTGAAAACTAAATAAGGTGGGAGTTCTAAGTGCAAAAGTGAAGTATTTTACCTGCATGAAAAAGAGATCAAATTTATTGGCATCACTTCCCATAGCAAAATGGTGCAGCTGAGCTGTACACTTGCATGTGTTTTGCCCTTACTCTCGAAACGCTGGATCCGCCCCACTATGTCGTCCACACAGCACACAACCAGATCTGAAAATCTCGCTAGATTTAGATATTAGTTTGCAAATATTATACCATCTTTTTCAGCAATGTCCTATAAATTGTATTGTAGAACTTTATAAATTAAAATCCTCACGATAATTGCAAAATATCCGTTCTGGACAACTTTTAATCAATCTTTTGTAGCTGATCCAGATTTTGAGAGCAAGGGCAAAACAAGTGCAAATGTACAGCTCGGCTAAACCATTTTGCAAAGTAAGGGGTGCGTTTTAATTTAGATTTTT
>WWET01001293.1:254489-272647 GCA_011038615.1 Limnodynastes dumerilii | reverse complement strand
TGGAAAGTAGGGGGGGGGGGGTATTTAAAGTTTACAGTATGGGCGTGATAAGCTGCGTACGTTCACGTAGTCAGTATGTCCGTTAGGGGACGTACTCTGTTATGTATGAAAAAATTAAGGTAGGGTTTGGGCAGTGTATCTTCACAAAATACGTCCGTGCAAGGGGTGTGCCGAGGGGAGTGTAACGAATTTACGCGCACGAAAATACGCTACGCGAATAAACGTACGGCAAAAGTAGTTCTGGATCTACCCCAATGAGTTTATCACATGTAATAGTAAACATTGTGTTTATGTATTGGAGTGTAAATGTGGTTAGCAGTACCAGGCCCTTGAAAGTGTGGTGGGCAGAACACCTCCGAAATATAAAGCAAGGCCTGGAGGGGCATCCGATGTCTTTACACTTCAAGGACCATCATGATTGCAAGATTGAGGATATTGTCAGTTTTTGTGGTGTCAAAAGAGTGGAGCCACACTGGAGCAAACATGATGCAGGATCCCAGTTAGCAAAAATAGAAATGGAACACATTTTTAACATCAATTCATTGCAACCTCATGGTCTCAATGTAGATTTTGAGCTGAAATGGTTCTTACAAGATTGATGTTTTGAAAGAGTTTAATAATTATGCTGATGTTCCCATCCCCTCATGTTTTTGTATATTAGCTAGCATCTTCATCTGAATCAGCTGCTGGACCGGTATAAACATATCCTCCGGAGGTCACAGGGTCACTTCTGAGAAAGGGCGCAGTCTCCCGAAATGCGTCAAGTGACCTGTTTGTTTTTGCTGTTCGGATCGGTAAGAGCTCTCACCGAGGGTTGTGGCTGGAGTTCTGGGTTTAGTATCAGTCCCGCTGTTTTTGGACGTCCCGGCGGTACCTCCCTTGTACTTTCGCCATTACCATCTGCACCTCTGGTGTAAGTTTCCCTCTATCTGGACCTTTTTAACACTCTGCCTCTGCATTTTTATTCAGACTGTTTAATCATGAGGTGCACATTTTGTATATGTGTATAGTTCTTAACACTTTTTCTTTTATTTTATGTGATGGATGCCATGTTATGACTTATTGCTACAAAGTATCTATGACCTATTGCCACAAAGTATCTACACCTACGGATTTCAACACAGACTTGAATTGATGTTATTTATTATCATCTCTCACCCTGTATGCCGCTAGGACTTTGTCTCCAATTAGGTTTTTAATTACTAATATTAATTATTCATTATATGGTATTTTGCTATTTAGGGTACACAGTGCTTTTCATGTATTGCTGATTTTTATGTACTATTTCTCTTTTAAAGGTTGGGATCCTTTTGCTATTTAGGGACTGCAGTAGTGTGTTTTTTAGCGCTTTTTAAGGTGGTTTATTTTGTAATTATATTTGTACTTCTGCATCAGTCTCATCAACTGTCCAGCACATTTCTAACAATTATTTATCCAGGTTCATGTTTTCTAGTCATATCGGTATTGACCTCTAGTGAGTTGTTATTATTATTTATACTGATCATTGTCCATGATTTTATATAATAAAATGTGCCAATAAATTGTTACATTTTTTATCTACACGTGATATTATTATTTAGTGCTACCTGGATTGTTTGTTTACATTTTCTCTTCTTGATCAGATTGGACAGTTGCTGATCCTGGAATTTTAGCGCTCTGATATAATATTTTATAATCTCTGGAACAACCCTTTTTCCCCATTTATTTGTTTTATATTCTGTTGTGCCTAAACTTTCCAGAGTTACTACAATACAAAGTCTCTATAATATATGAATATGGGAACAAATGAATGCACATAGACAGATAAACTTTCTCTACTATTAAGATAGAAATTTTTTTTTTTTATCTTCTTTAGTCACTTTGGGCCTGATCCAGACTTACGATGTTGCGCTGAGCATACTAACGCTCAGCGTAACATCTATTCACTCCCCCCGACACTCCCCCTGTCCCAGAGTATTTACCCTCACTTATGCCGGCTGAAGGCTACCTTAACTTCAGCCAGCGTAAGCAAGGGTAAATACGATGGGACAGCAGCGTAGTTACTAAATCCCCTCCCTCCCTCATTAAACTGCTTTCCCCCACCTACCCATACTAACCTTAGCGTAGTAACGGCGAGGAACGGCCCCTCTGCCATTACTACGCTGCTACTACAGACGCCGGATCCTCGATCAGGCGTTGTCGTAGTTATGTTGCGCAACATCTGCCTGGCGCATACGCAGATTGGCTTTTCAGCCGATCTTACGCTTACGCCCGGCGTATTAACGCCGGGCAGCATTAGTCTGGATCAGGCCCTTTATTACCAATATAAAATCCCAGTTTTGGTTAGATAGGTCACAGGACACAGGTTCATACACACTCCTATCTATGCAAGTTCTCTGAACAGTTGGCATAGGTTGCTTTCTGTCTTGTAGATGTTCCTGCACTGCCACCAAGTGGTTTCTTTTATGCCTCTGTCTACCTATATCTTTTGGAATGCTTAACAAAAAACAAAACAAAATGAAAACCCATACATAATAATATTTGTCTCGCATAACTGGTCCTATGTCATTTTATAGACAACAGAATATAATCATCTGTGATACTCTGCTAATTGATTAAGAAGAACTAATCAGTTGAAATGTATTCAGATATAACAAATTATTTAGATAATACAGATATTTAGATAATGCAGATATACAAAAACAAATTAAAATAAGGGCCAAGAGGGGGACAAACAAGGAACCAGCTAATCAATGCAAATGGCAGAGTAATGTGCATAGATTTTAATGTAAACTAGCATTAGGTTGGAAGGTTCCCAAACTTTTTCAGCTCAAGGTATCCTTAGTATCTCAATCCTTTTTTACACGATTGGCCCAAAGTCAAAACAAATACAGAGCCATTCCATTTTAAAAGATTTGTTAGGTGCAAACCACTTAATAACAGGAAATTCACTTAATAAAGAAGCAAATAAACAGCCCTGGAACTGGAGAAATCAGCAATGTCCCAAATGCTGAGAGAGAGGCAAAATATATACAAGGGGGGACAGCATCTTCGTTATAATTTGCCTCTCTCTTTTTAATAAATAAAGCCCTTGGCGTCATCCAACCAAAATAAAAAATACTTCTGCAATTGGACTTCTAAACCACCTTCAAAGCTTTATTACTTACCCCTTATCTGTATCTCCATGCCCCCGCCTCAGTCTCTCCAGGCCTGTTTCTCCATTGCACTTACCCTATCTCTCCTGCCCCCACCTCAGTCTCTTCAGACCCCTTACTTCCTTCTTTCATACCCCTTCCTCTGTATACCTCCATAACTGAACCCTGTTTGTCCACTTATGTTTTGCTGTTTCTTGCTCTTCTTTCTTCCAGCTGAAGGTTGACTTCTTCAGCTCTTTGTTGCCACTGGCTGCATGGGTAACATGATCTTAAACAAACAACAACAAATGGGAGGGCTGTTACCACTGTAGATAAATCTTTATTAAATAGCACAATTAAGAATGTAGCCTCTTTATAACACTACAAGAGAAATTACCATATATCTGGGTTACATATATCTCATTTCAACTTTCCAAACAATGTGAAAACCAGAAATTTCAAATGATCGATCAATTTTTTGTGCCACTGTATTACATAATAAATAATAGTATAATTCATAAACATGACAGAGTGGACATTTATAAAGTACTACATTAATTTACTGATACAGCTTTAACTGGAGTTTTCTAGCGGGCTATGAAACTTTTATCTGTTTAAATCACATTTCAATACTTTTTGTTTGCCACCAACTAGGAATACAATATACTCATTGGGGTAGATCCAGAACTACGTGTGCCGTACGTTTATTCGCGGTGCGTATTTTCGTGCACGTAAATTCGTTACACTCCCCTCGGCACACCCCTTGCACGGACGTATTTTGTCAAGATACGCTTCCCAAACCTTACCTTAACTTTTTCACACGTAACCGCTGTCATACGCACACGTACGTATGGGCTGAACGAATTTACGCAGCTAAGCACGCCCATACTGTACACTTTAAATACCACCCCCGCCTACTTTACGTATTTCAGACGTATTTTTGACTAACGTAAATTTGGCACGCCCACACGTAAGTATTTACGTGACACATACGTGAATGGCCCATACGTACACAATTACGCTATGTGAATGTGCGTATTTTCTATGGTGCGCATGCGCAGTGTGTTCTAAACAGCGATTTTACGTCTCCGCCACGCGTAAATTCGCTTCGAAGTGTTGTTCTGGATCAGGCCCATTATTTGCTACAAACTTTATTACATGTGGAAGCAGGAAAAGTCTGCAACTGATCTATATGGACCTTTTAGTTGCTAAAATCATCACCGGTCATGTTTCGGAAATAGACTTTTATTATTTATAATGCAATAGAGTGGTGCTAATAATTGATTGATCATTTCAAATTTCTTGTTTTCACAGTGTCTGTTATGCTCTCTGTGTTTTGGAAAGTTGAAATGAGATATATGTAATCCAGATATATGGTAATTTCTCTTGTAGTGTTATAAAGAGGCTACTTTTTAGTTGTGCTCTTTAATAAAGATTTATCTACAGTGGTAAGAGCCCTCCCATTTGTTCTTGTTTTTGTTTATTCTGTATAGAAGTGGGTTTCTTCTATAGGGAGCGGCTGTACCACTTGGATAATTATAAGTAGGAATTCTTAATGGCAGATTTACTAAAGACGATTTGGGCATAATTGCCAGAGATCCCACGATTTCTGTGGCGATTATGCAATCGCTGTATTTACTAAAGGTAAATTCGAGGCACTTTTGCATTTTAAAAAATCGCCATGGCAAACATTGATTTTATCAATGACGGATATAGCAATCACCGAATTTACTAAGCAACGCGGGCGAGTTGTTGAGTAAAGGCGCCATTTAAAAGAGTCTGCTGTGTGTGTCGCTTTCATAAAAAGCGCCACACACTTTGGCTGCAAAACACATGTAAAAATCTCTTACATGTGTTTTGACACATCAAAATGTATAGCGCAGCATGCTATGAACCCTTAGCATGCAGGTGGCTATAGTACTAGAAGCCACAGCATGGCCATGTGTTTTAGGGCATGCTGTGCTTTATAGTACTATAAGCATCAGCGTGGCAAGGGTTAATGTAATTCTGCACAATCAACAATATGTGCAAAGAGTATGTAATTTGCCCAAAAAAAACCACATATGTACCCAAACTAATTCTACATTACCCTACATAGTTTATCCTTTAATATGCTAGCCCTGTTAGAATGGATATTAAGGAATGTGTCCCTTTGGAATATATTATATGTTATTTGGCCCCATATGATTGCTGTAAAATGTATTAGTCCCGTAAGAATTAATCCAAATGTATTTTGTCCTTTACATTTTTAAAAATTCCAGTTGGCCAGCTACATTGTAATATTAATATGTTTCTGCAAAAGCAAACTATAAATATATTTATGTCCCAATAGCAGTCGTTCAGTAATATAATTGCAGTTATATTGATGAAGCATATTCAATATAAATGTCTTCCACATTTTTAAAAAGCTTGAAGTTTCCTTTTTCTTGTCTGGAGGGAAGCTGCTGGCTGGTCCATCTCCTTTGGGGTTCCATAGCTAATGAGCCCTCGGTCACTAGAGGTCCCCCTTATATAGCCTCTATGAAGTCTCTCTATGTGAAAAGGATATATTTTTAGGGTTACTCAACTCTAAAATATATTCTGTAGAAACCACCTAATGTTTATACAGTCAAACCTGTGAAATTTGTGCCATTTGGACACTACTACTACATACAATTGAATATACTTTAGAAGTATTCATAAAAACAAAATCTCACTGTAATAATTAAAAACCTTGCATAACATAGCTAGGCATGTGTAATAAAAAACAAACCACAAAAAAATAATATTTATTAATACCTCTCCATGATTTAAATCAGTAATTTGAAAATTTGCAATGCAGGCCTTTACTAGCAGACTCGGATACTGACACATATAAATATGTCATATATGTTATTGGGTGTTTTATGTAAACTCTTTAATATGTGATAATCTTATCACCAGTGTCTGAGATATAGAAGTGAATGGAGATTTATAGCTTTTTTAATTATATCAGTGGGAGAAGTAACGGTATGGCATACCCCCTCAGTTCGAGCCTTGGTATGAACAGTTAATGAACATCTTGACAATGATGGCAATTTTCTTTGTATCGCATTTGTGAGGATACTGGGTTCACCTTGCCCAGTTATACCCACTTCACACTGGCTGGCCACCCAGGAGATCCATACTATGCCAGGAAAGCTTACCTAGAACCTCCTAGGGATCCATTAATCACTGAGGAAAATGAATTTAGAAAAGGACAACAGTATATTTATTGTAAGACAAGAACAGTCACTAGAATTCTATATGCACCCAGTTGATAAATACCAGGCAAGTTTACCACATTATCTGTCCCTTTCCTCACTTGCTTAAGGAGCTCCTGTCACCTGAATCTCCTGACTTGTTGATTTCTGGCTGCTTGACCTACTTACCCCCTGATGACACCTTAATGTCTGGTCAGATTAGGTCCTCTCAAGGTCCAACTACCCTGATGGTCACAATTTAAGATGCTGACTTTTATCCGGATAAAGGTCTTCAGTATCCTAGCCATTCAGCCAATGCTCTCCATCTGATCTTTTCCCATAACCCACCTGTATTCAAACAATGTATAACAATATAACTGCAATACCAAAAATCTACATTCTTAAGCTGGCCATCAATTATCAATCCCAGCAGGGAGTGTCCTGTACACCTCTGCTGTTGTGACCGATAATCCTAGCAGAAGAGGGAGGCAACTAAAGAATAGGGAGTCATTCAGTAAACTGGCTGACTCAGTGGTAGGATTCAAAAAAATTAACAACAGGTTCTATGTTCTAATGACTATTTTAAGTATACCAAAAGATATAACGAAAGGTAGTTTAACAATTCATGCATTAAATATGAAAAAGAATATTTCACCGCGTTTAATCTAACACATATATTTATACACAAAAATTATTTAAATCGTCTTAATCTCATAACCAATTAGATTGTTTAGATATAACATAGAAAATGTGATTGATATAAAAACAAACAGTTTTATTACTATTTGTAAACATACCCTCATGTGTCCAGCTCCCACCAGTATCCCCATCAAGTGTCCAGGCTCCCACCAGTACCCTCATGTGTCCAGCTCCCACCAGTATCCCCATTAAGTGTCCAGCTCCCACCAGTACCCTCATGTGCCATCACAATGGCCTTTCACCTATGATGCCAGTTCTTCACAGCAGTTGACACACAGCAAGATGTGGTGAGTATCTTCCCAGTGGTTTACAATGATGTTTTAGGGTGCAGTCCTGTTGTTTGATTATCAGTCATGTTTTTACAGCCCTTTGCCATGCCTAGATCTCTTTCTTGCCATTAGTGATACTCCTCTTGAGGATTTCATGTGTGCCTCTTTATATATTTTTTTGGTGTGCTGTGCTACGTGTTCAGAGGGATTTATACCCCCTATGAACATACATTCTATATTCAATCTTTAGCAGTAGCACCCAGTTGCATATTTTTGTACTTTAAGCATGTGTACCACTATCTCTGTGTATATATATATATATATATATATATATATAGTCCATATAGTCCTTATGTTCTGTTTTGAACGAAGCACTAATTTAAAAGACTCATTAGTTAAAAGTGATATATTGCCTACTAAAAACAAAAACTGGTTAACAACTAAGCCAGGAGTTTTTAAATGCTCAGGATGTATCAATTGCCAATATTTGATCACGGGAGATAGTTTTCAACATCCAACAAAAAAACGTAATTTTAAAATCAGACACAGACTCACTTGTGAGACGAGATATATTGTATATTTAATCCAATGTCCATGCAAGAAAATTTACATCGGGAAGACATCCCGAATGTTAAAGGAGCGCATGGCGCTCCATAGATCAACAATTAAAAAGGCTTTTTTTCAATTAGACAATGCTACTCCCCCAGTCAATAGACATTTTGTTAACACAGGCCATAAAATGAGTGATCTACGTGTTATGCCTTTAGCCCACATACCCCCTTTGCACAGAGGAGGCAATAGGGACGTACTGCTCCTTAGAAAGGAGGCTAAGCTTATTCACCTATTTGAATGTCTAACGCCTGGGGGTCTCAATGAGGAACTGGGATTATCTTGCTATTTGTAAACCAATATATTTTGCATACACTATGGTATTTTTGTGATTCTCCTGTGTTTTGATGCATTTGAATAGATTATCTATATGAACTATATTTTTGTGATGTAAGGTTGCCAGTGTCTGTATACTTTGAAAAGGAGGTGTTTTACTTAATTATGGTGGAATTATGTGATTTTAGAGCCGCTGTTGTCCATTCTCTGGACTTCTTGTCGCGTGGGACTGCTTCCGGCCTATATCGCACTCAGCGTCCGGTTCCTATGGTAACGATCACCGTTTACACACAGAGCACGAACATCAGAGGTGTGTGACTACTGCTGACGTCATCTACGGGGGCCAGGCACGTGGAACGCGGGTATGCGGAGGTGCAGACTGGCTGGAGGCGTCGTGGGTGATGATTATCCCGGACAGTGGACACCTGTGGTAAGCATATATATATATTGTTCAAGTAGATGCATTGGTCATACTTCCTTTGGCAGATGGACCCCTGAGGATGGCACGAGATTGAGGTGCCGAAACGGCTATTGGGTGTTATGATGTTCCGCTTTTATGGATCCTTATCCTTATACTGAGGTTGTATGAACTGCACTTGGACTGTGATTACCCTCAGTGGCTTGGTTGTGACAAGGACTGTCCTAGGACATTTTTATTACGGACATCACACTTCTGCCTGCCATGGATCTCTTGTGCTGCTATTTTGCTGCTATTTTTGCTGCTATTGTTTTTATATATATATATATATATATATATATTATAAATATTGTTCTATATATTGTATTATATATTGTTATAATAAATATAAACTATAAAAAAGTACCATTTCCCTGTGAGAAATGAAAGCAAAGTTGTCAACTCTCACGGGATACTCCTGAAATTTGGGGAGTTCTCCTGGTATCCCGGGAGGGCCTGCAATTCTACTGCAATGGGCTTAAGGCCGTTGTTTCATGCAAACCACGGCCTCCCCCTGCCTTGCAAAACTAGTATTCCTAGGGCCAGATTTACTAAACTGCAGGTTTGAAAAAGTGAAAATGTTGCCCATAGCAACCAATCAGATTCTAGCTTACATTCTCTGTTATATAATATGAAAATGAGAGCTAGAATCTGATTGGTTGCTATGGGCTTATCCACTTTTCCAAATCTTCAACTTAGTAAATCTGGCCCCTAGTGTTACTAGGGGCAGGGCAGGACTTGATAACACAATTTGTGTCATCAAGCCCCACCTCCATTCCTAGTACTACTAGTAAAAAATAGCTTTGCTGGTCAGGGAGCCTCAGATGCTTTCCATAAATCACGTCATCAATGAATCATGTCATCAATCCCTGTCCCCTTGCAGGTATCTATGACTTCCCTCCAGGATATCCCATTGGAAGCAATGAAAAGTTGGCAACCCTCAGTAACTGTTACTATGTCAAACTTCTCGTTACATCATTGATGTCACATTATTAGCTTTATTAATTATATGAATTTTAATACGTTTTTTTTTGAGTACTTCTTAAAACAGAACATGAAATTTCACATTTTCATAAACATTTGGTAATGTTCCAGGCCTATTAAAATACAGTTTCATAGAGAATATATCATATCTGTATAGCATTATAGCAACACTCCTGACTTAAACAGATCAATGATGACCTATTTACTGATACTTTTGACATACAGTAGTTGACATCTTTTGTGTGGAGAATAAATCGTTTGGGTTCACTCTGAGGTAAAACTAGCTTGTCAGTATCTCTCAGAGGGCTAATAGTGACAAATTATATCTGTTTCAAACTCTGTTTCTGGCACAGCAGAATCATGTTTTCTCATAACAAGGTCACATATTAGTTTAGGTTATTATGTCCCAACTGACTAGAATTGGGTTTGTTTAATGAAAGAGTCTATAAAGGAAGCCAACATGAATCTATTGTGAAAACATTTGAAAGAGTATCCAATTTCTTTTTACACAGATTACACATTATTTCTCTTATTGCCGTGCTGGTCATTTTCTCAGACTATGCTGTAGTTGCCTGTGGTCCTTTTCTGCTACAAATTATTCTAAAGAAATTCTAAGTGCCAAGAACCATAACACAAGCAAGATACACAAATTACAGGTTTACTGGAATAAATTAATAATAAGTAGTGTGCTTGAACAGTAACACATGCAAATATAAGTACAATAAGGAAGGTGAGGAAACATTGAGGTAGAGGTGAAATGCAGGGGGTGTTAGTTCATGTTGGAGGGATCAGAAACCAGTAGTGTAGGATTTAGTGAGTGAGTTTTCTCAGTTGAAGAAGGTTAGTCCTATAGAACAAGATGGAGGAGCAGCAAAGGAGAAATTTTGTAGAGAGGGGTTAATATGTGGTCAGTGGGGCATGACGGATTATGGAGGGAAGATTATGTTAGGAAATATGAGAGAAGTGGATAAGAGGTCAGAGTGATGGGTTTTATATTGTATGGAAGGTGTAGGCAGAGGAAGAGCAGCATGAGATTAAGATCATCAAGATATTATAACAGTTTGGTTGCTGACAGGGTCATCTTTTCCACAATGGGGAAATGCCCATGGCCCCACAAGTCTAGGTGTTAGGGTACCCCGGGTTTACCTCGACGGAGAACCGGGATGACCAGAGAGGAGAAGCCCGGCAACTCACCAGTTTGTAGAGCCTGAAGTCGGACCGAGTTTTCGCTAGAGCCCCTGAAGGTGGGGATAGACTGGAGCTGATAGGAATCCGTCAGGATACGCCCTATAGAGAATACCTAGGAAAGAAGAGGAAGGCAAGAAAAGAGTATAATAGGTAAGTGAAGATAAGAGCAGGAACAGGGGGAGAAGGCGGACCAGAAGGTATTGGTCGGCAACTGACTACACGGAACAAAGAACATGACCAAAACAGACTGAGGTGAGACTGACCGAACAAACAGGACTAACTCCGCAAATAGGTGCAAACACTCTTCCTGACACACAAGAAGTGGGTGGGAGAGAGAGCAAGGAGGAGACGGCAGGAACAACGGGACTGGAAAATGCAAGGTAAAGGATGGGACACTCAGAAGTCACTGGCACAGGGCACAAGGCAGAGGCACAGGAGAGAACAAAACAGCAGGTCACAGGCTGATAAACAGATGCTTTAACCGGCGCTGATAGTATGACAGAGTGGGACTAACATAGGAGGTGGTGGAACCTGATTGGCCAGTAGCTGCCCAGCTCCCTAAGTGAGGATTAACTCTGTAGGCTGGAGGCGCGGGATTAACATGTGGGAAGCGCGCCTGATGCAGCAGCGGCGCCCACGTGTAACTGGTTGCTGGGACGCCGTTGCTAGGACTGCCGTCGGACAGGGAAGTACAACCTGGGGAGATGGCAATAGCAGAGGTGCGGGACCCATCACAGGGTGAGGGATCAGCTGGCAGTTCGCAAGAGGCGACAGCAGCTGTAACAGTAACCCCCCCCCCCCCTTGAAGAGAGGTCTTGATACCCCTAGGACCTGGTTTTGCTGGGAAGTTTTTCTGAAAGTCTTTCTTCAGTCTTTCTGCATGTAGGTCTCTGGAGGGTACCCATGATCTTTCTTCGGGTCCATAGCCTTTCCAATGAACGAGGTAGTATAGGGTATTACGGACCTTTTTGGAGTCAAGGGGCCTGATCCAGACCTATGCCGAAGCACAGCGTATCGGCGTCCACTCTCCCTGACACTCCCCCTGTGCGGGCGTATGGCCCCTTCCTTACGCCGGCTGAAGGCTACCCTAACTTCAGCCGGCGTAAGGAAGGGGCCATACACTCGCACAGGAACGTATGGCTGCCTAGCCCGCCCTCCCACACTCATTAAACTAGCTCCCCCCGCCCACCTACACTAACCTTAACAAAGGAACGCTGGGGGACGTCCCCTACAGCGTCCCTATGGCGCTGCTACGGACGCCCGATCCACGATGGGGCGTTGCCATAGCGATGCCGGGCAACATGTGCCCGGCGCATGCGCAGATCGTCTTTTCAGCCGATCTTACGCTTATGGCCGCCGTCCTAGCGACGGCGGGCGTAGGTCTGGATCAGGCCCAAGGATACTCTCCATTTCAAACTCTTCTTGATCGTTGATGACAAGAGGGTTTTGTTTAGAGGCCTGCGGTTGACAATACAATTTACAAACTTTAAAAGGTTTCAAGAGTGAAGAATGGAAGGTTGGTGGAATCTTGAGGTTTGCGGGGTATGGCTAATCTGAAGGCGACTGTATTGATCTTCTTGACAATAACAAAGGGTCCGATGAATCAAGGTCCCAGCTTCTTGGATGTTTGCTTCAACCTGATATTTTTTGTAAAAAGCCAAACCTTCTGTCCCACCTTGAAATTACATTTGGCACGGTGTTGGTCCACCCTTTTCTTGGTTCTGAAGGCTGACAACCGAAGGCAATGATTGACGCCCCTCCAAATGATTTTCATGTTCTTAACAGTTTTTCTGGCATCTGTAATAGAAGTGGTGGGACCTGTGAAAAGAGAATTGGCTTTGGGATGGAACCCGTAGACACAGAAAAAGGGAGATACTGTGGTGCAGGAATGATAGGCGTTGTTGTAGGCGAATTCCGCCCATGGCAAATTCTCCGCCCAGTTGTTTTGATGTTTGGAGACATAGCAGTGCAGGTATTGTTCGAGTGATTGGTTCACTCTTTCTGTCTGGCCATTTGATTGGGGGTGGTGACCAGAGGATAGGTTAACTTGAATCCCCAAACTCCTGCAGAATGACTTCCAAAAGACAGCGACGAACTGTGACCCTCGATCTGACACAATTTCAGTAGGAAGTCCATGGGGTCTAAAAATATGTTTAATAAAGAGGCCAGACAAAGTTTGAGCACTGGGAAGACCATGTAGAGGGATGAAATGTGCCATCTTGCTGAATCTATCTACCACAACCCATACTGTGGTAAATCCTTGAGAGTTGGGTAGATCAGTAATAAAATCCATGGAGATCTGTGTCCAAGGGCGGTTGGGTATAGGAAGAGGTAGAAGGGGACCGATGGGTGGAGATTGTGGAGTTTTATTTCTGGCACAGAGGTCGCAAGAACTCACTCTTTAATATCCCGAATCATCAAGGCCACCATACTGAACGAGACAGAAGTTTCAGTCTTCTGGACCCCCAAATGTCCTGCTGACCTGCAGGTATGATTCTCTTGAAGAACTGGTTTTCTGAGTAGTCTAGGAACAAACAGACGGTCCTTAGGCTTCTGACTGGGAGCTTGCTCCTGAACAGCCTGCAGTTGCGTGAGGAGATCCTGAGTGAGGCCAATCTTGATGGAGTCTGGTGAGATGATAAGCAAGGGGGGGGTGGGACCATGCACTGAAAGAAAAGAACGAGACAAGGCGTCAGATCTGCGGTTTAATGATCCGGGTCTGTAAGAAATGATGAAATTAAATCTTGTGAAGAAAAGGGCCCAGCGGGCTTGACGAGGATTTAAACGCTTCGCAGACTCAATGTAAGAAAGGTTTTTATGATCAGTGAGAACTGTCACAATATGTACTGAACCTTCAATCCAATGCCTCCATTCTTCAAAAGCCATTTTTATGGCTAACAATTCTCGATTCCCCACATCGTATTTTCTTTCATCTGAAGCAAATTGCTTGGAGAAGTAAGCACATGGGAACCATTTAGATTCCAGAGGATCTTTCTGGGAAAGAACTGCTCCCACCCCTACATCCGAAGCGTCCACTTCGACAATAAATGGAAATTCAGGATTAGGACGACGAAGGATGGGAGCCGTAGTGAAAGCTATTTTCAGAGCTTTGAAGGCTTTGACAGCTGGTCTAGGCCAGTTGACGGTATCAGCATTTTTCCTGGTGAGGGCGGAGATAGGGGCCATGAGAAGAGAGAAGGATTTGATGAAGCCACGATAATAGTTGGAAAAGCCCATGAATCTTTGAATGGCTTTTAAATCAGTGGATTGTTTCCAATCCAAAATGGCTTTGACCTTCTCGGGGTCCATGGCGAAGCCTCGGGGAGAAATTATGTATCCCAGAAAGGTCACTTCTGAGACTTCAAATTCGCAATTTTAAATTTTTGCGCACAACTGGAATTTCCGAAGACGGGTAAAAACTTGTCTGACATGATGGCGGTGTTCCTCTCGGGAAATCACAAAGAACATTGTTGATAAAATCTTGGAAAACTGCTGGGGCGTTACAAAGACCAAATGGCATTACCAAGTATTCGTAGTGACCAGAGTGGGTATTAAATGCTGTCTTCCATTTATCCCCCTCCCTGATACGGATCAGGTTGTAAGCTCCATGGAGATCATTCTTGGTGTAGATCACTGCATCTTTAAGTTGATTGAATAGGTCAGAGATGAGTGGAATCGGGTAAGTATTCTTTACCGTAATGAGATTCAGGGCCCGGTAATCAATACACGGTCTAAGAGACCCGTCTTTCCACAAAAAAAAGTCAGTTCCTACAGGAGATTTGGAAGGACGAATGAAGCCTTTCTTAAGATTCTCCTGGATATAATCTTCGATCGCCGTGGATTCTGGTCTTCCTTTGGGCAATCGAGCTCCTGGGACCAGATCAATCGCACAGTCATAAGGCCTATGTGGAGGAAGTAGCTCTGAAGCTTGCTTGTAGAACACGTCTGCAAAATCGGCATATTGAGGAGGGAGTTTCTCCAAAGTAACCTGGGCCAGATAAACCGGATGAGAGATACAGGTGACATTACAGTCCTGACTCCACCGTATGATTTCTTCCTGGGCCCAATCGATGTGTGGATTATGCAATTGCCACCAGGGGTAGCCCAAGACTAGGCGAACAGTGGAGCATTGAGTAATAAGAAACCGTATACTTTCTGAGTGGCAGACTCCAATGCACATCCGAATAGGTGTCGAGACGTGACGAATAAGGCCTCCTGTGAGGGGCTGACCATCCAGACTGAAGGCAGAAATTGGGGAGGAGAGTTCTTCCATCTTGATGCCTAAGGAGATAGCCAGCTCTTTATCCAAGAAATTACCTGACGCTCCACTATCGATAAAGGCCGACACATGTTTGACTTGGTCCCTTAAGATCAGCCGGGCAGGGACTGTTAAGGAGTTAGAGGAGGTGACATGAGTACCCAGCCGTACTCCCTCAAAGTGCAGCTGGGTTAATCTTTTCCCGGCAGGTTCTGTTTCTTGGGACAAGCATCGGCCCTGTGGGCTTTCCCTCCGCAGTATAGGCAGAGGCCTAAAGTCCGTCGCCGAGCCTTCTTCTCCTTAGTGAGCCTGTAAGTACCAATTTGCATTGGTTCATCCAAGGGTAGAGAGTCGGTAGGGACATATAGGGAGGTGAAAGAAGGTTCCTTCTCTTATCGACGTTCCTTGAGGCGGCGGTCTACCTTGATTGCTAACCGAATGAGGTTAGTCAGACTTTCAGGAGTAGAGAATTGCACTAGAGCATCTTCTACTTGATTCGACAATTCCAGTCGGTATTGACTGCGGAGAGCTGGGTCATTCCACCCGCAGTAATTAACCCAATGGCGGAATTCTGCACTGTAGTCCTCGGCCGTCCATCTGCCCTGGCGAAGGGCACGAAGTTTGGCTTCAACAGTGGCGGCTCTATCCGGATCTTCATAAAGTAGCTCTAAAGCGTTGAAGAAACTGTCGACAGATTGAAGTGCTGGATCTTCTGGGGATAAACTGAAGGCCCAGGCCTGAGGGTCTCCTTGGAGAAGAGTAAGCACAAGTCCCACCATTTGTTGTTCATTACCAGAGGCATTGGGCCGCAGTTGAAAGTACAGTCTGCAGTTCTGTCTGGAGAGGTGGAACTGGGACCGATCACTAGAAAACCGGTCCGGAAGATTGACTTAAATGTCTGATTGATCAACAACGGGAGCTTGTGCTTGGGCTTGAGGCAGAGCTGGGCCAGCGACCTGGGCAATGAAGGCATTGATTGCTTCTGCCGTGGACATCTTGAATCGGTATGGCCGGTTATAATGTTAGGGTACCGGAGAACCGGGGTGACCCGAGAGTGAGAGAGGAAAAGACGGGCAACTCACCAGTTTGTAGAGCCTGAAGTCGGACCGAGTGTTCGCTAGAGCCCCTGAAGGTGGGGATAGACTGGAGCTGATAGGAATCCGTCAGGATACGCCCTATAGAGAATACCCGGGAAAGAAGAGGAAGGCAAGAAAAGAGTATAATAGGTAAGTGAAGATAAGAGCAGGAACAGGGGGAGAAGGCAGACAAGAAGGTAAGACTGACCGGACAAACAGGACTAACTCCACAAATAGGGGCAAACACTCTTCCTGACACACAAGAAGTGGGGACTCTCCAGAGGGAACAAACACATGCACACTGGGTAAACAAGGAGACCAGGGGAGGCTGAGACACTAAGGTGGGAGAGAGAGCAAGGAGGAGACGACAGGAACAACGGGACTGGAAAATGCAAGGTAAAGGATGGGACACTCAGAAGTCACTGGCACAGGGCACAAGGCAGAGGCACAGAACAGCAGGTCACAGGCTGATAAACAGACGCTATAACCGACGCTGATAGTATGACAGAGTAGGACTAATATAGGAGGTGGTGGAACCTGATTGGCCAGTAGCTGCCCAGCCCCTTAAGTGAGGACTAACTCTGTAGGCTGGAGGCACGGGAGTAACACGTGGGACGCGCGCCTGATGCAGCAGCGGCGCCCACGTGTAGCTGGTTGCTGGGAGGCCATTGCTAGGACTGCCGTCGGACGGGGAAGTACAACGTGGGGAGACAGCAATAGCAGAGGTTCGGGACGCGTCGCAGGGTAAGGGATCAGCTGGCCGTTCGCAAGTGGCGACGGCAGCTGTAACACTAGGGGCCCTTGAGCCACCAGTAAGATCCACAGGCCACCGCTCTACCTCTTATTGAATGGATCAGAGCTTACTCTTTGATCCCTGGCACCATGCACCATGCACCATGTGTATGCAGTCACACAGCAATACAGATTTATAGTGCCAAGCACTCCTGTCACACCACTGCACTGGTTTAGTAATAGGCCAGCACTCAACACCGACATACTGTAATGCATGGCATTATATGTCTGTGTTACTGTGCATAACCATCATGATGATGCTGTTGTGACCTAGATAAGGTCAATGGTCCGGATCCAGAACTACGTCCGTCTTCCAGAACTACGTCCGCAGTAGCTATTGTTTATTGAATTACGTCCGTCTATGGAAGACGGACGTAGTTCTGGATCTACCCCAATGTCATCACTTTAAAGGAGGATGACTGGACACATCACAGGAGAGGTCAGAAGGCTAGTTGGACATACAAAGAAGGGCCAAAAGGCTGGCTGGACATACATAAAGAGGGGTCAAAAGTCTGACTGGACATATACAAGGTGGGGGAAGAAGGGTGGCTGGACATACAAGGAGGGTGTAAGAGGGCTGGCTGGACACACACAAAGAGGAGGAGTTTGGATGGCTGTAGAGACACATTACAATGGGCAGCAGTGTAATGGAGAACACAGTGTGATGACAAAGGGGAAACATTGTGACAATGAAGGGGCAGCAGTGTGATGAAGGGGTAGTGTGATGAAGGGACAGCAGTGTGATGAAGAGGTAGTGTGATGAAGGGGCAGCAGTGTGATGAAGGGGCAGCAGTGTGATAAAGGAGCAGTGTGATGAAGGGGCAGTGTGATGAATGGGCAGCAGTGTGATGAAGGGGCAGTGTGATGAAAAGGCAGCAGTGTGATGAAGTGGCAGTGTGATGAAAGGGCAGCAGTGTGATGAAGGGGCAGCAGTGTGATGAAGGGGCAGTGTGATGAAAAGGCAGCAGTGTGATGAAGGGGCAGCATGATGAAGGGGCAGCAGTGTGATGAAGGGGCAGCAGTGTGATGAAGGGGCAGCAGTGTGATGAAGGGGCAGCAGTGTGATGAAGGGGCAGCAGTGTGATGAAGGGGCAGCAGTGTGATGAAGGGGCAGCAGTGTGATGAAGGGGCAGCAGTGTGATGAAGGGGCAGCAGTGTGATGAAGGGGCAGCAGTGTGATGAAGGGGCAGCAGTGTGATGAAGGGGCAGCAGTGTGATGAAGGGGCAGCAGTGTGAT
>WWET01001293.1:203764-216758 GCA_011038615.1 Limnodynastes dumerilii | reverse complement strand
TATCACAAAAATACAATAAAGTGAAGCAAGCACAGACAGCAAAGCAAAATGCAAAAGTGTCAGACTGGGGGGAGGGGATAAAGCTCAGTGAGAGGGGGGGTAAAAGGGTAGTAGAGGGGGACAAGATTGTATGGAGTGGTGGTGGAGGAGAGAACAACACTAGGATGGAGGGCCCTGCTCACATGAGCTAACACACTAAGTGGGAGGTATGAACTTACAGAAGACATAAGGAGGGGGAAGGAAGTGGACTGAGGAAGGAAAAAAAGGGATAGATGTAAGATGCAGTGAGGATGTTAAGTGGAAGAGGGGCAGGCTAGCCTAGCATATAGCACCAATGTCATCTTGATGTAAATTTCATGTAATAATAAAATTAAATATTCTACTATATCACATTGATAAGAGATGGCAATCCAAGCCATTGCCGCCCAGCCCTTCTTTATGTCTAAGCATGTAAATTTTAATGTTTATCTAGCGCACAACTCAAGGTAGTTGTGTTATATAAGTGGCCATCAATGTGGGAAAAGCCCTTATTCTACCAGCTTGATAATGGTTAATTCCCAAACCTTTCTTAAATGTTGAAATCAGTGACAGCGTTTTTTTTTTAATACCAACCTATACTGGCAGTTTTATAGGTGATGCATGCTATATATTTATAAAAACCAAATCCAAGGTCTATGGCATAGCAAATATGCCAGCTCCCGCTCTGCATAGTAGAACATTTTACATTAGGACGCACTGGAAATATTAAGGTTGGGGTCTATTAATGGTTTCCTTGTGAGTGGGAGGAATAGCCTCTCCTCCTCTTCTGCATTGTAGGCTGGATCGAGCATTAGATCATCGCTGCTTCACTGGAAGCTATAAGTGCTGGGGTGACATTTGCGTGTATCTAGTCCATTATGACTATTACAGGATTCTGGCTGCATTGGCTGGCCTATTCCCTCCCATGTCTCTCCATGCAGAGTACAAGTGCATCTTTCACTTTAATGTTGGGGCTGATCCAGAGTTTGAGGAAAATGGGTGGAAATGTACAAAGCCTTGTAAAATACAACGGAGGCAAACTTACACTGTAGAATTAGAGATGAGAGGTGATGGTTGCTAGCCTAAATGTAAATATGTAAGCTGTTTCATTCAATACATTAATTAAGGGTGTGTGGGTTTGCGGTATGAACGGCTCTTTTTCAAAAGGGCCGTTTCATGCCTTTGAATTGCAAAGGTTCTCCGAAATCGATTGCTTCTTCCTTGAGGATAAGAAGCCATCATGGTAAATGGTGGGTATTTCTCCTATGCTAACAATTTTTCTAATTCCCTCCTCTTCTATCTACCCAAATCTGAACCCTCCAATCCCTGCAGCCTGACCCTAACCCTCCCTTCAAAGCAGTCAGATCCTAAGACCCCCCTGCTTGTAGCCTACCCCTAAGACCCCTCCCCCCTCACTGCAGCCTGACCCTAAGACTCCAATCCCCACCTTACCCCCCCTCACCGTAGCCTGACCCTAAGACTCCCCTCCCCACCTTACCCTAAGACTGTCTCTAGTCCCTCTGATCCGGTGTGGCAGGTGTAGTGTGCAGCAGTGGAGGTTTCCAAATGAATGAATGAGTAAGCATACAGAGTGGCATGCTTACCTATTCATTCATAAGAATTTCACAATAACAGAATTTTTAAAATAGAGGCAGTAGAAAATCTGCATTCAGCTGCCTGCGTTTCTAAAATACAATAACAATCGTCCCTAATTTTAGTATTTTCCCTTCATGCTAAAATAATTTATTTAAGCCTTCTCAGGCTATATATTTAATTTGGTTTTGTTTGTACTCACTATCTCTGGTTAAACCCCTTGGATTTATGCCCCACAATATTTGTGCTCCATATGTGAACAACTTAACAGAATAACAGGATAAATAATTAGATAAATAAATAAATTCAGAGTGATGAGCTTATTACAGAGAGATGAGGTTAATACAGAGAGATGAGGTTCAGATGAGCAGTGCATGTTCACAACAGCAGGAAAGTTATTATTTTGTGAAGAGAATAGAAGATTCATACATACAGCGATATGGTCATTTGTGTGCAAACTTGACAAACACAAACAAATGTACTCCTGGGGCCAGATTTACTAAGCTGCGGGTTTGGAAAAGTGGAGATTTTGCCCATAGCAACCAATCAAATTTAACTGACAATCTCTAGTAAGTAATAGGAAAGTGAGAGCTAGAATTTGATTGGTTGCTACATCTCCACTTTTCCAAATCCGCAGCTTAGTAAATCTGGCCCCTGAAGTTACCTAGCTAGAGCCAGATAGAAGAGCCAGGCCAGAACTTAAATGTATGCCTTTCTGTGCAGGTAGGTTGCATATAATGGACCGGATTGTAAAATGCTACCTATTGGAAAACAGTGTCAATCTAGATGCAAAATTCTGTCCTGGTTAGAAAAATTGATGGCGGGACAGGACACTGACAGTGGTGCAGGAAGCTTTCATCTTGTGGGAGGGGGGAGGCTTATGTACTATACAGACTCCCACACTTTCCATATTTTACATGGGGATGGTGCAGAGATCTTAAGGGAGCGGTCATCTGGAAGAAATCCTTAAGAGCGTGTGAATTTCTGGATGTAGCGGAGAATAGGTGTAGTGGATCTCGTGCAGTAACATTGTCAATTTCACACACAGTTAGCTCTGCGCACAATAGAATGTCCCCGTATGTGTTGCTTAGGTGCAAATATTCGCTGGTAAGGGGGACATGTAGTAAACCCTACAGCTGTTACGTAAATGGCATTCATATTCACAAAATGCGCTATTTTTACAAGCTCTTTGTAATTATATGATATACACATTTTGCAACAACAACTCTACATCATCCCGAATGTCTTTATCTAAAAACAGAATAGAAGCAGAGGAGAAAATATATTTATTCCCTTACAGATCCATGAAACAAATAAACAGCCATTTTCAGATCACTTCTAGAGGGATCATAACACAGGTCCGGATTCACAGTTACATAGTTTTTGTCTTACGTACATTGTTTTAAGAATTGAGCTAATACGCATGCGTAGTAGTTTACTTACGCTATCTACTTACCATTTCTGTATGTAGTACGTAGTATTATGTAGTGCGTAGTGCATGCGTAATAGCAAAATTCTTAAAACAATGTACGTAAGATGAAAACTACGTAACTGCGAATCCGGACCACAGGTTTGGAACTTTACATGTGCACAATAATACTAAAGATGCTGTTTTCACAGCCTGCAATAGCATCAAAATCACCGCATTTACAGCTCTGCAGGACAACATTCAATGAACAAACCTGCAAATTGCTAAATTATGCTAATTCCACAGAAAAAAATGTGCTAAAACAAGAATTATCTAGTTACTTATTCAGTATACACCTAGAGCTCCATCTGGACAAACCATGTTGCTGTGTGAGGGGTGTGAATATACCGTATTTCCCCATGTATAAGACGCACCTTAATTTTCGGGCCCGAAATGTGAAAAAAAAATGTATTACATAAATTTATTGAACTTATCCTTTAGCCATATTGCCCCCTCTTTGTGTCCAGCCAGTCTTATTGCCCCCCTCTATTTGTGTCCAGCCAGTATTATTGCCTCCTCTATTTGTGTCCAGCCAGTGTTATTGACACCTCTATTTGTGTCCAGACAGTCTTATTGCCCCCTCTATTTGTGTTCAGCCAGTGTTATTGCCTCCTCTATTTGTGTCCAGCCAGTGTTATTGCCTCCTCTTTGTGTCCAGCCAGTGTTATTGCCTCCTCTTTGTGTCCAGCCAGTGTTATTGCCTCCTCTTTGTGTCCAGCCAGTGTTATTGCCTCCTCTTTGTGTCCAGCCAGTGTTATTGCCTCCTCTTTGTGTCCAGCCAGTGTTATTGCCTCCTCTTTGTGTCCAGCCAGTGTTATTGCCTCCTCTTTGTGTCCTGCCAGTGTTATTGCCTCCTCTTTGTGTGTGCCCACCCTGCCTTTGTTCCCCCTCCATGTCCAGCCTTCACATCCATCCATTCATTCTTTCCTATCACATCGCACCACACTTACCTTTACTCTCCCTCCGACTCTCTCCTCCGCGGTATGCTCTGCAGAATGACTCTGATATGACCTTAGGTCACGCTAGCGTCATTTGCAGAGCAAGACGAGGGGGGAGAGAGCCGGAGGGAGCGCAAAGGTAAGAGTGCTGCGGGCATCCCCTGTATAAGACACACCCGGTTTTTAGACCCCATATTTTTCTAAAAAAGGTGTGTCTTATACATAGGGAAAAACGGTATTTTTACTTTTATTGTATTCAGGGCATTTTTATTTTTAATCTGTAAAATACAATGAAGAAGTATTATACATTTCAAATATATTGATTACACCTGTCTTATATGAACCTGTTTATTGATCAACAGGGAAATTACGTACAGCGCGTACGTAATTCCCCTGTCTAGAAGGTTGTGCGCATGCGCACAACCTTCTTATGACGCTGTAAGTGTTGGTGTATGTAACTAACGTTACATACCCCAGCTCTTAAGAAAAGGGGGCTTTCCCCTCATTACGCATGTCGTATCTCAAGGCGTCATCATGGCGGAGATGAACATCCTAATGAAGGGATGAGGCGGGGGAAGCCCTGTTGCGATCAGGTATGCGTTCTTAAGGCCAAATACATGTAAAAGTTAGGGTAGGAATCTGGATACTTAAGTGTCCAGATTCAATACCGTCAGCAGGGAGTGCACGGGGCATGCACTCCCCACTACAATGCCAGCCGCACTCACCTTGGGTGGCCGTAAGGCGTCCGTAGGTCAGGATCCGGCCTTTTATTACTTTAAAACAGTTGCACACTGATGCCTATTACTGTTAAGCAATTTTTGGGATGATCGTAGTATGTAAACCTGTCACTCTCTCCGGTAAAAGAGTCTAATTGCCGAAAATGGGACTTCCAAAAGTTTTTTTTCAAATGTCCCGTTTTTGAATACTTATCGCTTTCTACTTTTTTTTAGTGATTGGGTGAGTATGCCGTTCGGCATACTTTACCCATTCACTTTTGCAATTACCGTTATCCTTCCGCCATCTGCGATATCCCTCTGCCGCACCTCCGTCGCTGCTATTGTCGAACCAGGTGAGTACACTATCTGTGTGGGTTAGGGTTAGGATTAGGGTTAAGGTCAGGCTGCAGGGGAGGGAGGGTTAGGGTCAGGCTGCAGGGGGGAAGTATAGCAACCAATAAGATTCTAGCTTTCATTTATCCAGTACATTCTAGTAAATAATAGCTAGCATATGATTGGTTGCTATGGCAAACTCTTCTAGTTTCCCATTTTAGAATTCTGTATTGTATATTTAATGGAGCTTCTAAAGTGACACATTTGATCATAGCACCCGATCGTATTCTAACTATGATTTCAGTTACACTCTCCCCGGAACGATAATCTGATAGCCGAAAATGGGACATCCGAAAGTTACTTTTCGAATGTTCCATTTTTCGAATACTTACCACTTTCGACTTTTTTTTTAGTGAATGGGCGCCATTCGGCATACTTTACCTATTCACTTTCGCAATTACCGTTGTCCTTCTGCCGTCTGTGATATCCCTCCGCCGAACCTCTGCCGCTGCTTGCCGGACCAGAAACAGGTGAGTAACCTATCTGTGCGGGTTAGGGTCAGGCTGCTGGGGAGGGAAGGTTAGGGTCAGGCTTCGGTAGATGGAGGGTTAGGCTGCAGGGGAGGGAGGGTTAGGGTCAGGCTGCAGGGGAAGGAGGTTCAGGGTCAGGCTGCCAGGAAAGGAAGGTTAGGGTTAGGGTAGTGAGAGGGGAGGGTTAGGGTTAGAATTAGGGAAGGGATTATTTTTACTTACCATTTAGCTGAACTAAGTTTTTGGAGCTCTGTGGATTGATTGCTATAGCAATTGAAATCCCAACCAGTTAGGGAAGGGTTAGGGTTAGGATTAGGGTTAAGGTCAGGCTGCAGGGGAGGGAGGGTTAGGGTCAGGCTGCCAGGAAAGGAAGGTTAGGGTTAGGGTAGTGAGAGGGGGGGGGTTAGGGTTAGAATTAGGCAAGGGATTATTTTTACTTACCATTTAGCTGAACTGAGCTTTCGGAGCTCCGTGGATCGATTGCTATAGCAATTGAAATCCCAACCAGTTGCGAAGTCTCATTTTTTCGAAAATCAGACTTTCTAAGCAGGGACCCACACCCTATGTAAACACATGCCAGTACTGTACAAGGTCAGAATGCCCAACACCTCCCCTGTCCTTGGGGTTACAAGGTGCCACACGCGGAGGTTATATATGACTGTCAATCTCACTCACTTTTGTGGGCCTGTTTTCTGGGCTTTTATAATGCCAAATCGGCACAATATGGCAGAGAACACAACTCAGCATTAGGGCTTCTGCAATCTCTGCAAGGCTTTGTAAATCAATACAGCCATGTATAACTGTCCCTTTAATGAATTAATAGCAAGTTAGGTAACATTGCTGAGCAGGCATATTGCAAAGTAGCTGTGAGCTATAAAATGGTCTCAGATGTGTGAAGAGTTCACTCTGCGTAACCGCTCAACATTGTATAATTGATCCCCCAAACATCTAGCCTAATTAAAGTCCTCAACTAATCATGAAAAGTGACAGCTGTGGGACCAAGCTTTTCATTCTGGAAAACAAAGCACACAGGCAATAATCATGAACAATGTGTAACTTTCTGCCATTGTTAAATTTAATAAATCTTTACTTTACTAAATGAGTTATTTAAAATAATTCACCTCTTATATATCGCACATTTTCTCATCTAAAGCGGGATGTGTTCTACGTAAAGAAAATTATATTTCTGAAATACAGATAGCTGAGAGCTCATTTTCGTCTGTCTGTGTTTAAAAAATATCACTAATTAAAAGATTTTCCTAGTGAATGGGTAAGTATGATAAATTTATTTTTCGGCGCAAGTGACCCATTCATTATTTTTGAAACCCAGTGCCAGCTGCAGACCTGCCGCCGCTCCAGACAGGTTACTGTATAAGGGGACTACAGATTACGGCATAAGGGGACTCTTAAGGTTAGGCTACGGGGAGGGAAGTCTTAGGGTTAGGCTTCGGGGGTGGTTATATACAAATGTACCAAAAAAATCCCTTCATATAAAACTCATAATTTCAGTAAAAATATCGTATTGCAGCTAGCCAACAATTTATTTAAAAAAATAGAAAGCGACAAAACATGTAAAAAGTGGTAGAATTATGCTTTCATAAAAATACCTCTGTGTGTGTAATTAGTATAAGGGGGCTTATATATTCATCAATAAATAAAATGAAAAGGTTAATTCAACTGTTCGTGACACACTGTGACTCCTTGTATTTATATTCTTTGTATTGTTATGGCCACCATATTTTCCATGAACCTTGTACCCCCTGCATCTCCCCAATATTATTGACTTTTGGAATAGATTTTTACTATTTCATGTCTGACATGATAGCCTCCCCTATATTTGGGCTTTCCTGTAGTGATGATTTTACCATATCACGCTACCCCTGTCCCAGTGCTGTTTCTAGACCTAGCAGAGCCCAGGGCGGAAAAAAATTCTGCCCCACCCCCCAAAAAAAACATAGAGCGGCTGATGTCAGCTGCTCTTTGTAACTGCCTGAGGCGCTCATACAGGAACATGATTCCTTATGCGACTTACCCCTCTTCTGCACCAATCAAATGATTTGGTGGGAGGAGTTTAGAGCACTGTAGCAGGTAGTGATAGAAAACTCCCTGCACAATTAAATTATTTAATTTATAGCCTGAGCTGGCGTTAGGTTTACACTTCCTCAGTGCATAAATATGCGACATTATGAAGAACATTATGAAGAACATTATGAAGAACAGGCCGGCGATACAATTTGAACTATAGTTTCCACTGGCGATGCATGATTTGTAGATATGAAAATCTTCATTTTGAAGCGATAGAGGCAGTTTTCTGTTAAAAACTGACACTATCACTTCAAAATGAAGTCTATAAATAGAGCCCATAGTATTTACGTATCTGTCTATATTTTGAATGTTGGCATAACACCAGCAGTGGTTAGGAGAAGAGAGAATTTTTAGCACCTGGAAAAGGAATGTGCAGGGAAATTAGAGCTATCTGGAATGATAACAAGGGAAAATAAGTTCTAAAGCTTGATTGCACAGACATACTCGCCAACATGGTATTTATGCATTCAATACCTTTTATCCTCAAACATATGATGTTAATTTCCCTCAAAGCCATTTTGAAAATATATTATTTGTTAAGAGTTTGTGAAACATGTTTTAATGCTGATCGTTCAAAAAACAATACATGTGATTTTCCAACAAGCTTCCCTTTCAGTTTGCCTACAGTGTTCAAATGCATTAAGGTTATATAAAAAACAAGTTCAATGGGAATGCTTATTACTGTTACACTGTGCTGAAGGGGAACTTTGAGACTAGTGTTATTGAACTGACATCTTAGATTCTGTTAAAGCCAGAAGTAAGTGTATCATTTGTGTACATTTTAATTACTGTCCTTTTCGTGGCCCTCATACCAGCATGTCTGAATGTTCTAAGAAAGAATGCCTCATCCTAATGTGTCATTTATGGAAAATGTGGTTACATTTTGGAAACACAAGTACTTCAATTGGGCTGTATATGGCTGCTATGCCCCTAAAATACTTGCAGACAACAGTGTATTGTTGACAGTCCTACACTATGAAGCCAGTGAAATCCCAGTCCCAACAAATACACACATGCACATACATATACTGCATACCAGCAGTATATGCATTTAAAAAGGTCCTTATAGAAGACTACTTATTCCCCACATTTATGTGGCTATGTACAACATACACTGCAAGTAGACACCACTGTTTGATCATAGTTGCCAACTCTCCCTGAATATCAGACTTTCTGAAGAAAGGAAAGCGGAGGGTTAACTGGTTTAATCCGTAGCACTGATAAACTCCCGGCGTGGGAGGGGACTCCCTTGTCACTCAATCATATGTGGTTTTGGATTGGTGCAGGGTCTTTTCCTGTAGGTGGGTCCTGGTGCAGCTGGAGTTTATGAAGACCTGCCTGAGGTCACACAGCCTCTTCTGCTTTGAGTTTGCCCTCCCTCCCTCCCTCCCTGGTATAGAGAGGCTGTGTGTTGGTGTTTATGCTTTTCCGTGCAGGGTAAGGTAGCGGCTGGGAGGATAGCAGCCGTGAGTTGCATGACAGGATGATGAGGATGTGCAAGGAGTGGTTTGATCAAGGATGCACTGGGTTTTCCTGTCATGTTGGGTAAAGTTACGAGGTTTGGTGCCTGAGGCTGTAGAACCGTCTTTACGGACGGTCTCTCGTTGCACTCCGCTTGAGTGCTGGGCCTTCAGGATGGCGGGGTGCGCCAGGTGTTGGTAACCTCTGTTTTAAGTTGTTTGGAATGGTAAAGTTAAGTTTACTTGAATTATACATGTTATTTTGTTTGCAGGTTTAATTGAGTTAATCTGCCTCTTTTGGGCTGCTTTTCAATGGCCCCCATCAAAAATTTAGTTGCAGTACTTTCTTAAGAGGACTGAGCCAATCAGCAAATAGTTTAATTAATTAATTAATTAAATATTTTTATTCCCACAATTATGGTTGTTGTGTCGTTATTCTGGTAGTTAGTTAAAGAAAGGGGGAGAGTGATGCAGGAGCATATTCAGGTAGTTTTGGAAGTTTATGGGTGATGTTCCTGACTCCCTGAAGTGTTTGGCAATCTCCCTGATGCTGATTTAATCCCAGAAGTCATTTTGGTCTGATGACAGAATTCAGAAATGTCCTATTTCCCTGCACTGAGGTCTGTGGAGATGGTCATTTTTGTGGAATCCAAGATTGGCCGTTAGCTAAGACAACATGGTGTCAATATTGGAAACAGAAATGAAATATACACTTTGGTGCCTGGTAAATCAGTTTCAGTGTCACCTACTAATCTTTTCTATTAAAACAAGGAATCTCTTATACAATAAATACTGAAATGATGAATTCACTGATAATTTAACTATCAGTAAAGTATGATGTTGCCATTTTTTATAGAGATACTTTTCCTGGCATTGCTAGACACAAGTGGGTGAAGGTGTTCACAGGACACACCCCTTTGCAGTACAGGACCCTTTGGTGCAGCGCCTTGATAGTGCTATCAAAAGCTCCCTGATATTTATTTGCAAAAGGTGGGAATCATGAGTAAGACTTTAAGAAGCAATTGGATAAATGCATGCTTCCCCCTTCCCATGTAGCATAGGGGTCTATTTACTATTAACTTCATATTTTTTTTATGAATGAAGCTGTTTCAGGCTCGCTTCACCTCGCAGTGAGCCGGGCAGCTTCATTCATTAAATTTACTAATACTCAAATACTCACCCCTCCGGCGAGGTCCCGCGATAATCTCTGAGCTCATCGCAGGAGACTTCATGCATACTTTGTATGAATGAAGTCCTGCGCATGAGCAGAGACTCCCATGCGGGACTTTGAAAATTTCAAGTCCCGTCATGAAAAACACTGAGCATGCTCAATGTTTTCATATCGGGACTCTGAAATCTTCAGTCAGATGCGTCTCTTTTCTTTTTCTTAAAATGTACACACACTGATTTATCCCAGCGGTCTCCCCATACATGCCCCCCCCCTTTTCCTCCCCCTGATAACAGCTATTAGGGGGAGGAAAAGGGGGGAATATGGGCACATTGCTGGGATAAAGGCACTAACGCCACCCTGAGATGGCGTTAGTTTTACACCAGGAGCGGACTGTAAAACTCCGGGCCAGCGGAGAGCCCCGATGTTTACATGGATCGCCATGGAAACTGCTTCCATGGCGATCAATTGTCTGTAAATATGAAAAACTTCATTGTCATGTGATTATGCCCATTTTCATATGAAAATGGGCATTATTACATGAAAATGAAGTTTGTAAATAGATGTGAGGTCAGTTTAAAACTCAACATGTTTGTAATTCATTTAGTAATATATTTTATTTATTTAAATCTTTTTTGGCTGTGCAGTATCTACACCTGCTGGATTATGTCACAGGTCAAAGTAAAGCACCAAGGCAGGGTTTTTTCTTGCAAACCACCACTCACCATCTTTCATTTTTGAACAATGTTGGCTGTAATTAGCTGAGCATAAGGTCACTGCTGTTTAATAAACCCATCTTGTAATTAGCACAAAGGTGATATCTGTTATCACCTTCAATTAAAGAGCTGCAATTTATTTAGTAAGGGGCACATAACTTAATGTTAGCACTAAAATTCAATTACTATTGCATTTGCTACCAAAGGTTTTATAAAATCTTAACACTATCAAATGTAAATGGATTAGATCAGATTGATGATTACACTCACATATTATAGTAATATCAACCAATACATATTTAATAACCTTTTTATTTGTGTTCCAAGGTATGTTTCCCCTGTAAATTGTGAGTAGTATGTAAATGTGGTAAGTAAATTCTGAATGTCATAAAAATCATATGAGCAGGGTTGAACGGAACAGCAGGTTGTCAAAGCAGTTAGTTAGGGTGGAGTTTTCGTGTAATGACAGTTTGAACTGTTTGCGTTACAGATTACTCATATTAGAGGAAACATATCCTATCTTAGTAACACACAGGCATGGAAAGACTCCATAGTGACAGAAAAGGCACAGTCATGCCCACTAAGCTGAATCAGACAAGTGTTGTCAGTCTCTTCAATATACATCAGAATGTTAGAGGGATGAGAGAGTAGTAGAAGTAGCGATTCCAACTGCATGTGTGTGTGACTAGCATTTCGTCTGATGTAATGCTGGTACATAATGAGCTGACATGTGGGAGAGATGACATTGGGCTCTATTTACAAACTTCATTTTCATGTGATAATGCCCATTTTCATAACCATGAATTGCCATGAAAAACAGCAGTTTCCATGGTCGATCCATATGAACATTGGGGCTCTCCCCCGGACCATTCTTTTCAGAGCGGGCCGGCGGTTCGTAACATCTATTAAATGTCGGAGTGGAGTTTTACATTCACTCCCGATGTAAAACTAATGCCATCTCAGGATGTCCCCATATTCCCCTCCTTTTCCTCCCCCTAATAGCTGTTATTAGGGAGAGGAAACCGCTGGCATAAATCAGTGTGCGCTAATTTAAAAAAAATAAAATAAAAAATAAAAAATATTGTTGTTTTTTAAATTATATTTTAACAAAAAAGTAAAACTTACCTGTCTGGGAGATCCGTCTGACTGAAGATTCCAGAGTCCCGGTATGAAGAGCTGAGCATGCGCAGTGTTTTTCAGTATGAATAAGTCTCCTGCGATGACCACAGAGATCATCGCGGGACCTCGCCGTAGGGGTAAGTAGTAGTAAATTTAAATGAATGAAGCTGCCAGGCTCACTGCGAGCCGAAGCGAGCCCGGAACAGCTTCATTCATTTAAAAAATAGACCCCATTATGAGAAAAAGAATACAGAAGAAGGGTATGGGGCGATCCTACCAAAAATATCACATCAGTATCCCACTATGCTATAATTCTGATTTTTATTATATATGCAATACTACACAGATCTACATTTTGCCATTATTTCACATTCCAGCATATCGCAATTGAAACATTTTTAGGGTTTATGATTTTGGTAATAAAAAATCTATTGCTGTTGCTGCATAGTTGTAAGATTTAAGAAGCTTTGTTCAGCGTAATATTGTATTGTATGTCTGATAATTATAAATGGATAATATAGGGTTTTTTTTCTTTTACAAGGAATGAAAGATGACAACATTTGCATTGGGAATGTATATAGATTAGATCTGGTATCCTAGAAGCTGTATAACAAAACATTCCTGACTCCTTGCAAGACGAATAGAGCTAAATTTATCCATTTCACACGTCTAGGTTCACAATATCATACACTCTGACGTGGAAATTGAGTTACTTCCACAGTGCAATCACAGCATCCAGATGAGAAGAACAGCACACACTTAAATGCCATGTATACTGTGAAAATGATTTGAAAGATGTGGCAAGGAAAATGCCAAATCCATCTTTGTTGTTGTTTTATGGGAGTAACTC
>WWET01001293.1:187986-198808 GCA_011038615.1 Limnodynastes dumerilii | reverse complement strand
GTAATGTAATGCTTATAAGTGGCATACATTAGCTTGTTCTATGTGTGATTAATAACCCTATAAATCCATGATGGAAGCATTGATCTTGCAGAGAGGTAATATAAAAGTGTGTTGTGCAGCTTACAATGTAGATCCAGATTAACATAAATGTGATTTTCTCCAACAAACATACACTTTCTGCCCTCTCTGTTTTTGCTAACCTAGCTGAAGAGATTAAGTTCTGTCAAGTTTCCGTAAATGTCAGCTGGCTGCCTGTTTGACTTCTTTTATTAAGTATTTCTAATTTATAAAGAATTTGTACAAACTTAATGAGAACAGATCTTTGCAGGAATCTGATCTTTAAAACGTTTTTGTCCTCAGAAACTTGAATTACCTCTTGGCAAGCTTCCTAAAATAGTGTTAAGAAACCAAGTTTCAGAAATTAAAGGTTTTCATTTACCTTACTTGTTACCATATATAAATGCAGCAGTCAGTTCTTATTATAATGATATAAGATTTTTTGGGAAACGTGTAACTGAAAAGTTTGTTTATTGGTTTTTTGAGTGTGGTTTGATAGTTCTTTCTGAAGTAGCCCATTTAGAAAGGAGAGAGACTACGGGAACATCATCATGAGACATCCCGATGAAGAATAGTTCCTGACAGTGGCCGACCAAGTTTCAAAAAATGTTGGTGGTGAAAGGTAAGTTAAGCATCCCCTAACTCTTACCCTAACAATCACCTTTTAGCTGACTAACCTTAACCCTCCCTATCCTTCAACCTAACTAAAACCATCTATGCCCCGTAGACTAACCCTAAACCTCCATGCCCTGCAGCCTAACCCTAAGCTTCCACTTAAGTCCTAACCTTATACCCACCACAGCCTAACCCCAACTGCCTTTCAGTTGGCAGTTGTATCGTGTTTGAAATACACCCACTTGGTCCGTCAACCACAACCGGATTGGTCTAACCAGTGCACTCTTTCAATAATGATAAAAGCATCAGCAGGCATGAGTAAAAGGCTTGTTAAAATTGAGGAGAGAAAGTATACATACATAGGCATTTTTAGGTTGTTTCTTCTGAAACAGTTTTCCAGATCATTCACACAATTCCATAATCGTGGGGTCAACATTTGCACCTCAGTAGTTTCTTGTTTGAGTTGGTTTATTAGACTGCCTCCCTTTGTCTTATCTGGCTTAGAATGCTTTTTTGTAGCTTTTATTGGTGTTACATACTCACGTGTTGGCGCAGCTCGTGTCTTAGGGAGCTGAAAGTATCAAAGGGGTCAGGTGGGAGGCCTAAGATCACATAGAAAAGCACTAAGGGGTCAAAAGGGCAGTGATAGTATAGCTGCTGCTTATCGTTAAGGTCCTTGGGAGGATCCATACTTAATTAAATTCTGCACACAAGATGCACTTTGTTCCGTACATGTGGAGATCTGTCCAACAGGACAGTACATACCCTCTAAACTCCATAAGATGGGCAGGGAGGAGCATTTAAATTTTACAGTTGGGATGGGTTTAAGGGCTTATGCACAGATCAGCAGTTGGATGGACCGCTGATCCGCACGTGTGACTTGAGGATACCTTAAGTCACAAAGTCTGCACGAGAGAGGGGAGTGCCATGTGGACTGACTAACCTCCCAAGTAAGGATCCATTACCTTGTGTTTAAAGCAGCCTGTGATCAGCGAAGTGCCTTACAATTAAATGGAACTGCTGTGCCTCACAGAGTAATGTGCTGTAAAATGGCTGATGCCCAAAAACAGGATGAGTAGTTGGGGCTTAAGCGATGTGGAGGTGAAGTGTAGACAGAGTAAGGAGCCCCCTAATCTTGACCAGCTTGTCCCTGTCCCTGGCAACATGCACCAACAGCGCAGCTGAATGCAATTTCTGTAGTGCACCTGTGGGAGACTGCTACAGGTCCAGAGGTTCCGTTCTGCAGTAGGACTTAATGCTAATGATACATTATATTTTTTATATTTTTATTTAAAACTTTTAGACACTTGATACACATATGGGTAAATTGGACATTTTGGAGATCAGATGATCTTTAACAATGTTTTTAAAGGTTGAAAATAAAACCCCTTGTACTACTAGTAGAATGCTTAATGTAGCAACAATTCAATTTCCAGCACTTTTCTTCCCAACCTTCTCTATTTTGTCTGGACGCTCCCTTTTTCTTGTGACCTTCTCCCTTTATTCACATCATGATAGCTTTGTCCCATTTGAGGCTGAAGCTTGGTAAATGTCCATTCTTTTTTACTTCGCATACCCTGTTCAGTATCTGTGATATACATTGATATACATTGAAGACAGTGGCTGAAGTTTACTAATCATAAACTTGTCACTTTTATAGGGAGAATCCTGGAAGGAGCCATAAATGGTGCAAACAAAGATAGCAAAGATTACTCCGTAGTCTATGGAGAGTGTAGACAATGAAGTAGACAAGAATTCTAATAAAATGTATAATGCCTAGAAGTTTGGTAAACTCTGCTGTCAATGACAACTTAGTGCTATGCATAAAGTAAATAGAGCTGGAATACCTGAGAGCCCAAAAAGAGTTAATAAAATAAAGGTTTTCATATATTTTTAAAAGAAAAAAAAAGAATCTTGTTAGCCCCAACGTCTGTAAAACTGTTACAGTTTCATCATGAGTATTTATTTTATAGTTCCAGCTTTATTTACTGCCCAAGGTCCAACATTTTATGTACGACAACCTCATCTGTAGTTATAGACTTGCTCTTGGCTACAACCCAGGTGCACTTGAAAACAATGGAGTCACCAATTATTAGATATGTGACACAAAACAGTTTAATGCCTCTGGCCCAACCATCTTCTACTATCTCTACTAAATATTCATTGGGGTCAAGTGCATCATCTTAGTGCAGATACAGCTACCAGTTCAAGTAATCTGAAACTGAATTTCAAAATAAAACCAAACAATTAACTTACCATCCTGAATAGCGGGACGCCTTCTCTGCTATGAAAATTATATTTTCGAAATACAAGCCAAAAGCTCATTTTCGGCTGTCTGTAGTTGGAAAATATTCCTAATTAGAAGGTTTTCCTAATGAATGTGTAAGTATACTAAATTCATTTTTCGGCATACTTACCTATTCAATGGCTTTTCGACAACCCGGTGCAGCACCCCAGAGCACTCAACAGAACACCAGAAGCTGCACCAGACAAGAGGTTAGTGTTCAAGGCTAGTCTAGGGATCAGGTTGCAGGGAAGGGATTCTTTGGTTCACACTGCAGGAAAGGAGTCTTAGAGTCAGGCTGTGGGGAAGGTAGTCTTAGGGCCAGGCTGGGGGGAAGAGAGGATTAGGGCAATGTAAGGGGAGGGTTAAGGTGACGATTAGGGTTGAGGTTGGATAAATACTCATCACTCTCCGCTGCGGATTCGTCCTGGGGATGTTTGATTGCTTGTCCTTGGCAAGGCAGGAGCTCTGCGGGAAAGGGAGAGTTAGGATTAGGCTGTGGGGAAGGGAGGATTAGGGTCAGGCTGCGAGGAAGGAATGGTTAGGGTCAGGCTGCGAGGAAGGAATGGTTAGGGTCAGTCTGCGAGGAAGGAATGGTTAGGTTCAGGCTGCGAGGAAGGGAGGATTAGGGTCAGGCTGCGGGGCAGGGAGGATTAGGGTCAGGCTGCAAGGAAGGAATGGTTAGGTTCAGGCTGCAGGGCAGGGAGGATTAGGGTAAGGCTGCGAGGAAGGAATGGTTAGGGTCAGGCTGTGGGGCAGGGAGGATTACGGTCAGGCTGCAAGGAAGGGAAGGTTAGGTTTCATAGAAGTCGAGGCTTATGGTAAATATTAGGGAAAGGTTTGGGGTTATATTTTTTACTTACATTTTGAAACACCGTGTTTGGTGCTCCAGAAATCGATTGCTTTGCCTCTTTGGGGCAAAAGCAATCGATTTCCCGGCCAGTTCGGAACTTTCACAATAGGACCATTCTCAGGCGGTCCACACCCATTATTTGGGCCCCTTCACAACCAGCAACAATAGAGCAACATCCAACAAGGCCCAAAGGCCCAAAATGCGGAGAAATGGGTGGTGAAGTGGAGTCTTTGAAAATGGCCCATAGAGTGAGCCCTTTTTCATTAGCAATGTGGTCTGGCTAACCGCTGTTATCTTATAAAAATTCACACAGTGACACAGACAGCAGCTCTCTGTTCTGTACCCGGCTGGATAATAAGGGCCACTATCAGGGGGGTTCTGTGTACTTATCACTGGAATAACGTTATGTTAATAACACACACTTAACAAACTCCACTGATTTTGTTGAAATATGCATTCTTTAAAAAAATAGTTATTAAAAAAAAGTTGTTTCAGGGCCCCTCTGGGATTAGGGGCCCTGAAGCTTAAGCTTCATTAGTTTTATAGTAGATCTGCCCCTGGGTACAGTATATGCATTAACTTAAAATTCAAAAGGAAACGTACAATATATGAAAACGGCTGAAAAGACGAACAGCAATCACATAATATATAGCTATAAACTCTGAGAATAGAAACATATGTAGGTTTAAATTATAGTCTTAGGTCAAAGACAGATATTTTACAAAGTCTTACTAGCAATAACTACAGTACAATTGCTTGTTTTCAGTTGTGAGAATTTTATGTGGGCATAAAAGCAGCACTTAAAAATTCTTTAAAGCTGATTTTTCTGTTATTTTGTTTCCATAAAAGTGAGACTACATCCATTAACAGCTCTTAATAGCTATTTCTTCCTGGTATCATTTTGTTTCATTGTATTGTAGGCATTTGTGTGAGAAAAAAGGTTTAGTCCTTTAATTACTGGATTAGTGTATTAGACGCCTTGGGGTGTATAATGTGGGTATGGTTTGCTGGTACGATGATATGCATCAACGTGTGACAGTTCAATGGTGACAGGCAGTCTCCATTTTCTATAGCAGCGGTGGTGCAACCCCAGCAGTCGCAATGAGTGATCTGCAGACAGAACCTGCATCTTAACCCTACACTTAATCCTCCCCTACTTCTCTGTTTCCCGCAGCCTAACCCTAACCTTCCCCTTCGTGAGCCCTAACCCTCCATGTCCCACAGCCTAATGCTAACCTTTCCCTTAAGCCCTAACCCTTCCTTCTTATAGTTTAACCCTAACGCTCCCATCTTGAGCTCTAACCCAAACCTGAGCCCACTGCAGCCACAGCTGCCTGTTGCTAATGGGAAATGGCAGAAATTGTTTCCAATAGCAATTTTCTATTTTCCATAGGTTATAGCATGTAAGCGTAACATTTAGAGCATTGACAGTTAACCAGCTGGCACCAAAGAGTCGAAAAGGTTTAACTGATCACCACTCTTCTGGAGGAGAGAGTGGGGACAGAGTGTTGGATACAGCGGGTGGGAGCAGCAGGAGGTAAGGAAATATCTTTTTTTTTTTTATTACTTCTTTTTTTGTGATTTCGGGAATGATAAAGCCAACATTGTGGTGTCAGCTATATCATTGTCTCAATTAGTCATTGTTGCTGTAGTGACCGGAAACCGCCCTCAAAAAGATATTTTTCATTTTACCAGTCTTAAAAGAAATGTCACGGTGTAATGTAATCATGTACGTGTGCTGATGTTTATTGTTATGTACCTGATTTGTGTGTATTTTGTGCTTTAAAGCAAGTATATGCAAAACACATGTGATTGCTCGCCATTGGAGGGGAGGGTTTGCAAGGTATCCATCACGATAGCATGTTAACCTTGCTTGTTTTAGACATTTTATCCTGCTTTTGTTATGGATCATTCCAGAAAGAATTGACTTATACTTATATACAATGTCTCTTTCCAACAGGACGCCCTCACCATACACAAACCCCACGGCTCCTCCGTCCACATCCACGTTCTTGCTGTACATCGCACATTCCGACAGCAGGGCAAGGGCTCGATCCTGCTGTGGCGTTACCTCCAGTACCTGCGCTGTCTGCCTTTTGCCCGGCGAGCCGTGCTCATGTGTGAAGACTTCCTCGTTCCCTTCTATTCTAAGTGTGGCTTTAAGGCCATGGGCCCATGCAACATCACAGTTGGACCCCTGACCTTTATTGAGATGCAGTGTCCGGTCAGAGGTCATGCCTTCATGCGTAGAAATAGTGGCTGCTAGCCCCCCACCTCCTTACCATACAATCAATACCATTAACCACTTTGTGCACCAAGGCTTGCAACACATTGCAGAGCAATGGACCCAACGTCTTTGTCATCAAAGAGATTAATGAAGCAATGGCAGGGAACTTTCACTTATAATACTTCAGTCATGGAGGGTTTAATTTTCTCTGGCATCAGGAAGGAAACCCAATCACTACCTTGTAAAAAAATGTGTCAATTTCCCCCAATTCTTTCACTGTACAAATTCCTCTTACTTTATCTGTCATAATAAACCTGTATTTTTTATTTATCATGTTTTATATGCCTGTCTTGTGTCACATTTATTACTATTAAAGTCAAAGTATTCAAAACTTAATATACATTCATACTCCGAAAGTATTTTGTTTGTAGTATTGACTTGCATATTAGGGGCTGATTCAAAGTTTGGGAGAAAGGCAAAAAAAAAAAAAAAAGGGCAAGTGCACAGCTTGGTAAACCATTTTTCAAAGTAAAGGGTGTTAATTAAAAATATTCTGCATACAGGAAAAATACATTACTGTTACACATAAAGCAATGCAGTATTTTAGTCCTTGCAATTCAACATGGTATTGCGAGCGTATGGCCCCTTCCTTACGCCGGCTGAAGTTAGGGTAGCCTTCAGCCTGCGTAAGGAAGGGGGTATACGCCCGCACAGGGGGAGTGTCAGGGTAAGTAAACGCCGATACGCTGTGCTTTAGTAAGCACAGCGCATTGGCGTAGGTCTGGATAAGACCATGGGCCTGATCCAGAGCTACGGCCGCCGTCGCTAGTACGGCTATGCGCCGGGCAGATGTTGGTCAGATGTTGGTCGGCGTCGCTACGGCAACGCCCGATCGTGGATCGAGTGTCCGTAGCAGCGCCGTAGGGACGCTGGAAGGGACATCTCCCAGCGTCCCTACGTTCATGTTAGTGTAGGTGGGCGGGGGGAGCTAGTAATGAGGGTGGGAGGGCGGGCTAGGCGGCCATACGCTCCTGTGCGAGCGTATGGCCCCTCCTTACGCCGGCTGAAGTTAGGGTAGCCTTCAGCCGGTGTAAGGAAGGGGCCATACGCCCTCACAGGGGGAGTGCCAGGGGGAGGCAGCGATGTAACGCAGAGCGTTAGCACGCTCAGCGCTACATCGTACCTCTGGATCAGGCACAATGGACCATTACTACTGGTCACTTAAAAAGTGGGAGGCACAAATAGAAATCATTGTCATTATTACACTGGTCACCTGATTTGGAAGTAAATACACTCAAATTAAAGGTGAAATTACATTAAAGAAAATTAAATTAAATGAATTGAAATTAAATCAAATTAAATTACATTAAAACTGACAGCAAAAAGCTCGATTTGAAGCTGAAAGCACTTACTCCCTCCCTTCATATGGAAGTATAGTTAATCCCTGTCAACACTCTAAAGCTAACACATTGCGTCTGCCGTTTGCGAAAATTCGCCAAAAAAAAATCGCAATTTTGCTATTTCGTTATGCGAACGATTCGCAATCAGATTTTTCGTACAATACATGTATTCTACTGGAAGATTTTCGAAATTGACCATTATTCTACTTTGCTCTGTATCGAAATGTACACTATTCTAAATATAGTTGTATTCAAAATACAGACTTTCGAATTAGAAAAATTATAATTTCAGACCAGTATAAATAGAAACATTTAGGTGTATGCATTTTTCGAATTTTAGCACTTCGGAGAAAATTCGCATTCGCAAAAGAAAATTCGCAATTCGAATTTTCGAAATTGGGATTTTCTAACCGGGGACCCACACCCGCATTATACATGTCCATCCCCCATCAACGGGGTATAGATGTGTTATGAAAAGTGTTGGAACCCTTCATTGTCATGGGACTTAGTGGACTTTATTATATTGAGGAATTATTTTACCTTTTTGGATTATGTCTACCTCCAGATCAAACATTTTTTGCTCCTAGCTTTGTGAACCTCTATATGGAGTGCGGGGAGTGAGAATATGTATATACCCATCAGTGAAGGTCTTGTGTAATACTCTACAAGTGATTCATAGATGACATCCTCCTAACATGGAATGGGCCAGAGAGTGACTTTAAATTCTTTGTGTAGGAGTTGAATTGTAACTCCTATGGCCTGAAATTTGTTGGGGGGCAAGATTGAATTCTTGGATTTAATACTGTAGGCTGCAAAGGAAAGGGAGGGAGGGAAATATACATATACATATTTCAAAGTAGTTGTTGCCAGCATTACTTGGAGCATGGGAGTTGTCACCTTCCAGATGAAGGACAATGTACCGTACTCCCAGTTTGTTCAACTAAAGCAAAATTGTAGCACATTGGAGAAATATGAACAACAAGATTGTGAGTACAGATGAAGAAAATGGACAGCCCGTTCATATATAATAGACTAGGGGGACAGATCATGATGTCATCAGGAAACATTGGTCCATCCTGTCTCTGGACCCCATTCTAGCCCCATATTTACCTCAAAATCCCTCTGTAAAATTTAGACGAGGGTCTAAACTGTAAAAAATTGAAGTCTATGTTAGCACCAAGCACTTTGCCTGTGGTGGAGTCTAATTATGAGAAAGCTTTACGTAAATCAACAGGTTGCTATGCATGTGGTTCATACAAAATCTGTAAATAAATATCTAAAGGTTTCTGGAGTTCTGATGGAAGAATCAATTTAAGACAAAGAATTTCTCTAGTTGCAATTCAACTTATGTGGTATACTTACTTGATGTGGATGCGGAATGGCCTTATTGGTAAGACTTAAAGATAAAAGAGGGGGGGAATGGGATGAAAAATTTCTCTCAAAGGGAAAGCTTTTGGATGTTAACCCTCAATACACTTGCTCGTAATGAACTTAATGAGAGCTTTAAGCTATGTTTGCTATCACTCTGTAATTTAGTGGTTGAAAATATCATCTAAATGCTGGGTTTTGTTTATTTCATAGGTCAATGGCTAATGGAGTTGGGCTCAAATAGATCATCATCGTCTTAATTTTAATTGGTATAATTTGTTTCTAGTTCAAGACAATGATTATTGTAAAACAGCTTACATTATAAACCTGTTACAAATGTATGTTTATTTTTTTATGTAATGACTGGGCCGCTCTCTCTCTCTCAGCCAGTTCTGAACTAACTGGGAAAACAATTGCTATTGCCTCGCAGAGGCACAGCTATCAATCCCTGCAAGACAGAAGACGGTGCTGCAAATGGTAAGTATAAATTTAACCCCAACCCTTACCCTAATTCTTACACTAACCCTCCCCTTCCATTACCCTAACCCTAGGACTCCCTTCCCCATAGCCTGTCCCTATAGGATAATTTTTGCTTTTGAAGTTGATTATAATTTGCAAAGATGGAACATATATATGATAATTTTTTACAGCCAGGACGGAGTTGCCGGCAAGAAAAGGCCCTTTTAGAAATAGAGACAGACAAAATGTAATTAGGCTATGGGGAGGGGAGTCTTAGGGTCAGGCTGTGGGAAAGAGAGACTTAGGATCAGGCTGTAGGGAGGAGAGGGTTAGGGTAGTGGAAGGGGAGGGTTAGGGTAAGGATAAATATAAGTGTTAGGGTCGAAAAATACTTACCATTCGCAGCGTTGGCTTTTCGTCCCACGAACATCAATTGCTTCTTTTTTTCCAGGCAGAAGCAATCAATTTCCAAAACCATTCTGAATTCATTGGTATGAAGCGCTTGAAACACAGTCCGACCCTATCCCTGCAGCCTGACCCTAAGACTCCCTTATTTGCAGCCTGAACCTAAGACTCCCTTCTCCGCAGCCTAACCCTAAGACTCCCCTCCCTGCAGCCTAACCATAAGACTCCCTTACCCACAGCCTAAGACTGTCCTTCCATTACACTAATCCTAACCCTCCCTTTCCATTACTTTAACCCTAACCCTCCCTCCTTTCCTAGCAGCTTGCCCTACAACTCAACGGAGAGTGTTGCTCACCTCTCTGGTCAGTGCGGCAGGTGCAACAGGTCTGCGGCGGCATTTCCAAAAAATGAATGGATAAGTATGCCGATTGGCATACTTACCCTCTTACCCATTGTTTAAAAATTTTTTGGGAAATGGCGGTCTTTTTGAAAAAGAGACAGCTGAAAATAAGCTTTTGGCTGTCTCTTCTTCTAAAAAAAACCATTTCATGACAGCAACTCCAACCAAATGACAGACATTGCAAAATATGCACTTTGTATGTTCTATGCATTTTTAGAAGTCTGTTTTGGATTAATGTGAATAGGTTTAGAAAATGACTGTGTGTAACAATTACAAGTCAAAACACCTGTCACGGAGATTATTGAATCCAAAAACCAGCCCTCTGCCCCGTGTTGAAGTCTAATGACGAAACGCTTAGGGACGAAGCTGGATCTACAACTGTCACTGATGACCGTAATTGGAAAGTAAGTATACCGCCATTGTGAACAATTTCAGGATGCTGAGACTGCTGCACATACACTTCTGCTGAAGCAGTAAATTTACTGTTGTGTGACTGAATCAAAATCACATTGATTCAATATACTTTGGTACACAGCTTAGATGCTGTTTTTAATATGCTGTGAAATATTAAGAATGAAATGATTCTGCACCATTAAGCGCCCTCTGTTTGTGTGTAAATATATATATATATATATATATATATATATAAAAACTCCAATGAAGTGGCACTCCTCAATATAATCAATACTGCTTGCAGTGGTGCCTACAGAAGGGTCCCAAGGGAGCCCTTACAATATCGGGAGCAGCTGGATAT
>WWET01001293.1:144428-187906 GCA_011038615.1 Limnodynastes dumerilii | reverse complement strand
ATATATATGTTCACTTACTGATTAAGGCCCGTCACCAGAGTACCGGATGTATAATTTATACGTCCGGTGTTTTGCGATGGATGCGCATGTGTAGTGTTTTTTAAACGTAATCTACGTATCTTTTTTTTACTCTGAATACGGGCCTAAAGTCTTCCAGTCCTCAACTCAGACTTGATTCTCTGTGTAAGTATAGCTTCAATGGATGTGTTGGGAGGGGTTTGGAGGGGGCTCACAACTTTTTTGATTTAACATAAGCATGTGTCTGAATTTACCATGAATTAAAATGATAAATACAATGACATTTTTCTTTTTTAATCTGTTGGTAGACAATGAGAAAGAAATGTTTTGAATAATTGGGGCTTTGTGAAATGTGGATTTTCATAGGATAGTGTAATAAACTCCAATACGTATTTAGAATGTCATATTTAATAAGCTACTGTAGGGTATTATTTTAACTTAGCTTCCAAACTTTGGGATCCTTTAGGATAGAAACACAATTCTCCTTTGCTACACATGGCAGGATTGTTAAGTGTATGATGATTCTGACATATGTAACTATGGAGTCTATGGATACACCTCCAAAAAAACATGTCACAAAATAATCACACATCCAACACATTCTGTGCTATATAATAAATGACCCTCATTGTTATACAAGTATTGTGTTGTTGGAGTGTAGGCAGAAAGTTAGTAATCAGTTCTAGTATGGATGAACAGCTTTAAATAGTTGCTTTCAATCCACACCAACATTTGCCATAATGGGTTAGTGAATGGTTGCGACTTTTGGAAGCTTCTCTCCGGGGCTTATTGACGCGGTTTATGCATATCGCATCATTAGGCTCCGCCCCCTGGCTCATACTGCCCCGTTTTAACTTGAAATAGGGGTCGGGACGGGGCTTGATGTCACTTGCCTCAAGTCACTTGCGGGAGATTTGCTGGCTCTCCCGGGATGTCGCCACACCAACATATGCCATAATGGGTTAGTGAAGGGTTGCAACTTTTGGAAGCTTCTCTCCGGGAGATCCCGGAGAGAAGCTAGCGACGCATGCAGGGGCGGGGCTTATTGACGCGGTTTATGCATATCGCGTCATTAGGCTCCGCCCCCTGGCTCATACTGCCCCGTTTTAACTTGAAATAGGGGTCGGGACGGGGCTTGATGCCGCAAATTGCGTCATCAAGTCCCTTCCTGTGCCTAGCAACACAGGCAGGGGGGCAGGACTTGAGGCCATGGTTTCAGTGAAACCACGGGCCTGAGGCCATGTTTTCAGTGACACTCCGGGCCTCAAGTCACTTGCGGGAGATTTGCTGGCTCTCCCGGGATACCGGGAGTACTGCCCGAATTTCGCGAGTCTCCCGGACATTCCGGGAGAGTCAGCAACCCTGGGTTAGTGGTAACACAAATACTAGGGTTGCTGAATACCCATGAGGTGGCCCCTATGCTGTGTGTCATTTACAATAAAAGCCACCCTTATGTTGTGGTTGCCGAGTCTATACTTACATGAAACATATCTCAGTGAATAAAGCTTATCAAATTTGTGTACATTTAAGTAAAAGCTGACAGTTCAGTCTCCATTGCTGCAACGAAGGCTTAATAGCATATTGATTTTGTGAATGATTTTTTATTTGATCTTAAGGTCTTGAACGGCTCTATAATGGATTTCACCCCCTTTTAAATCAATTTTTCTGACTAAATCATTGCACAAAGAAAGTTTATTTTAAGACAATCATTTAATTCTGAAATGGAAGCTGCTTTTTAAATAAATGTTCTAATGAGCTATATGCTTTTTTGCTGTTACTGGGAAGGCAACAAAGTACTGCTTAACTTACAGCTTCATTCCAACCAAACAACTAATTGCTGATTTTAGTCATAATTTCTGTGTGTAACACATATACAATCAGCTGAAAATTGTGGCCAACTACACAGGAAGTGACAGTTGGTTCCTCCATTTACTAAATGCGGAACACTTCATTTTCTGTAGATATAGACCGTTTTCACCTGAAAAAGTCTTTATCTCCTAAAACAAAGTGATCACCATTTGCAAAGCTGTACACCCCCGATTGCCGGCCTGCTCTATTGAGTGAGTGCCAGCTTATCACTTTATTTACTAAATGTCAGAATGACGTTATAATAAGTATTCCAGTGGTCTCCCCATATACCCCCCCTTTTCCTCCCCCTAATAGCTGTTAGGGGGGGCTATGTGTATATGGAGACTGCTGGAATACACAGAATGGGCCTGATCCAGAGCTACGCTGGCCCTCTGTCCGTAAGTACGGTCAGCGTAGCTCTGGTGCACTCCCCCTGTCACTCCCCCTGTGTGAGTCCAGTTACACACAGTTACGCCGACTGAAGGCTACCCTAACTTCAGCCGGCGTAACTGTGTGTAACTACACTCACACAGGAACGTAATCTGGCAAACCCTGCCCTCACTACCTAATTACCATGTGTAACTACACTCACACAGGAACGTAATCTGGCAAACCCTGCCCTCACTACCTAATTACCCTCCCTCCCCCCGCCTAGCTTCCGTAACTACGCTGTAGTTACGGACGCCAGATCCACGGCACCCAGAGCTATGGATTACACGGGGCAACATCTGCCCGGCGCATGCGCAGAACAGCAGAAATGCCATTCTTACGCATACAGTGGCCGTAGGTCTGGATCTGCCCCTGTGTCCAGTGATATAATGCTCTAATGTGAATGACATCTACTCTGTGTTAACTCTGCGAAGCTACCATATATTCCTGGCCTGAATTACTGTGATTATAGATTAGCCTGTTTGATAGTATTTTGATACCATGTTTATCATATAGTAACCAAGTTAGCCTATTTCTAAAGTGATAATTGCATGAAAGTGATTTTTTTCTTTCATTCTTTACAAATACATAACAATTTTAACCAGAAGAAGGAAAAATAAAGGTTGTTGGCCCTTTTAAACTGCAGTACCATAACTACAAATAAACTAAATGATATTGAGTAGAATGTTAAGACAAATGCAATAACTCAATAATTCCACCCTAACAAAGCCAGTTTAGTTCTAACCTCAAACTAACAACCACAGCAAGAAGGAGTTGTGGCAAGCACTCAAGTTCACAATGTCCATTAAGTTCGGTGCCCAGGCTGAAGGTAAATGACAAAGCAATATTCATAGAAAAGCTAGCACTCAGCACTCAAATTTTTTTATGCAAAAATAGAAAAATCTAGTGTTTTAATGGTTACAAATTCACATAACAATTTCACAGTTCACCATTTCAAAACAAGCACACAAAGTAAAGTAGTGTCCAAAACTAAAAGTGAAAAAACAAAAATTCAGAAAATCACTAAAAATATGAGTATATAGACCTGTAGAGATGGAACATTTGGCTGCTTTATGGAAACATCCGTGCAATATCCTTGAGGCATAAGCAATTAATATCCCAGCCAGTTCGAGCTGGGAGAGAACGACCCTATCAAAATAGGGCCTTTCTTAGCGAGGACCCACACCCCAATACAACAGATTTACACTAAGATCAGAACTCCCTCAAATGATCTAACACATTTTATTTATTAACCTTTGGGTTAGCGTGGACTGTTACTCTTCTGTAAATCAGTAAGACATAATTATTTATGCATAATTTGTCAGCCTATGACAGAGCATCACATAATGTCATACTAACATGCCTACTTTAATGAAAAGCAACTGAAACCATGGCAACCAATCAGATTGGCTCTCAGTAAACCTTAACTTAAACGTATTATTTAAGCTGGTAGCACATGATCGCTGTTTGCATCATTAAACAAGTTCTTGCTACTAACACGTGTTTGTCGCTGGTTATGATGTTTCCTTAATTAAAATGTAGTAAAACAACTCCCAGTTGGATGAGAATCAGTGATCACCGTCGTCCATTATGGATTCCACATTACACAAACAGATAACACCGGTATAGAGGAGGCAGCTAAAGGAGTTACAGGGTTATAAGCATATAGGGGCTGATGCAAAGTCTGAGAGTAAGGGTAAAACGGGTGCAAGTGTACAGCTCAAATAAACCATTTTGCAAAGTGATAAGGTGATAGGTACCAGGCAGCCAGATGCACCTTAATGAAATAAAGAGACAGACACCAATAGCTGGGTTTATAAAGGGAACACAGTATTTTTTTAAGTTGGCCCGAATTGTAATTGAAATTAACCTAAAGATCACTTAATTAAGTCATTTCAGTGAACTAGGTGGCCCAATAGCAGATGGGGGGGAGGGGGGGTTCAGCAATACCATCTTACCAGAGAGGTCTTCCACCTTGATCTTGGCGTCCCCATCCGATCCTCCAGCATGACACTCGACCCGTCTGAACAAGACCACCCCAGCACGCCGGCTAAAGGACCAAACCGCTAGGGGTGTAGTGTCCTCACAACAAGGGTTGTACTGCTATTAGATCGGATTACCCCCGCTCCCCCCATTGAAATTCTCCCATGCCCCAAACCTTATTTGCTGACCCCCCACTGCTACCGCCCCACCATGTTCCGTCTGAAAGAAAAAGGTTAACACAAACAATAACAATCTTATACTTTAAAGGGAGGGTGAATTCCTACCACCCCCCCCTCCCACTAGCCTATTTAACCACTACCTAAACCCTGCCCCAGCTAAGAACAGCCCCAACCCTACTCTATCCCACCCACCCCATAAAGTTAAACCATTAACCCCTGGCTGCCTGGTGCCTGAATTGAGGCACCTGCCTGCTGTTTATGTCCCTGTGGCCCTATGGGGCCCTTGGTTCTTTTTATTGTTAATCTTTGGGTCATGTCCTATTTCTTTTTGCTTTGTATTTCCTCTCCATCTCGGCTTTATAAGTGGGTCCCTCAGACTCAGACTCATTCAGTTTAAAAAGAGAAGGGATTTAGCAGATTTTAACGTTGGAATCCCCTTTAATAGCTTAAACCTATAAAGACACTTTTATATTTTAATGCATCCACATGTCGTCCTATTTATGCTACATGTATTCTACAAAGCGTGTATGTAGAAGTAGTATCTGTGTGGTGTTAGAGTCTGTCTGATTATATGTACATACATTATAAGTGACGCTTATCCCTTTGACAAGGGATTTAAAGACAGGCTATGCAGTTTATCATGGGGTGTTCTATTAATCATAGGAGGAGCAGTTCATAGTTTATGGAAGGTAGTATAATGTGCCAAAGGTGTTGTATTCCATTGTACTGGAAGAGCTATAGATCATTATGGTAAATGTAATTCATACACTTTAGTCTTGGAATAACTGATATCTCTGGAACATTTCTTTTCATTACAGTTTCCCAATTTCTGAATTTTTATGTAATATACCAGCAGTTAGAATACTGAAGAATGCCTTCCCCTGATATATGGCATATTGTGTCCTTATACTAAACTAAACTGTAATCTTCAGACTTTTCTGCAAATCCTGACTTACATTGTGATTTATTTTGTTCTACATATAATCTTCTTAAAACTAAAAAAAGATACAATAAACCTTAGTTTAAATCTTTCTGCAAGTCGCATGCCACAGACAGATCCTAATTTCTGTATACTCTCACTTTATTTGATTTATTGTATAGTGATATATAATATATAACATAGTTTTATATTTATGGCATATCTGTAATATTATAATATTTATATCGGACACATTGGTAATATGTATTTTAGTGCATTTGCCTAATATCTACTACTGAGAATCTCTTTGTCTTGTTCTCTTTTTTGGGGCAGAAATATGAACTACCTTCCCCTAACATATAATCTGAGTTAATAGACCGAGAAGACTTCAGCCTAGCCAACCCTCTGTGATAGCATACATAAATTTGGAGTTACCACGTCATCCAGACCGTGCATTATAAATTGTAACTACTTGTAACTTCTTTTGCAAGCAAAAGAAGTGAACTCATTTTAAAACTGTATTAATAAATGCACTAATTAATTTTTTATTACCACTTCATTAAATGAAATGATTTTGAAAAGAAAATATCATCATTAAATTAATAATAAAAAAAAAGGAAAAGAATGTAAATATACATTACGTAAAGGTCACTGGTGTATTCTTTGTATCTATGTATTGTATCTGTCTCTGTATTGTATATATGTCACTGGTTTGCAAATTGTATTGTATATAGGTCACTGATGTGCTCTCTTTACTGTATAACAGTCACTGGTGTTGTATCTCTATTGAACAGTATAGCTGTCACTGGTGTGCAATCTTTAGTGTATAGCGGTCACTGGTGTCCTCTCTGTATTGTACATCTGTAAATTATTTGCACTTTGTAGATTACAGATGTCACTGGTGTCACTGGTGTGCTCTCTGTATTGGGCATAGATCACTGGTGGGCTCTATGTATTGTGTATAGCAGTCACTCTGGCCTCTTGGCAATGTGTATAACAATCATTGGTGGTTTCTCTGTAGTCAATTAGCAGTCACTAAAAAACAGACAATGGCCCTCAGATTTGATGAGTGAAAAAAAAAAAAATCAATTTTCATATAAGCTTTTAAAAATACGGCCAAAGGCTATGGGGACTGGCAGCTTAGGGGGCCCACTTGCCCAGCAATCACCCTCACCACGCCAGTATTGGCAATGCCTGGTTCTTAAGCAGCACTATGGAGTCTGTCTTCGCAGTACTGCAATAAAGGATCACGGAGGATTAACAGTCGATCCACCGTGACTATAGCAGCGCTGTGGAGAGAGATTCCACAGCGCACTTGAATCTGATTAAGAAACATCATCTCCAGTTCCTCTATCATTCTTTAAGATGATGCTGATGTCAGAGAAGACAGAGGAGTCACCAGGCGCCATTTCAGGAGGCTGCTGACTGCGCTGATAATTTGAGGTAATGAGGAGGTTTATGTATATGGTGGAGACCTGAGTAGAGGGCTCCTTCAAAATTCTGCTATGGGGCCCACAAAATTTTAGTTACACCCCTGACTGCAGTAGCAACATTTCAATATATAGTGGTCCCTTTAACAAGCTGATGGTCCCTCCCTTTACATCCTCTTGGTCCTCTCTGCTACCTTTTACTACCTCCCCTCCTGGTGACCCCTCTCATTTGCCCTCTCTACCTCTCTCTGCACTTTTATCTCTTTATTTTATTTAACTTTTATGTGTTATGTTATGTTATGTGTTGTGTTATGTGTTAATTTTATATTCAAATTGTGCTCATACTGTACTATGCTGTCTGTTCCTGCCCTGTTTGTTTGTAATGTGTTTTGTTGTATTTTGTACAGTGCTGAGGACAACTTGTGGCGCCTAATAAATAAACGATAATAATAATAGAAAGATTGATTGATTGATAGATATAGCTGAACCCCTTCTATTAATGAGCTGCACTCTTGCACTAAACTAGACATGGCAACTAGGTATTACAAAAATATGTTTAATATCATGAACTAAATTAACCATAATTAACTGCTTTGCTTGTGATAAGCTATACCTACTCACTACATAAAATAAATAGTAATATGCTTGCTATGAGGAATTATATCTGTAACAAACTGCTTCCTCTTGCTGGGGTATACCTACTAGCTATATGTGATAGGATAAATATTCCTGCTATGATTGACTACATTTCTTCTAATGGACTGGTGTCCTGCCCCTACTAACCCAAATCATAGTCATTACATCTCTTCTAATGGACTGGTGCCTGCTGCTACTAACCCAAATCATAGTCATTACATTACTTCTAATGGACTGGTGACTGCCCCTACTAACCCAAATCATAGTCATTACATTACTTCTAATGGACTGGTGCCTGCTGCTACTAACCCAAATCATAGTCATTACATTACTTCTAATGGACTGGTGACTGCCCTTACTAACCCAAATCATAGTCATTACATTACTTCTAATGGACTGGTGCCCTGCCCCTACTACCCCAAATCATAGTCATTACATTACTTCTAATGGACTTGTGACTGCCCCTACTAGCCCAAATCATAGTCATTACATTATTCTAATGGACTGGTGCCTGCTGCTACTAACCCAAATCATAGTCATTACATTATTCTAATGGACTGGTGCCTGCCCCTACTAGCCCAAATCATAGTCATTACATTACTTCTAATGGACTGGTCATTACATTTCTTGTCTGCATTTGCAGATCTGGTGTGTCTTCTGTCTAGTGAGTTCCTCATTGTGGCCAAGGTGAAGCTGTGTCACTGCCTTCTGATGAACACCACATTCTGTAATGATCTCACATACTGTCTACACAATCACAATAAAAAAAGATAATCCCTTTTGACACTAAACAAAAACACCAACCAGCACTAAAGACCACAACAGACAGACATTCAAGAAACAGACATTTTTGAAATTTTCCGGATTTGTCGCACCCACCGCAGACCCCACAGGAGATATGAATAACCTCTCCGGGGATTGTTAGGGTTAGGCTCTGGGGAAGCGAGGGTTAGGGTTATGGTCATGGAAGGGGAGGGTTAGGCTTAGGGTCAGTCTAGATTTAGGCTGTGGGGATGGAAGATTTAGGGGGACCGGGAGGGGAGTCTTAGGGTTAGGCTATCAGGAGGGGAGTCTTAGGGTTAGGTTGTGGGGAACAAAGTCTTAGGGTTAGGCTGCAGGGAAGGGAGGGTTAGGGTCAGGCTGCGGGGAAGAGTGGGTAAGGGTTAGGGTCATGGAAAGGGAGGGTTAAGGTAAGGATTAGGTAAAGGGTAGGGGGAAATTTATACTTACCATTCAGAGCACCATCTTCGAGGCAAAAAGCAATCAATTTCCCAGCCAATTCAGAACTGGCTGGGAGAGAATGGCCCTTTCGAAATAGGAGATCCATACCCAAAAAAAACTATATATATCTATATTTTCAAATGTAATAGCATGTCCAGGAGAATATATGTAGAGAATCACATGAACAACATGATCAATACTGCAAAAAGCGATTGATAAATAGATAAGCGGATATAAATATTGATGAAAAGACTGACTTTTTTGCAATGGAGAGAAAGGTCGTAGAAAGATTCTTGTTTTTGGACTAATAGTTCTCCAATGGAGGGTTAATAGCATCCCATAAAACCAAAATGGGTAGCTACCTTAGGGACTCTGCCATGTGAAATTAGATAGCTAAAGAATGTTTTCCATTTGTGTAGAAATCCTTCAAAAGCAACTATTAAAACAAGTCCCCAAAGTGTATGCTGGTAATTACTCTCCATTTGCTTTGTCCAGGAACCTTACAGCAGTTTAGTTGCCTCTGATGTTTCCGACTTCCTTGTAGTTTGAATGCTGTCCCCCACTGACCCCTCTGAATACGTTCCCCATGCAACTGTAGTATGTGTATACAAGATCCACTATTGTCCACTTGTAAGATTTCCGCTGTATTCTATTAAGTCTCAAGCAAGAGATACTTTTTTGTTCTCCTGAAAGTATGTTTAAAGATTATATTAATGCTGATGATGTTTCGTCCATTCTAAGCTTATATTTAATAAGATAGGCTGCATATCTGTAGAAGCGTTTGGTTAATCCACAATGCTGCCAATGATTGATATCTCTTATAAAACGTGTCCAAAAATGTCCCCCTTACAGGTACAGGTATACAGGAAAGCGATTACCAAATAACAATAGCTTAATATCTTCTCAATGGGGTAGATCCAGACCTAAGTGCGTGTTACATTTCATCCCGTAGCATATTTACACTAGCGTATTTTCTAGGCTCTCCGCTAATTCTTACGTACTTTGCCCGTTTTATGCTGCCCAAACTCTACCTTAACTTTTCAAAGTGTTAGTACTGACGTACGTAATGGCTACACATACATAGGCGCGCCCATACTGTACGATTTAAATGCCTCACCCTGCCTCCGAAGCGTAATTACAGGTGTCGTATGGCTGTCACACCCCTTCGTAGTTAAGCTGTTGATACGTGGTTGGTACGTACATTCAGAGTTACGTGGCATAACATCTGCCATGCGCATGCGCAGTAAATACTAATGGACGATTTTACGTCAGCAGCTAGCATAAAATCACTCGTGTACATAGTTTAGGATCTGGCCCAATGTTTTTGATAGAATGTCAGCATTAGACCAAGCTGTGTAGTTGTTGGCTGTTCTGCGCGTGCAAGGACAGCTGTGAGGGGCTGGCAGGTTAGACAGTGCTGAGTAACTACTAATCATTGTGTATAAACAACTTTTAGCAGCTAACAGCTTAGTACTGTCGTCTCCCAGCAGAGCACCACCCTCTTTCTCCTGTCCAGTAAAGTACAGTGCTAAGCTGTCAGTTACTGGTTATTTGTAAGTAGTGCTCTTTGCCTGCTAGCTCAGGGTTGCCGACTTTTAATAGCTTCTGTCCAGGAGATCCCAAAGGGAAGCCATAGATGCCTGCAGGGGGTGGGGCTTAATGATGCAATTTATGCAAATCACGTCATTAAGCCCCCTTTCCTGACTACAAATTACCCTCCTTTTTAGGTTTACTAGGGATGGTGGCGGGGCCCTGCCCCTAGTAACACTAGGGGGTATATTTACAAAAGTCGATTTTTGCCAGAGATTTCAAATTGACCGGTCTCGCCACGATTTTATTGCAATATTTTAGTTAAAATCGCGGTATTCACTAACCGCCGATTTTTACCCGTGAATTTAATTACCCGTCAATATGCATTGATTTTTCAAAGGCTAAATCGCCATCGCTTTATCTTGTAAGAAAAATTTAAAACACAAGCGCAGCATGTTTGGAATGCTTAGCATGGCTGCGCTGATAGAACTACAAGACTCAGCATTGCTGAGCCTTGTAGTAATATCAGCTTCAGCATGTTAAGCCTTCTAAGCATGCTGCGCTGTATCCGGTGTAAAAAAAAAGACAGTCACATATAAGCACAATAAACATTACATAAATACATGTCATAATAATAAAAACATTTAATATGCATGTGTCTCCATATAATTTTTAAAAGGCCACACTGTGTATTAAAAAAAAGTTTTTTTGTATTATAGTGTGTTTCAATAAATATAAAAAAATAGTAATTACTCACCGTTAAGATGTCCTCTATCTTGGGAAGAGTTGCTTGTAGTTTTCTACATCTTCAATCTTCATCTGTATTTTCTTAACGAAGAATCTTCTTTTCTTGCTTGCAGACTCTTCTCCGCTGCAGAACTGAGACTGGTTCGGGGCTTCAATGTTGATCTTTGGCCTCTTGCAGCCCTTGCGACAACGTCCGGGTCCTTCCAGCTTGAGGGTGACGCAGCTAGTGACCATTCCGTCACTAGAGGTGCCCCTTTTATAAAAATAATGACGTCACAGACATTGTGGATCTCTAGTGACACCACTTTCAAGCTGGAATGACCCAGAGATCGTCGCAAGAGCTGCAAGAGGCCGAAGATCAGCAACGAAGCCCCGGAGCATCCTCAGCTCTGCATCGGAGAAGAGTCTGCACGCAAGAAAAGAAGATTCTTCGTTAAGAAATGAAGGGGAAGATTGAAGATGTAGAAAACTACAAGCAACTCTTCCCAAGATAGAGGACATCTTAACGGTGAGTAATTACTATTTTTTTATATTTATTGAAATGCACTATAATACAAAAAAATGGTTTTTAATACACAGTGTGGACACCTGTATTTTTTTTAAATTATATGGGGACATATTATGCATATTAAATGTTTTTATTATTATGACGTATTTTAATGTAATGTTTATTGTGATTATATGTGACTGTCTTTTTTTTTTTTTTACATCGGGCACAGCGCTGCATGGTTATAAGGCTTACCATGCTGACGCTGATATTACTACAAGACTCAGCAATGCTGAGCCTTGTAGTTCTATCAGCGCAGCCTGGCTAAGCCTAACAAGCATACTGCGCTTGGCTTTTGTACACTGCAAAACACGTCAAGTATATTGATATGTGTTTTTAAGGTTCAGTGAAAGCGCCCCACACACAAGGCGCATTTTTTAAGTGTAATTTAGTGTAATCGCCTTTAGTGAATATGACGAGTTGTATGTTTTATATGGCAAACATCTGAACGATTTTTGTCCATCGATGTTTGCCTGGTTGATTTTGCTAAAGGCTAAAGTCCAGGGACTTTGCCTTTAGTGAATACAGTGATTGCATAATCGCCTGCAAAGTCCCAGGAGTTTAGCAAAATCGACTTTTGTAAATGAGGCCCTAGGATACTAGTATTGCCAGACAGGGGGGCAGGACTTGAGGCCGTGGTTTTCATGAAACCATGGGCCTCAAGCCCTCTGCGAGAGATTAACAGGCTCTCCCGGGATACCAGGACAACTGCCCGAATTTCGTGAGTCTCCCAGATATTCTTGGAGAGTTGGCAACCCTGTGCTAGCTGCTTAGCTGTCACTGCTGGTGTATCCTCCGTGGGTGCAGGGTGGGTGGCTGCACCCAACAACTATAGTTTACATTAACTTTTCAACTTAAGTACGCAGACATTCCTAGAAGTGCAGACTGGGTTGGATAGCTTAGGGGGATATCATAAAGCATGGGAATTTTAAAGTTAAATGCAGTGTCTCCTTGGGTTTCATCAGCCGCTTTGCTCCTTGACCTCCAGTGCGGACTACTCTTTCTCACATCCCCAGTGTTTGCTAGTGTTTTTGCCTGAACAACAAACTAGTGCCTGGAGAGTTGTGGTGGCCATCTTGGATGTGGTCATCTGTCCGTTCTGTACCAACTGACTGGCGGCATTGCTTCCATGGCCACCGTTCTGCCACTCAGCGCTATGTGCTCTTTATTTAAATCACTGGCACCATCCCATCGGGGAAGTAACTTTGTGCATCGTTCCTGGTTCCTGAGTCCCTGCGTGACTGCAATCTCCCTGTGTCTGTTTCTCTAACAAGTCTCTGACAGAGGGGACTTAAACCCCACTTTCACCTCAGCCCCAGTGTTGGAAGAGTCATTCCTCTTAACCATGAAACGCACATAAGTTTGCCAATATTCTAAAGTCTATTTTTTTGGGTGTTATGAGAGGAGAAGAACAGGTCTACATGTGATTTTGTAGGTTCCAGAGATAATAATAACTCCATAATGAGGCTGAGAGCTGAGCTATAAAACCAAATGAGTCTACAGAGGATATGGGTTCACTTCCTTGCAGCCTAGCCTTAAGATTCCCCTCCCCTCAGCCTAACCCTAAGACTCCCCTCCCCGCAGCCTAACCCTAAGTCTCCATTTTTGCGATCTGTCCCCTCCCCGTAGCCTAACCCTAAGTTTCACCTTCTCCCACCCATCCCCTACTCTGCACTAACCTGTCCCATGGTTCAGGAAGTGGAGGGTTACGTGGCAAATTACTAATTTGCATTTGGATTCTAAAATAAACACACAGCCAACAATTGTCAGCTGTATGTAAATCAAAAATAGATGTTCGCAGCGGCAAACGAAACCCGATATAAGGTCCCTTTTGTAGTGAAAGCCAGTAGTCGAAATTTTGAAGTGATGATATGATAGAGAATAGAAGTGAATGGAGATTTATAGCTTTTTAATTAAATCAGTGGGAGAAGTGAGTGATGGTTTGGCATACCCCCGTGTACCCCCCTTTGAGCCCTGTTGTAAGCATAAATGGAATAAGAAAAAATTGATTTCTATAATATCCACTGGCTCTTAGCATTTAATTTACAATGTCATAATCGAGTTGAAATTACGATACTTGTTTCAAATTAAATGGCAAAGGAAGCAGTTTGCAGCTTTTTGTTTAACATAAGTATTGCTGATACATATTTCATGTAGTGGAAAGTATTCATTCATGAAATAAGGCAACATAAAGCTATAACACAACCGATTCTGTCTTTTATTAAGCTGTGCTATGCTGAAATAGGCTTTATGAAATCCGTTGACTAAAGTTGCTGTGGAATGAAGTGTATGTGACCTAAATACTAAGAGTTGGTTACTGAGCCAGTGAGAGAATGTAATGCATAGACCTGATTGCAGTCACTTTCAATTGATATGAAAATAAAGTCATGCATACATATATGTAACAATATACTCCCCTGCTTTAAAAGATAAAAGAGAACATTACATATTCTATATAAATATCACACAAGAGGCCTTTAAGCGCCTGTCTATTTAATCATTTATAAGCTTAGTAGCGAACACTTGTTGTCTTTTTATGTGCTGTCTAGTTTCGGGTTTGTATCAGAAGATTTCCTATTAGTAAGCATGAGGGGCACATGTCTAGGGGCATCACTTGCCAGGCCTGATGCTCCTGTGCAGTTACCATATCCATCATCTAAAGGGGTGTCCACACTTCAAAAACATTGAGCAGAGAAATTGGAAGACACCGGGGGCCCGATTTACTAAGCAGCGGGAAAGGAAAAGTGGAGATGTTGCCCATAGCAACCAATCAGATTCTAGCTCTTACTTTCCTATTACATACTAGAAAATGTCAGCTCGACTCTGATTGGTTGCTATGGGCAACATCTCTACTTTTTCTTTCCCACAGTTTAGTAAACCTGGCCCAAGGATTCCCTCCAAAATATAATAAGTGTGGGTGTGTGTTTGTAGGTATTTAAACTGATACAGCTGATATCACTGATATAAAGAATATTTCTATATCAGAACGGGTACAATGTTGAATGTTTTCTTTTGACAAGGTACCTGTCCCAAGGGATGGTTAAGGTTAGGTTGCGGAAAGGGGAAGGGGAAGAATTCTGTTTGCCGTTGAATTCTTCGGAGTGACAGCCGTAGCTGAAACCGGCAGTGGTCATCATTTCATTAACGGAAAGTAATCTGTCGAAAGATCCTTCATCGGATCGGCAAACTACACCCATTTAAACAACTCATCATAATTTCCATATACTAATTATTATATGATTTCACTAATACAAAGTTAATAACCTCAATAAACTTGCCTGCTGCTAGGTTCTTTTTCTAATCACAGTATAGCTCTTTGTTTGTTCTGTTCTTACATCTATTTATACTCTATATGCATGTGGGCTTATTGTTAGAGAATCCATCCTACACAATGTCACTTGTCCTAGTTTATAGTTTGACTGTTTTTTCCCCACACACACACATACTGAGGGATTTTCGTTTCTTTTAATACTTTGATTTAAAAAAAAAAAGCAACAACAAACTTTTATTATAGTTCTGGATGGATCCTAAGATCCGAATTTGTTGTAATAAAGCTTTGATAACTACTCCCCTCGTTTGCATGAACTACCGACTCCAGGACCCCACCTAAAGTTTTCCTATTTGTTTGTACTTTTATTGATAAATCAAAGTCGGGCAAGTATAATTGTGCAACTTTACTGTAATACTAAGCCCCTCCCTCTTGCAAGGAGAACCCAGCCCCCTTTCAGAAGCTGTTGGAAGTGTCATTTGCCATAAATCTGGATCGAGTGGATTGAATTCTGATCAGATCGCTGGAACGTGTGCCAATGCGCAGATCTCAAAATTAAATCTGACCACACCAAAATGACCCTCTTTTTGGAAGTCTAGATCTTGTGCTCTGTCCTCAAATTTACTCTAGCCATAAATTTGTTCTAAACGTGGAAAAATGCTAATATATTTTAGAGAATATTGCACTATTTATTTTACATATCTTTAACTTAATAACTAATTCAGAAGTTGCTTACTGCACACTTAAATGTTTATTGAAAAGATTGTCTAACATGTCAGGCTCAATATCCTGCATTTGCATTAATGGGCTGCTGTTACTGCAAAGTGAGTTGCTAGGTGTTCTTGCCATCTCATTTCAATGATTGTATATGCTTTAAAATATTTCCATTTTATGTAAACGCAAAGCAGGTGATCATAGCAGAACCTCATTATTTTACACATTTTATTGCTCTTGCCATATTTATTACTTACTATATATCTGATAGTGCTATATAAAAACCTGTTAATAAATAAAATAATAATAACATTTATAACAAGGCTACAAAAGTTGAAATGGTAAAACTAATTAATGGGAATATTAATTTCTAAAAACCAACAGGGCCCGATGCAGAATTGTGTGCACACAGCGGGTCCTAGCACACACACATGTGCATATAATATGTATGCAGTTACGAATTTGGACACCACCTTATAATTAGAGGGTGGCATAAGGTGTTCTGTGAGCTGTGGCTATGTGCAAACAAGTTAGGTGCGATGTTGAGCTGAAAAGTATGCAAGTGTGACACCTGTAAGCATACTGACATACACCTCTCCAGTCACATGTATTAGGTGTAAAAGCAAGAAATCCAAGAAGACGTTCAGAAATTTAACATTACCATATTTAGCAATGACCATCATGACACATAAATGATCATTTATTTATTTGTAGGCCAATGAACCCAATTTAGATATTTCCTATTTAATTGAAAATGCAGACAACATACTTCCCCATAAGTAATCGTTTTTATTGCTTTCTCTTCATTATAAATCTTTGGTAACTTGCAGCAGTGTATCAAGATGAAATGGTGCTGCTGCATTTGTCATGAGATGCAAGGACTTACTGTATTTTTCGGACCATAAGACGCACTTTTTCCGCTGGGGATGCGGTGCATCCAAGCACTCATCCCCCCGCTCCCTGACAGTCAGCAACGTAATGAACGCTGCTGTGAAAGCAATGTAAGGTGCTCTCATCACTCTGATAAGAGCGCCTTACACCGCTTCACAGCGGCGTTCATTACCGTTGTTTCTGCTCTGCCTGTCCTGTGTCACAGGCAGAGCAGTGCAGCAGCTCTCCCCCTGACGCTGGAGTGACGTAAGGTCACATCAGCCTCAGAGAAACCTGCAGAGGAGAAGCAGGAGATGGCAGAACGGGGAGTACAGTGCAAGTAAGTATTTTTTAAGTATTTTGTACTGTAGCTGGGTGCTGGACATGATGGGGGCTGATAGGTGCTGGACATGATGGGGGCTGATAGGTGCTGGACATGATGGGGGCTGGACATGAAGGGTGATGCTGGGTGCAGGACATGATGGGTGATGCTGGGTGCAGGACATGATGGGTGATGCTGGGTGCAGGACATGATGGGTGATGCTGGGTGCAGGACATGATGGGTGATGCTGGGTGCAGGACATGATGGGTGATGCTGGGTGCAGGACATGATGGGTGATGCTGGGTGCAGGACATGATGGGTGATGCTGGGTGCAGGACATGATGGGTGATGCTGGGTGCAGGACATGATGGGTGATGCTGGGTGCAGGACATGATGGGTGATGCTGGGTGCAGGACATGATGGGTGATGCTGGGTGCAGGACATGATGGGTGATGCTGGGTGCAGGACATGATGGGTGATGCTGGGTGCAGGACATGATGGGTGATGCTGGGTGCAGGACATGATGGGTGATGCTGGGTGCAGGACATGATGGGTGATGCTGGGTGCAGGACATGATGGGTGATGCTGGGTGCAGGACATGATGGGTGATGCTGGGTGCAGGACATGATGGGTGATGCTGGGTGCAGGACATGATGGGTGATGCTGGGTGCAGGACATGATGGGTGATGCTGGGTGCAGGACATGATGGGTGATGCTGGGTGCAGGACATGATGGGTGATGCTGGGTGCAGGACATGATGGGGGATGCTGGGTGCAGGACATGATGGGGGATGCTGGGTGCAGGACATGATGGGGGATGCTGGGTGCAGGACATGATGGGGGATGCTGGGTGCAGGACATGATGGGGGATGCTGGGTGCAGGACATGATGGGGGATGCTGGGTGCAGGACATGATGGGGGATGCTGGGTGCAGGACATGATGGGTGATGCTGGGTGCAGGACATGATGGGGGATGCTGGATGCAGGACATGATGGGTGATGCTGGGTGCAGGACATGATGGGGGATTCTGGGTGCAGTACATGATGGGGGATGCTGGATGCAGGACATGATGGATGATGCTGGCTGCAGGACATGATGGGTGATGCTGGGTGCAGGACATGATGGGGGATTCTGGGTGCAGTACATGATGGGGGATGCTGGATGCAGGACATGATGGATGATGCTGGATGCAGGACATGATGGATGATGCTGGATGCAGGACATGATGGATGATGCTGGATGCAGGACATGATGGATGATGCTGGATGCAGGACATGATGGATGATGCTGGATGCAGGACATGATGGATGATGCTGGATGCAGGACATGATGGATGATGCTGGATGCAGGACATGATGGATGATGCTGGATGCAGGACATGATGGATGATGCTGGATGCAGGACATGATGGATGATGCTGGATGCAGGACATGATGGATGATGCTGGATGCAGGACATGATGGATGATGCTGGATGCAGGACATGATGGATGATGCTGGATGCAGGACATGATGGATGATGCTGGATGCAGGACATGATGGATGATGCTGGATGCAGGACATGATGGATGATGCTGGATGCAGGACATGATGGATGATGCTGGATGCAGGACATGATGGATGATGCTGGATGCAGGACATGATGGATGATGCTGGATGCAGGACATGATGGATGATGCTGGATGCAGGACATGATGGATGATGCTGGATGCAGGACATGATGGATGATGCTGGATGCAGGACATGATGGATGATGCTGGATGCAGGACATGATGGATGATGCTGGATGCAGGACATGATGGATGATGCTGGATGCAGGACATGATGGATGATGCTGGATGCAGGACATGATGGATGATGCTGGATGCAGGACATGATGGATGATGCTGGATGCAGGACATGATGGATGATGCTGGATGCAGGACATGATTTATTATACCCCGTTCAGATTACCATGGAAAAGCCGGGGTTTTCATGAAATTGCCGGCTTTCCTGAAAACCCCGGCTTTTTCTGGCAATGTGAACGGTGAAGCCGGGTCTCTTTAGCCGGGTCTTAGACCCGGCTAAAAAGAAGGGTTTTTGCCGGCTTTTTTAGAAGCCGGCTTCACCCGTTCACACTGCGGTGAAAAGCCGGCTATTTAAATAGCAGCCGGCTTGTAAAAAAAAAAAAAAGAGAGAGAAAAAAAAAAAGCCGGTGTTTTCAGCGCAGTGTGAACACACCAGGCTCAAATTTTCAAAATTTTGCCCACTGCCTAAAAAGCTGGCTGGCAGTGCAGTGGCAATGTGAACGCAGCATAATAGGAGAGGTCCGGCGCTCCAAACATTATATAACACTACAGGCTCCATTTATTATTGACAGAAAAAACACACCAGGCTCAAATTTTCAAAATTTTGCCCACTGCCTAAAAAGCTGGCTTTTTAGGCAGTGGCAATGTGAACGCAGCATAATAGGAGAGGTCCGGCGCTCCAAACATTATATAACACTACAGGCTCCATTTATTATAAAATTGACAGAAAGCGTTAATTAGCAAAGCAAAGCTCACTGCACCTCGCAACGAGCCTTGCATCTTAGTTGGTAAGATTTACGAATACTTACCCCTCCGGCGAAGTTCCGCATTGGTCTGTGGGACTTTTGCCGGAGACGTTCAGGTATGCTTATAACTGAAGTCCCGGCACAGTGGCTAACTTTTGGGACTTGAACATTTTCTATTATCTATAGGGATTACATGGGTGATTTTTTGGGATGTCGGGGCAGTCGGGAGATTTGAAGGCTCTCCTGGGATACCGGGAGAACGGCCCAAAAATCGCGAGTCTCCCGGATATCCTGGGAGAGTCGCCAATCCTGTAATAGTCATTGTAAACAAATAAATTTAAAAAAATTATATTGTTTACTGAAAACATCTGTTTTTCCTTTTGCTCTTATATATATTTTTTTTTTAGGTATACTAAAGTAATAATGGCACTTGTTCCTAGTCAATGATCAATAAATATTGCACTGTTCTGCACCTAAACAAAGCACTATCCAACCTACACATCCACTGGAGGGAAAAGGGGGGAATGGGGGAATCCCTTTGGCCTGGGTCCCTCCACTGTTAAGGGCAGTGCTGCCTCTAAATATTAAAATGTATATTTTACATGCCTGAGCAAAAAATGCAGCAATGCAAAACTACTTGCAAAAATAATTTTAAATAAAAAAAGGTTATTGTGTAAAGCAGTGTGGTTCTTTATCATTTAATTATCAATCGTATTCAATTATTTAATAAAACCTGGCTGTTGATCAGTAAATAGAGGCAAAGAAATTCACACATTTTCATTACGGCTCTTTGCAAACTTTTTTTTTATTACGTTCCTGTGCTACACACGTTCAGTGCAAAAAAATTGAAACTTTCCCCTGTGCATATTGGATCTAGTAATTTTATCCTCTTTTGAACAGCAAACTGTCAACATTCATATGTTAGGTGTACATAGAAACAGACAATTTTCAACTTTGCCAACTCAGTGGAGTTTCCCTCTTTCCTCAGTTATTAACCTCTTAACCTTTAAATCATTCTGTTCAAATTAATCTGTGGTCCGACGTGCTGTATGTTCTGTCTACCAATTTTTTTTCTCTACGATGTATGGTTTGTACTTTGGATATGTTGTTCAACCAGTAAAGACAAAGTTAAAGAAACAGACATCTGATAACAAGTCATTAAAAGTAAACAGCAGAGTATACAGAAAAGTCAATTAGAAGTATTACCCACGTGTATGTAATGAAGCAGGAAGTACATGTCCTTATCTTATTATTGTCAGCACCTGGTAGAAACTTTACTTTATATCTGGATATCATTAGGTATTTGGGGTTTTGGTTTTCTTTTTTATTAATATGTGAACTGCCCAACTGAAGGTATAGGATATCTGCCAGCCAGAATCCTAAAGAATGCCCATATGCCTTCTAAGCATGCTGCGCTGTAAAAAAAAAAAATACAGAGTGAAAAAACATACACAAATACATGTACATACATGTGTGCCTAAAATAAACGTTTACATTGCATAATAATGCCCCCTACTCTGTAAAATTACCCCAGGTGGTCACCCTGTTTATTAATAAATGTATTTTAAAGTAATGTGGATAAAGTAAATAAAATTATTTCACACTCACCGTTTAGCTGTCATCATTCTTGGGTCTAGTTGCTTGTAGTTTCTTGTTTCTTTGCAGATAATCTTCTCCAGTTGCTTGAAGACTCTGCGCTTCTGTTTTTTTTTTAAACATAAAGCGACGGCGATATTTCCAAGGAAGATCACTTTGCTTTTCTATAGAAAAGCACAGCGATTTAGCCCTTGAAACATCGATGCATATCGATGGGGATTTAAAATCACTTTGAAAAGTCGTTGGCTAGTGAATACCACGATTTTTGCTAAAAAAAATCGCTGTAAAATCGCAGTGAGATCGATTTCAAATTGCTTGAAAAAATCGACTTTTGTAAATATGCCCCCAGGTGTTTCGAAATGTCAACACCCACCATGCTCCAACATCATATTCATAGCTGGTACCTTGCAAAGCATTTTTACCTGGCTAAGATTTTTGTCTTGGTTCTGCAGAGGCCCACAGATAGGTATCAGCGGTTTCCTACTGCTGTATAGTTGTACAAAGTGGCACATCAGTGGACCTATGCACAGTAAATTAAAGTAAGTCAAGTTCTACATTTAGGAGTATCAGGGGCATCAGAATTGGGGGTGCAATGGGTGCGGTTCATGCCCTGTAGATATCAAAAGGCTGGCAGATAAAGTCTATGGGCCTGATTCACACATGTGAATCCATTAAGAAGGTGTAAATAGCTACATTTAAACTCCCTCCCACCTCAATCTCCCATTTTTTAAGAACCTAAGGTCTCTTAAGTGCAACAGGTCTTCCTTAACTTCCCGGATGTATTTTCCTTCTAAAGAGGTTCCTGTGCCACGCCCTCCCCGGCTCATTTAAATATGTCCCCCCACCCACTCGTCTTAAAAATGTCACAAGGTACACTGGCATGCCTCTTCTTTCTTAAAAACTATGTGTGGTCTTTAAAGAACGCACATAGGTGAAGTCCATACCCTGTACAATGTACATTGCATAGTCAATATGACTATGTATGCACAGTACTGAAGGCCCTGATTCAGAGGCTGAAAATAAGAACTTAAAGTTACACCTGGGCTAAACCATGTTGATTTCAGGGGAGTCAAATTTCATTTGTTGCAACAGTATTATAGTTAAAAGGTGATGTTTCCCAGCTCAAGTCTAGTTAGCAGTTTAAAAGTGAAGCTGATCAGGTATCTGTGTGCAATAAGTAAAAGCAAAGCATTCTCCCTGCATGCATAGAATAAAATTAACTTGACTCCCCCTGAAATCAACATGGTTTTGCCCAGGTGTAACTTTAAGTTCTTATTTTCAATCTCTGAATCAGGGCCCAAATCCAGCTGCTTGAAACTCACTTTAAGGGTGTCTCAATTTGGATAAAGAATTTCCATTTGAACCTTTTGCAATACATTTTTAATTTGCACTGTAAAGTACCTGCTTACGGCGGCTATACCCTACACTAGGTACTACCGTCGGCCGTACGAATTTTCGCACATAATACGCAAAGCGTACGGGCTTAGCACGCCCATACTGTACAATTTAAATGGCTATCCCCGCCTCCGTGTAGTAAAACGAGCGCCCAGGCGACCGTCGTACTGAACGCACGCCCCTCGAGCGAAAAATTCGCACACAATACGAACGCTATACGCTCATGTCGTCCAGCCGACCGGAAGCTGTCATACTGGGCATGCGCAGTGCGAATTTTCGTACGAAAATACGCAAAAAACGGTCGTACGCTCGCTCGAAATCGGCCAATTTCGTAGCTCTGGATCAGGCCCGTCATCACAGCAACGAGCAGCAAGACCAGGAATGTGCCCTTAATGTGGAGGTCAGTAAAAATGTAATTTAAAATTAATGGTGGTATTATTATTATATTAGAGATAATTTATGTGCCTTGCCCTTTTTCCTTCCTTAATTGTGTTCTTTATTCCTTCTTAATTGTGTTCAAATTATCCTCCTATTATAGTACTTTTTATTCCATCCTTCCCCATAACAATGGACCATTTAATATAAAATCCTATTATGTGGGATAATTTGAGCATAATTAAGAAGAATTAAGCCTTTATTATGGAGCATAAATACAATATGCCCTATAGTAAACATCTTTATTTGTACTTTATTGTGCTAAAACTATCACCTACATTAGGGCCAATATTGAAGCTCTTTATTCCTGCTTGTGCCCAAATTATCCCCCATAATAGGGCTCTATATGACCAATAATACTTCCTATTTCAGTTCAGTTCATGCCATATAATAGAGACCTATTATAGGTGAAATTAGACCACAAAGAGGAGTTTTATTATGGGGAAATATAGAGTCTTATTTAAGGGACAAATATAGCATATTTATATCCTTTTAAATTATATTGTTCTTATATTTTTGAGGCTCTGTATTTGCCTTTAACAGAAGCATTGAGAAAGTTGTTATTAGCAGATATGTCCCCCCCCCCCCTTCCCCTTGTCCCCCCCCCCCCTTCCCCCTGTTTCTGTCTTGTGTATTTTAAATCCCCAGGAAATTTGCTGTTGTTTATTGCTGTGTGGTTTACACAGGCTTCAAAGCCGGTTAAGGCTTCCTGAAAATGTTGATAGAAGAGTGAGTCCTGCTGAGAGAAACTACAATTGTGTCAGTAAGCTGAAGGCTTTTCTGTGAGTGGGATATTAGGTCCTTTCACTTTATAAATTGGTTATCTTTGTGTATTAATTACAGTTGCACAGGCCATGATTTATTTTTATACAAAAAGGTTTCTGGTGGGGTACAAAAAGGTGCTGGTTCACCGTGCAGTTGAGTTTCAGCACCAATTTACAAAGGTTCAAAAAAGTTACTACGCATGCGCAGTCGATCCATTCTTAAAAAACCGCACCTAAAATCCGAAGCACGGAATTTACGAACATAAGTCCAATGCAAATAGCGTATGAAAAAGTTACTACGCATGCGCATTTCATCCGTTCTTAAATATACGTACCTAAAATCAGAAGCATTCTTAAGTGTGAATAAGGTCCAGGTAAGGTAAATATATTAAGACTGGACTTGGCTTGACTTGGACTGAACCAGGACTAGGACTGGATTGTCTTGGCTTGATTTGACCTGAACTGGACCAGGACTGGTACTTGATTGTCTTGACTTGACTTGACCTGGACTGGACCAAGACTGGAACAGAACAGACTTGGCATATCTTGACTGGGACTATGTTTGGACTGGAACTGAACAAGCTTGACAACCTGGACTGCACCAGGTCTAAAGTTGAACAGACTTGACTTTACCTGGACTGCGCCAGTACTGGAATTAAACTAGACAAGTTTGACTGGACTGGATTTGACCCAGACTGGATCTGGACTTGACAAGCGTGACTGGACTGGACTGGACATGACCAGGACTAGATCTGGACTTGACAAGCATGATTGGACTGAACTTGAGCAGAACATGACCTGGACTTGACAGACTTGACTGGACTGGACTTCACCAGGACAGGATCTGGACTTGAAAGACTTGACTGGACTGGACTTGACCAGGACAGGACCTGGACTTGACAGACTTGACTGGACTGAACTTTAGCAGGACAAGACCTGGATTTGACTGGAACAGACTTGAGAGGCTAAACAATGAATGCTGCAGCAATGCTCAAGGATCAGCCAGGCACCTGCCCATAGAATGTTCCTGCCCAGGATTGGATAGCCTGGTCACATGATTTCAAGTGCTGGACTTATGTCAGGTGATTAGAAGCAACATGGTGGCGCCCATGCACCGAGAGCACCGGAGCTGGTGCCAGACTCAGCATCCACACTGTACCACCAATGACCTGGATACACAGGACTGGAGGCTGCCACTACTGAGAGTGGCACCTCTTGGAGCAGGCATGGCTGTAGAGTGCGGCCAACAGGTGGCCTCTTACATGGCAAGTAACGTGACAGTACTTAGTTATGTTCCCCTCAGAAAAGGATGTAAAGTGAAATAGAATTAAAATGTTTAATTAGTAACATTAAAATTCATATGAATTTGTATCAATAAATAAATAATTTACAGTATTCATCAATAATCCAGTAAAAATCAATAAATGTCATAAATATACAAAATGATTTAAGTTAACATCAAAACACAATAATTGGATACAGTTTTCGTACCCAGAGAGAGCTAGTGGTAAGCAGGGAGCTATAATGACCCAGGCAGTAGCTAGATGAAGTAATGTCCTCGACACCCTGAAGCTTAGAATGCAACAACGAGAATGTGGAGATTCCAACACCATTTGACACGTTTCAGGCATGAAGTTGTGCTGGTAGTGTGTCTGGTGCAGACTTTTATCCTGTCCCTCCGGGTAATGATTAAAGGTGGATGTAAAACAGCAGATGGTATTGCTGTCCGTGTTGTAATCACATTATTTTTATGTTTTGCTTATTTTCTTACTGACATATAAAACTAAATGTGGCATTTTGTACCAAGGCACTGAAGTTATGTACCAAGGAGACAGCAAATCAAATCACACCTTCAAACATTCTTTTGTGAAATCATTGCTTTAGGGGTTCCATTCGCCACGGCAAACAACCATTTTCGAATTAAACATGTATTTTAGAATATGGCCCCATTGAGAAATTCTGCCCATGACCCAACGGTTTGCGACACTTTTTGAAGACCAGACAGGTTAGTGCAGGGAAGGGGATGTAGTGTAGTAGAGTAGGCTGAGTAGTGTAGTAGAGGGTTAGGCTGCATCGCAGCAGCAAGTTTCTCAGCAACTCCGGGTGTAAAAAAGAGGAGTGGGGGGCGAAAATGGCCCTTTAAAAAAAAAGGCTGTTCTAACCACCGACCCACACAGTTGAATTAGTATCCTAAACATTTTTTCTGGTGCTAAAACTATCATTTATAAATGCAGTTGGATAGATGGTGTCAAAATTGAATGATATATTGCTGCAAAATAAATAACATTTTCATTTTAGTTTAAATTTTAGTCCAGTTTAATTTACTGTATGCTACTAGTTCCCAGTTACCAGGCAGAGAACTTTAGCATCCTTATATCATTGGTAACATGCAGCTATTGCTAATAAACCATATGAAAGGCCCATGATAAATAGATCCCTTAATGCACCCACTTACAAATAGCTATTTTACATAGGAGAGTAATCACTGTTTAATGTAACATATAATTACACATACACACACCGTAACCGAAACTGACACACATGCTGTCACAACCATGAATTACATTTGCTTTACCCAACAACTAGTTATTGATTTTTCAGGCCCAACAAGACAAAAAAAGCTTCACTATCCTGCCAGCTTCTCTAATGAATTATCTGAGAAACAAGCAACAATGTTCGACCAGTCAATGCCCTTGGCATTAACTACAATCACTAATAACATATGTATTGGTTGAAATGCAAGAGCTATATTCCTGACTGCTTTATAAATGAATGACATTAATCTTATAGTGGTTATTGATATTTATTTTATTTGAGGGTCCAGGAATATAGTAAAAATCAATAAACCTTATTTTCTAAAGACAAACGAGGAGTTCAAATGAAAAAATCTTATTTGATGGTTTTATAGTCATAGTATATTACAATGATGTCCATAAACAATGGAGGTCATTTTCAATATGTATCAGGTCGAAGGATAGGACAGAATTGTTTCTGCCTCATTGTGTACCTTTACTTATGCAGTGTTCATCAACTTTGCGGAACAACAGAAATCTGCCTAGGCTAAGAGCCAGTGGCGTATCTACCATGGGTGCAGAGTGTGCAGTGCACACGGGCCCCCGCAGACAAGGGGGCCGCCTGTGGCACTCACCCTGCACCCAATGGAAGATCCCAGTACCACCTATTTCTGTACAAACGGTGACGGTCTCCAGCAGCCTTCCGTTCCCAACAGTGCACTGCGCGCGGGTGTCACATGGGGATGTCAGGCGTGCGTGCACTGCGTAGCCTCATGCTCCTGTTCTGTTTGCAGAGCGTGAGGCTGCGCAGTGCACTGTTGGGAATGGAAGACTGCTGGAGACCGTATCCATTTGTATAGATTTGGATGGGGTTGAGAAGAAGAAGAGGGGGGCCCGTCTTGGGAGGGGGGGCCGTCTGGGGAGGAGGAGGGGGGACCCGTGTGGGGGTCTGCACACAGGCCCCTTTATTTCTAGAAACGCCCCTGCTAAGAGCAAATGTTTCTTGCTAAGTATGTGCCACTTATGGGAGACTATATTTCATAGAGCAAGTTATTGAAATTAAACAAAAGTCTTGGAGTATTTTCAGTCATATATGTCGCTGTATACTAAGGTGTATTGTGGGGTGGACATGCTGAATGGTGTTAAAGGCAAAAATTGATCAGTTACAAGTCATTGTTCAGTCAACAATCATACAATCGTGGAAAACAGATATCAAATGAACCTTCAAAATGGCAGAAAATATAAACAATTATACAATATAGCTTGCTCAAAGTTAACCGAATAACTTGGAATAGCAATTGCAGAGCTATAATATAATAAGTGTGCAATTATTATAAAGTATAGCAAAGAGAGGGGAAAAGAGGCAGAAATTAGTTATATCACCAAAGCAGCACCATGATATATGCATAGTCGGGCTGAAGTGTCTTCTGTATACTTGTGCTGAATGGTGATATTAACAGGGTTTTATACATTAAGAGGGCATACAGTTACATTGCAAATCATTGGGTTACATTGTTGTTTGTGATTCCCATTGGAAGGTAAGGACAGTAATTTAGAATTTCTTTTAAATGGCCGCTTGTGTTATTACAGTTGGATCCTTCCTGTGTCCTGGGGGTGATCAATGTATGTCCCTTACCATTATGTTTTCCCATTCCAGACCAGCTATTGTCAGTTAATGGCTTGCCCAATGTCCATTAGTCCCCTGGGTGATATGCACATTTCAGTTGATGAAAGGGTGAGATAACAAGAGAGATTGCAAGAACAGGTTTTAACAATAGAGTGAGATATGTGTATGTGACAAACAGATGCAATTCTATCAGCAGGGGTGCTCATTCACACATACCTAGAATAAAATAATCATTTCATGTCCTTATAAGATTATATCACAACTCAGATTGGTTTCTTCAGATTTGTTCCAGCATTTAATTTAACTTTGAGAAGGGGGACTATAAACAATGGACAGTCTCTTATGGCAAGAGCAGAGAAATATAATGACACTATAAATAAATGATTCTTATGCATGCTTATGGAAGTAATATTGAGCAATTATGAATAATTATTACAGCTAGTCCAATCAACAACTATACTAACTGTTTTATACTTCATTTTATATATACAGTATATGTCTTCATACAGTTTAATATTTTGTGAAAACTAGGTGTCAGACATGAGGCACACAAAAAGGTGACCTTAAGACACAAGTATATAATAATAAAAAAATGCATAAACCTAAAACAAACCTAGCGAGACACCACACGTAGTTAATTGTGTAGTTAATGTCAGATATGTTTAAGGTGTACATTTTTATAAATGTTGTAATATAAGCCATCTATAGAAATGTAAAGGAAATATTTTTCATGTTCCTATCTTTTCCTATACAATGGTGTTAATATGATTTATAAAAATTACTAGCATACTAATCAATTTTATGATTATGTAATAAGTAAATGGTTACATGACAATGCACTTCACCAAGGCTTGACAAATACTGGTTGCCAGGTTGCCATAATGACTAGAAATTGGCACCTGATTGCACGTTCATCGAGGGGGAGACCCCGCGGCTTCCTTCTCCTCTGCTTGCCAGCTGAAATAACTGGGTCAGAAGTGCAGCGCTGACTTGTCGTTTCAGTGGGCAAGAGAGTAGTGGCTAAGAGGGGTTTTCCCCTGTGGATATACTGCTGGCGTTGATTCCCCATGTTATTAGTCCAGAAACAGGAAAACTTTGGCAAGTAATGAACTGGTTTTTTTTGTATATCAATGTGTGTGTGTCAATGTATGTATGTTTGTATGTATGTATGTATATATATGTATATGTATGTGTTTGTGGTGTATACTTTGGCAAGTAATGAACTGGTTTTTTTTGTATATCAATGTGTGTGTGTCAATGTATGTATGTTTGTATGTATGTATATATATATATGTATATGTATGTGTTTGTGGTGTATTTTTTTTTTTTTGTTTGCCTTGTTTTTTTTTGCTCTGGAACATTTTGGATGTGGCACCTTCTACTAAAATCTGTCAAGCCCCGTACTATACAATTTGGTAGACATCATATTGCATTTCTACACTGAACCCTATTTAAATCCTTTGCTGTTAACCTTCTATGCATGTTTCACACGTACTGCCTACCAGAATCTGATATTGATCCCTGGTGGTTAGTGAGCGAAGTTTCTTTCAAGGTACTGTGTAATTTAAAATAAGTGTCCTGCCTGCCTGAAGACTATCAGCGTGTAGCGATTGTCACATTGGCTGACATAAACATAACTTTCGGTTGAACCATTTGGTGTTTGTAATGAATTGTACATTACAGAGAGACAGATTGCTCTCACCAAAGTAACAGCTGGGTAAATAATAATTTGGGAAATGCTCAAAAAAAACCATATCCTATTATATATGTAATATAAACAGCACCATATGCAAGAATAATTTCATACCCTTCAACATGACCCATCCTATTAGGTACAAAATACTCTGCTCCTCAGTTTCCAACTGTCAGTTACTATGGTAACCACCTTTGTTGAAGAGGCAAATAGTTTTTTAAACTTTAGTTAATTCATTTAAACCAGGTGAGTGACAGTTGGAAGCTCAGGAGCGGATTATATTGTCCCTAATGGAATGGGTCATTTGGATGGTCTGTAATTTAAGAAATTAGCCATACTGAAAGTGTACTATACACCTTCTTTATATATAGTTTGATGGCAGATTTGGCCCTAATACTTATCAGTACTGCCTCAGTAGCATAAATTGACTCTCATCATCCCAGCTACTTACTTAAAATATTCAATATATAAAGTAGGAATAGTTAGGAATATTATAAAAGCTAACCACTATATACATTGTCCCAGCATGCATCGGTAATCAGCAGGAAACGTAATATATGAAGATCTGCAGTACCACACACACTTACTGCTGCTCTATACCATTGCTAAATAGGCCACAATGGTTCCACCAAGTGATGATCCTAGTCTGTCGTCTCTATTTAATGACAGTCATATTCAACATCAGTAAATAGCTGCAATTGTTACAAATGCTATTGCATAAAGTTGTTATAGTGGTATTTAACTGTAATTTGTTGAATAAGTAAACATTATCTTCTGAATTCATAGAATATTGAACTGTTCTCTATCCGTTTTTCTCAGATACATAACATTTTATCTGATGTTTGCAGAAACTCATACAATATGCAGTGTCTTAAATGGTGATAATTGCTTTACCAGTGACGATACTGTGTTAGATACATCTGTTATCTCCAGTTAAGTTGATTTTAAATGGAAAAAGTGGATTTTACAATTGCCAGCTGTCTGATGTCAACATTATCCAGTTCTGTTGGCTAATGACAGATTTAATCAGATTAAAAAGTCACTATTAAACTAAACAAAAATCACAACAAAATTTGCATATTTATATTTTCTTTCAAATGAAGAATATCTGCCAATATAAAGAGGGTAGGAATGCAGTGATGAATAGGTTCACAACATCATGGACTATCTTTTCTAAACTGCGGAAAAGAAAAAGTGGAGATGTTGCCCATAGCAACCAATCAGATTCCAGCTGACATTCTCTAGTATGTAATAAGAAAGTGAGAGCTGTAATCTCATTGGTTTCTTTGGGCAACCTTTCCACTTAGGCTTAAGTATTCTCTTTTCTGAGCATGCTGGTGATATATAAATACATGTTCTAATGACAATACTAGCTACCTATATATACAAAAAACATGAGAGAGATAGATGCAGCACCTGATACAGGACTGAGCTTACACCTATTTTTTAGGTATAAGTGAAGTAATTTCTTGAGCTGTGCGTGTGCACAACGGGGGAAAACATAAGTAGCTGATCCACCTGTGTTTGTTTTCGTGTGCACTGCGCTATTGATGTTCACTATAGATGTTAGCGATGTCGGCATGGGGGTTGGGCTTAATCAACGCCCCCTGTCCAGCACTGTTGCAATCCCTAGTGGTCCTGGGTTGGGCGGGGCATGATTATGAAAATCACTTCATCAAGTCCCGCCCAATCCTTAGTAACACTGGAGATTGCAGTAATGAGAGGTACTTGCAGGAGAATTGTCTGCTCTCCCGGGACACCAAGATAACTGTTTTCCTTTTGGGAGTCTCCCGGGTATTCCAGGAGAGTCGGCAACCCTGTGTATAAGTGTAAGACGGAGGAGATTTCTTTTAATCTCACTATTCTTATTTATAACACAAACCTACACCAGGGTTGCAAATCCAAATCCAGCAAATCTCCTGCAAGTGACTCGACGCCCGTGGTTTCACTGAAACCACGGCCTCAAGTCCTGCCCCTGTCTAGCAACACTAGTATACTAGTGTTGCTAGGCACAGGAAGGGACTTGATGACACAATTTGCAGCATCAAGCCCCGTCCCGACCCCTATTTCAAGTCAAAACGGGCGAGTATGAGCCAGGGGCGGAACCAAAGACGCGATTTGCATAAATCGCGTCATTAAGCCCCGTCCCCTGCGTGCATCGCTAACTTCTCTCCGGGATCTCCCTGAGGGAAGCTGCCAAAAGTCGGCAACCATGACCTACACACATTCCAAATATTAAACTGGTTCATTAAGATTTAAATTTTAAGAATAAAAAAGTTTAAAAACACTCACTCTGTACACACTACAATATACTGACTGTTTTTGCCTGAATATTTTTGCACATTTTGCTCAGGCCTTGTTTTAAATTCAAATAATAGCTTTTAAGGGATTTTATTTTTTGTATTTTTTATAAAATGTACATTTTTTAAATTTAAAATAGCAAAAAAAGATACTTTGAATCATGCAGACTTGTACAGGCTGCTGCATTACACCTCTCCACCTCTCTGCATATACAGCGTGCTCATTTTCAGTGCAACCTATCAGTTACTAATATCAAAACTCTAAATATGTTGCAATGTTTTAAGCAGTGGATCTGCACGTCTGGTGCACCAATTATCTGGATCAGGTCCACAGTGTGAGCAAGAAGCAGGGGATTTCAGGTTGGAATAGCCCACTCCCTTAGATGATATGTCCTTTATTTATATGAGTGGAGAGATTAACATAGTAAAGCCGGATCCAAACTTCCTCAAATTTAGAGTATTTTGGAAGGGCTGTAGACATGCTAATAGATAGAATTGTATTATGACCTACTGGCAGGGCCACCATCAGGGGGGCCTACAGCTGATGAGGGTTCGCCATCATTTCAGGGCCAATGCACAGGGAAGAATTTCCCTGTGCACTGGCCAGATGGTAGCATAGGTATGCGCGGCTCACCCACGTGACTTCACTGATGATGTCACATGGGGAGCAGGGCCCGACTAGTGCTTCACGGGTCCCAGAAATTCTGAAGGTGGCCCTGCCTAAACTTTTGAGAGGGGAGCAGAATTGATTTCACAAGTGGGCGAGTAAGTAAAATGAAGGTGATCCTTAGCTGTTGGAAATTCACATGTGCAAGTAGAAGGAGTTATAATGTGAATGCATGAATGTCTCAGTGGCTCTGAGCTTATGGAGTAAATAGGGTCTAGGGTCAGGATAGTTTTAAATAAACAACTGGGCAGACCAGATGGGCCATGTGGCTCTTATCAGCCATCACTTTCTATGTTTCTATGATCCAGACCCCCGATCATATATTCCTAACCCCACCCCTACTGTACAATTTAAATGCTTCCCCCTTTCCACGGCCTATCTATCGTACAGAACCAAGTTCCGTGCTTATAATGCACAAAACATCTGGAGGGCACATGCGCCCTCCACTCATAACACCCCACTTACGCACTTTGCGTTAGTCTGGAGTATTTTGCTTGTAGAGCCTCTCTCATCAGAATCGGAAGTGTGGAACCAGCCCATAGCCCTTGCTCAGGTACTGAAGGTTATGGTGATAAGCTCTCTTAGAAGCTTTCATATAAGAACAATTCAGCTGTAAATGACGACGTTGAATTCACAGATATGCAAATTCATACTGAAGCAGCTGGATGATTATTTCCAACAAGGCAGATCTGTTGGGAAAGTGAGAACACAGAGAAGGCTAAATATAAAAAGTGATAGATTGCACTTTGAGGTTTGTTTAATAAGACGTTTAATGAAATTAGTTTTATGCAAAACAAGGACTTATGACAGTTGGCAGTTGCATTGTGGCTATTTCTATCTTATCTTAATAATATCTTATTCCAGTCCAATCTTCTTTGTCCTTTCATTCTTACAAAGTTTACAGTTTATCCACAACCAACAGTCATTTGAAAAAGCAAACATGACTCCCATGTCACCTGCCTACCGATGGCCCATGATAAAAATGTAACACAAACTGACAAAAACAAGTCCATATTTCTGTACATTTGTAGGAAAGTGTTTATTCAGATAGTCTCTGGTAAAGCCATTTTAGGTAAGGGTCAGGCTACCAAAGCAAACTAGTAATTAGTAACAAGTGAACACAGGCCATGTTTCTTTACACATATATGAAATGTGTGGAAAAGGTGCAGTCAGGACAAAAATATGTTATGTACATATAGACTATTACATACATATACATGTACATTTAGACTATTACATACATGTACATATAGACTATTACATACATATACATGTACATATAGACTATTACATACATATACATGTACATTTAGACTATTACATACATATACATGTACATATAAACTATTACATACATATACATGTACATATAGACTATTACATACATAAACATGTACATATAGACTATTACATACATATACATGTACATATAGACTATTACACACATATACATGTACATATAGACTATTACATACATATACATGTATACATATAGACTATTACATACATATACACATGTACATATAGACTATTACATACATATACACATGTACATATAGACTATTACATACATATACACATGTACATATAGACTATTACATACATATACACATGTACATATAGACTATTACATACATATACACATGTACATATAGACTATTACATACATATACACATGTACATATAGACTATTACATACATATACACATGTACATATAGACTATTACATACATATACACATGTACATATAGACTATTACATACATATACACATGTACATATAGACTATTACATACATATACACATGTACATATAGACTATTACATACATATACACATGTACATATAGACTATTACATACATATACACATGTACATATAGACTATTACATACATATACACATGTACATATAGACTATTACATACATATACACATGTACATATAGACTATTACATACATATACACATGTACATATAGACTATTACATACATATACACATGTACATATAGACTATTACATACATATACACATGTACATATAGACTATTACATACATATACACATGTACATATAGACTATTACATACATATACACATGTACATATAGACTATTACATACATATACACATGTACATATAGACTATTACATACATATACACATGTACATATAGACTATTACATACATATACACATGTACATATAGACTATTACATACATATACACATGTACATATAGACTATTACATACATATACATGTACATATAGACTATTACATACATATACACATGTACATATAGACTATTACATACATATACACATGTACATATAGACTATTACATACATATACACATGTACATATAGACTATTACATACATATACACATGTACATATAGACTATTACATACATATACACATGTACATATAGACTATTACATACATATACACATGTACATATAGACTATTACATACATATACACATGTACATATAGACTATTACATACATATACACATGTACATATAGACTATTACATACATATACACATGTACATATAGACTATTACATACATATACACATGTACATATAGACTATTACATACATATACACATGTACATATAGACTATTACATACATATACACATGTACATATAGACTATTACATACATATACACATGTACATATAGACTATTACATACATATACACATGTACATATAGACTATTACATACATATACACATGTACATATAGACTATTACATACATATACACATGTACATATAGACTATTACATACATATACACATGTACATATAGACTATTACATACATATACACATGTACATATAGACTATTACATACATATACACATGTACATATAGACTATTACATACATATACACATGTACATATAGACTATTACATACATATACACATGTACATATAGACTATTACATACATATACACATGTACATATAGACTATTACATACATATACACATGTACATATAGACTATTACATACATATACACATGTACATATAGACTATTACATACATATACACATGTACATATAGACTATTACATACATATACACATGTACATATAGACTATTACATACATATACACATGTACATATAGACTATTACATACATATACATGTACATATAGACTATTACATACATATACACATGTACATATAGACTATTACATACATATACACATGTACATATAGACTATTACATACATATACACATGTACATATAGACTATTACATACATATACACATGTACATATAGACTATTACATACATATACACATGTACATATAGACTATTACATACATATACACATGTACATATAGACTATTACATACATATACACATGTACATATAGACTATTACATACATATACACATGTACATATAGACTATTACATACATATACACATGTACATATAGACTATTACATACATATACACATGTACATATAGACTATTACATACATATACACATGTACATATAGACTATTACATACATATACACATGTACATATAGACTATTACATACATATACACATGTACATATAGACTATTACATACATATACACATGTACATATAGACTATTACATACATATACACATGTACATATAGACTATTACATACATATACACATGTACATATAGACTATTACATACATATACACATGTACATATAGACTATTACATACATATACACATGTACATATAGACTATTACATACATATACACATGTACATATAGACTATTACATACATATACACATGTACATATAGACTATTACATACATATACACATGTACATATAGACTATTACATACATATACACATGTACATATAGACTATTACATACATATACACATGTACATATAGACTATTACATACATATACACATGTACATATAGACTATTACATACATATACACATGTACATATAGACTATTACATACATATACACATGTACATATAGACTATTACATACATATACACATGTACATATAGACTATTACATACATATACATGTACATATAGACTATTACATACATATACACATGTACATATAGACTATTACATACATATACACATGTACATATAGACTATTACATACATATACACATGTACATATAGACTATTACATACATATACACATGTACATATAGACTATTACATACATATACACATGTACATATAGACTATTACATACATATACACATGTACATATAGACTATTACATACATATACACATGTACATATAGACTATTACATACATATACACATGTACATATAGACTATTACATACATATACACATGTACATATAGACTATTACATACATATACACATGTACATATAGACTATTACATACATATACACATGTACATATAGACTATTACATACATATACACATGTACATATAGACTATTACATACATATACACATGTACATATAGACTATTACATACATATACACATGTACATATAGACTATTACATACATATACACATGTACATATAGACTATTACATACATATACACATGTACATATAGACTATTACATACATATACACATGTACATATAGACTATTACATACATATACACATGTACATATAGACTATTACATACATATACACATGTACATATAGACTATTACATACATATACACATGTACATATAGACTATTACATACATATACACATGTACATATAGACTATTACATACATATACACATGTACATATAGACTATTACATACATATACACATGTACATATAGACTATTACATACATATACACATGTACATATAGACTATTACATACATATACACATGTACATATAGACTATTACATACATATACACATGTACATATAGACTATTACATACATATACACATGTACATATAGACTATTACATACATATACATGTACATATAGACTATTACATACATATACACATGTACATATAGACTATTACATACATATACACATGTACATATAGACTATTACATACATATACACATGTACATATAGACTATTACATACATATACACATGTACATATAGACTATTACATACATATACACATGTACATATAGACTATTACATACAAAGACATGCCCCATGGGTGTGAGAAGACACACCTACTTTAGCTTACACATCCCTTGGTGGTAAAGACACGCCTTCTTTGGTGATTCAAGTGTACCTTTTTAAAGCCTTGAAATGTTGGAGGGTATGCATTTATTGTGTGTGACTGGCAGTTTTGATGAATTTTCAGATAGATGAGCATGCCTTGGGCCACACTCTCCAGTTGTCCACACATTCACATTTTAACTACTCTCACTTGCTCTGACAGTCTACAGGGGCATAACTACTGGGGTTGCAAGGGGTGCAGCTGCTACTGGGCCCAGAGGAGAGTGTAAGCAAGCTGTACACTGCTGTAGTGCTCAGCACTTACACATCAAGTGCTGCTGAGCGCTGTTTCAACTGGTAGTCTCTCTCCTGCCCTGATCCTGCCCAGCTCCACCTCCAGTCCCAACTGGTCCTGCCCAGTCCTCCCCATCCAGACTCAGAACCCATCTCCTTGCTATGGGGCCTGAGTCTGTCACATTATGCCCCTGATTAAAATCAAACAAACGGAAATGACTAGAAGAACAGTAAGATGAAACACCTTTACTGTATATGTACACACTCAACCAATATTCTCTGTTTCTGTAAGTGTCATTGCTCTTATGTGTGGATATATCAGAATGTGTTATGAATGGTTAGCGGGGATTCGTGAATGGGCAATGTAAAAAACATCTGCAACCTAATCAGAAGGAAGATGGCCAAAATCAGGATCTGGTGCTTTACATTGGTTTTCAGAAGGAACTAAGAATTCCAAGGATTTCCCAAGAAATAGTTGTATGTGTGACTATAGGGACTAGAAATACATTAAATGGAATATTATTACACAAGCAATCACTGATCACAGTGATAACAGGATTGTCCTGGATTTTTACATGTTGACTGTATTCGTGATACCCAAATGAAACGCAATCCAGTCTATTCAGATTTTCAATAAATTACACTACTAACAGCTGCCAACAGGGGGCTGTGTTATGCTTGCAAGTGATAGAGACTTCTTATAACAATGTAGAGTACAAGAGCACTCTGTGTACTTCTGAACCGCCGCCATTTTAGATTTGCCTGAGTTTAAAAAGCTAAACCTCTGTGTGCGGGAAACACATAGAAGCCAGTCCAAGGTGCGAAAACTACGTCAAGTTCCCCTTTATAAAGAATTCTTTATGCTAATAAAACCATTATTGGGCCAATTTTTTATGTTATATTTTAATAAGGCAGGCAAAAAGTACAAAAGAACATGTTTGAATATCTGCTCTTCCTTTAAGCAATTATCCTAAATTTCCACCTGATTCTTTATATTTGTTGCCCTCTAATATAATCTTATATCTCAATATATCTCAATATATCTCTCTTATATCTGTATGCGTAAAATCCTTTCTTCTTTTCATCTTGTTGGATAATGTTTTATTGGCTGCTATTTTCTGACTATCATTATATATTTGGATTTTGATGATTACATATAATTCCCCTCACTTCCTCCTCTAGGGGATTTATTGAAATGGTAACAATGATAATCTTGGTAACGCAAATCACATGGCTTGATGGAGCTATGCTGTCAGAGAATACAATTCTCTACAATGGGAGAGATTTATGGCACTTACCTAGTGTAGGCGTTGGTTTGACTGCTGTGACAGCATATCTCAGTGAATAGGAAGCAACATCTCAGAGGTAGAAAAAGCACTAATTGGAGTGGCATATTTTTAAAGCAACCATTGTATGTTTGCAGTGGTAATATTGCAAATGTTGTCATCTCATTATTTGACATTTCCAACACTGTGGTTGAATCTCAATAGAAAAGTTTATTCTTCTTGAGAGTGGGAGGAAGATTAAATGAGATCTTTTTTAGGCCTTGTCATTTGTCTCTCAGAAGTAGCATTGCATTAATGTAACGACTGCTGGCTGGTAACTCCTTGTAAGTGTTAAAATGTACAGCTGTTCCAAGCACTTGCATTAATACTTTTACAAATCTCAGGCCGTGTGGGAAATGTCTGACACTGGTTCTTCATCTGTATTTATTTTAAATCTCTTTAGATATATATGCAGCTTAGGGGTTGTATGTATTACTGGAGTAGGTTACAGTAAAATATTTGAAAGCTTTTATGTGCCTTTTTTTAAAGTATAAATAACATTTCCTTAAACCAGAATCCAGTCACACACCAGAGACAAACTCTTATTTTCAATCTCTGGATCTGGTCCATTACCATGAAAGCTTTATGTCCAGCCTGTGGTCTTGTATACAGGAATAACAGTATTCTGTACTGTGTGCATACAAGGTTGGAAGGGGTCATACAGTCAGTGCTTAGTTAAGCCTTTATGTAAGATCCACATTTACAAACCAAATTCATTTACGTGGATCCGCTGCATAAATGTTAAGGTAAGGTCCTGGTGTTGGAAGTCCTGTGATCTGTCCTGTGGGTCTATCCTCGCACACCAGAAATTAGGATAGCACAGCAATCCGGCATCAGGACTCTGCTTACGCTATCCAGAATGTCGACCTCTTCTGGCCGGCAATCCATAATATTGAGTCAAGTTCTGTGACTGATGATCACTCAGTAGAGCTGGAGCATAGTTCCACCCATGTAATGTTAAAAATCTCGAAGGCTGTTGGTTGACAATAAAACCCCTATACCATGTGGTGAAACATTCCATGCTAGCTTTATGGACAGTCTAGTTATCCAATGGATTTACCTAGGGTGTTTTATATTTTCGTTTCTAATCTTTTTGATTTTGAAGGATGGTCGGGGGCCATTTGCTTACATTACATTTTCTGCATATTATTAAACAAGCGATGACTGTTCATAGTGATAACAGGATTGTCCTGGATTTTTACAGGTTGACTGTCTTTTAAATAAATAAATAAATATGGCTTTCTGTTGCTGTATATCAGATATTGATATTTCAATTGTAATCACTATTGGCAAAGTTTTCATTAGACTGATTTGGATAACAGTGGTCTGGATTCACAGTTACTTGCATTGTTTTAAGAATTGAGCTACTTACCATGCATAGTAGCTTATTTATGCTATCTCCGTACCATTTCTGTACGTAGATTGCGTAAGCACGGTCTAAATCTACCTATAAAATGGTACATAGATAGCGTTAATAATGTAACTACGCATGTGTAGTAGCTCAATTCTTAAAGCAACGTACGTAAGACAAAAACTACGTAACTGTAAATCCGGACCAGTATGTTTACACACATCAAGCAACATGAGGGCTGATCCAGAAGCAAGCAGGTCGCACAACATATCTTGGCATAATTTGAACACACGCAATCCCATCAGATTCGGACCCACATGCAACTTGGACTGCAGCCGCTTGCGTTCTGAAGGGAGTGTTGGGGGAGAGGAGCAGGCACGTGGTCAGTGTATAGTAAAGGGTGTGCTCCTGAAACTGATCCTGAGCTGAACACAGATGAAATTAGACACTGTAAACGTAAAAACATTTGCACCAGCCACAGTCCATGGGGCTCACACTCCATGACCTATTGCAGACCCTTTTATTAGAATTTTATCATTTAAATGCAAAACTAAAGTAATAAAAAAAATGACTTTTAAAAAATTCGGACCAGATCCCTGCTGGAAGCCTTTCCGATGTCGGGACGGGATGGGTCAGCTTTCCTAAAGCATGTTAAGTCCTTGGTTAAGCCCTTATGTACGATCCTCATTTATGTGGGTGTGGGTCCCCTTTGCGAACGACCGTATTTCGATATAGCCGTCTCTCCTAGCTATTTCTGAACTGGCTGGGAATCGATTGCTTCTAGCAAAGCAACCAATCCCCAAAGCACCAAACAAGTTGCTCTAAATGATAAGTATCTGTAACCTGTTCCCTAATCCTTACCCTTACCCTCCCCTTCTATTACTCTAATCCACCCTTCCCCGCGACCTGACCCTAACCCTCCATTCCTTGCAGCCAGATCCTAACCCTCCCATTCCACAGCCCTAACCCTAACCCACCATTCCCTATAGCCTAACCTTAACCCTCCCCATAACAATAAAAGTTACTCACTTCTCCTGCTGCAGGTCCGAACATGAATAGGAGCATATACCAATCGGCATACTCACCCATTCAGAAATGGCTGCTATTCAAAACAGAGACAGATGAAAAAAAGAACTTTCAGCTGTCTCTACTTCGGAAAGACGGCCATCGTAGCAGGGACTCCCACTGCCTTTATGCACTGACCTCATTTTCCATATGGCCGTTGAGTCAAATTTTAAGGTAGGGTCTTGGCTTTGGAAGTCCCGTGTACGTGAAGGTAGCGGTCTCCCCTCGCACATACACGACCTAGGATCACACAGTGCTGCTCCTGTGGCTGGAGCTTCGTCTGCTGCCGCGGTGGAGCTCTGGATCAGAAGATACTAATCACACAGAACATACAAAACGTATATAACAAACACCTAGCTAACAGATGACAAGATTATTGCTTATGCTGCAATACTAGAGTCATAATTGTTCTAATAAGGTTTTCTAGCACAGAACATTGTGCTGGATCCAGACTTAAGTTTGTGTTTGAAATGAGTTACTCCTGGGCTAAACCATGTTGATTGCAGGGGAGTCATATCTCATCTGCTGCAAACAGTATTAGAGTTAAGAGGTGATGTTTCCTATCCCAAGTCTAAATAACAGTGTGATAGTAAAGCTGGTCAGTATCTGTGCACAGAAAGCAATTCAAAGCTATATCCCTGCATACAAAGAATACAATTAACTTGAATCAACATGGTTTAGCCCAGGAATAACTAATTTCAAGCACTTACTTAGGTCTGGATCCAGCCCATTGAAACTAGTTTGGGATTAGATGAAGCCACAGATATGCAAGTAATAAAAGCAGTGTAGTCAGTGATATTTATCTGGCAGTAGTTGTCTTAGTGGAAGTGGGTTGTAACGGTCCCATAACGTGCATAAAATAGGCCAATGCACATCATTATTTCTACTCTATAAGCATAAGTCCCTTATGTTGGCAACATGGATGAAGCTTTCCTTAGAGAGCTCTCCGCTCTGTTACAGTACAGTATTGGCCACATTTGCTCCATCTGCCTACAATCCCTAAAAGTAATGAGTGCACTAAATTTTTTATATAAATGCCCACATATTTTTGGAAACAACATAAGGTTACTTTGGATTATGAGGAGGAAAAATGTGATAAACTGTCAATGGCTGCTTATTGTTCAGAAAACACTATAAATGATAGTTAGCTATCGCCCATGAAGAATGTTGTATTATATAATCGTTTCCTTCACATCTGCTGCAGAAATGATGATGCCATAGGCAAAAGGTTCTATAATTCATGGAGGTACAAGAGGGAATCCCTAGCAGCAGGAAAACCATGAACTATACAATGTATTCACATACTGCAATATCTGGAATGACCTATAGTTTATGTGGAATAATACAATTTCTTTTTTTTATAATTAGTTAATTAAATCATATCTTCTTCATATCTACTGATTGCTACCCTTTGCAAAATAACTGTGGACCGAAGAAAATAAGAGAAAAACAAGTGTAAATTTACATCTGCGCAAAGCCTTTTTGAATTTCAGGGAAAGAAAATGAATTTTATTTTTGGCAAAATACTTTTCCTTTGCTTATTGCACAAAGATACTGACCAGATTTACTTATCTGCAACCATTTAAATCATTAAAGATGGGTGTTATCTTGGTGCAGAAGTTCACAAACATTTTGACATACTGCATTATTTATAATGGGAAATAGAACTTCAAGTTCATCAGGATCCCCAGACACAATATATATAATAAATGTAACTTTTTTCCCCTATATTTTATAAGTGACCCATCACAAATGTACTGCCCAGCTATCAGTAAGCATGTTTTATAGAGCTGTGAAGACAAATTGAAGAATTTAACATTGCACTCAATACAGTATACATAACAGTATACAGTATACAGTAAAGGTACACATAATATGTAATACATAATATGTATACAGTACAGTAAACATAATATGAAATCAGATGAAATGTACAATATTTATTTTAACAACATAGAAATAATTCTTAAATAGAATTTATTTACAGACTCAATGGGCCTGATCCAGACCTATGCCCGCCGTCGCTAGGACGGCGGTCGTAAGCGTAAGATCGGCTGAAAAGCCAATCTGCGCATGCGCCGGGCAGATGTTGGATCGTGGATCGGGCGTCCGTAGCAGCGCTG
>WWET01001293.1:121205-137193 GCA_011038615.1 Limnodynastes dumerilii | reverse complement strand
TCCCCCCCCCCTCTTTTAGTGATAGGAATGTAGTCAATTAATTTGCACTTTAGGGTAGCCAGATTGTGTTTGGCTTGGGCAAAGTGCTGGGCCACAGGTTGTTTGCTGCCACTGAGTGCTGACCTGATGGCCGATCTGTGCAGTGCCATTGAACTGTCTTGTGGTCTTACCTACATAATATTGGCCACAGGGGCAGATAATTATATAAATAACGTATCGAGTTGCACATGTTCAGTAATGATTAATGGGGAATATATTTCCAGTATGTGGGTGATTAAATGAGCTGCATGGGTCCAAATATCTGCAGGTTAGGCAGTTGGGGCATCTGTAGCATTCAATTTTGGTAGTAGTCTTGAGGTATTTGGTTATGTCCATTTTTACCAGTATATCACTTTTGGCCACCGCTATATTGTGTTGACTAGCTGTACAGTAGATGTTAACCAATGTGTTCTTTTTTTCAAATTGTGCAGTTGGTTTTGGTTGTAGAGTCATGCTTCTGGGTATTTGTCTTATGTGCTCCTTTATGTTTTAGAGTTCTTTAACTTTATACCCCCTGTTAATAAGCCAATCTATCATGGCTTTTTTGATGCTCCAACTTCTTAACTTTCTTAAGGTTCAACGTGATCTGATTCACCCGTAACATTTGGGTGTATGGTAGTCCATATTTTAGAGAGGGGTTGAAAAGAGGATGTAAGGGGGTGTTTCCATCTGTTGGCTTTTGGTAGATGGTGGTTTATATTTTGTTTGTTATGAGACAGATTAAAACATCTAGATACTGTATTTGACTGGTTTTGTGGTTATACGTACCTGAGGTAAAGTAATGCTCCTTGTTGGAAGTGTAGGTCTGTGTATAAGTACTTTTCCTCATAGTCTGTTATATATAGGTTTGCGAAAGCTGGGGCGACGTTAGAGCCCATGGCACAGCCTGAAAGCTGTAGGTAATGTTGGTTATTAAAGTAGAATAGTTTCTTTTCAGCATCAGTTCCAACAGTTTCATGTAGAGGTCTCTGTTTGGTCTACTGTACACCGCGCTGTTGGTAATGGCACTTCTGACTGCATCTCATCCTTCCTGGTGTGGTATAGAAGTGTAAAGGGAGTTGACATCCACCGTAATGAGTGTGGTGGCTTCCGGAATATCAGTAAATTCTTGAAGCTTGAAGAGTGGTAGTGTCTTTATGCTATGATCGACCCTCCATCATGTTGGACACATACCTACAACCCTGCGTACAACATGATGGAGACTTTGTGGTACAGAGATTCTCTAGCAGAAATGATAGGCATACGGAAGGATTGGCCTGGTTTTTATGGATCTTTTGCACTGTATACAGCATGTGTTTTTTGGGGGGATGTGATATAATAAGAAAATCATCTGTTTTCTTGGTGATGTGGCTCTCAGATAGCACTCTGCCATTCACTTGGTCTAATTCCTGTTTGTATAGGTTTGTAGGGTCAAGTCCAGGTTTTTGTATACATTATGGTCAGAAAGTTGCTTGTCAATTTCTTCCTTATAATCTTTAAGTCCTGTATGATTATAGCCCGACCCTTGTCTGCTGGGCGGATTACGATGGGCTCAGCTTTGCTCAAGTTTTGTAATGCCTTGCTTTCCGAGTATAAGTTAGGGTGTATAGATTGTTTTGGTTGTATGTTCAAGCTCTCATTGAGCATCCTATAGAATGTTTTGATAGACATGTTTTGCTAGGTGTTGGTTCAAAGACGGATTTGTTTCGAAATGTAAGGGTAGGTATTAGTTGATCTGTTTTGGTGTCCTTAAAAAACTCTGAGTCTAAGTTTTCTGCTGAATTTCTGGACTTCTATCTTCCATTTAAAATCATTGAGTGGGTTGGTTAGTACAAATGGTTAGGCCCTTGTTGAGCACTGCTTTTTCATCTTTGGTCAGAGTGTGTTGCAAGAGGTTAAATACTAGTTGTTCTTGCACTGTCTATTTGTATACAGTAAGATCCTGATAGTCTTTATTTACCACTTGTAGTTTTGTTTATTATAATTGATTACTTCCAATTATGGCCAATATTATGTAGGTAAGACCACAAGACACTTCAAAGAACAGATGGCACTGCACAGATCGGCCTTCGGGTCAGCACTCAGTGGAAAACCCAGTGAACAACCCGTGGCAAGGAACATTGCCCAGGCCAAGCACAATCTGGCTACCCTAAAGTACAAAATAATTGACCACATTCCCCTCCCTAAAATTTGGGGAAACCGGGAAAAGATGCTCTTACAACGAGAGGCAAGGTGGATCCACAATCTTAACACAGTAGTGCCTCATGGACTGAATGATACGAATAGTCTCTCCTGTTTTCTATGATAATCGGGGACTACAGGCAGTACTGCACTGAGCAGGACTCTGCCACTAGCAGATGTTCTAGCAACCCATTTTGGACGCACCAAAGGTCTGATACAAGTCTCTGACTCCTTTGGAACTGTGACGATTTTTGAATCTGTGACTATAACGTCTTCATAGAGAATGTGAACATCTCTTACATTCACTTACTCTTATTGTTATTTTGTTGCATATTGATTATTGACTAAAGTCATTATGTTGCATAGTTACTAATGTTGCATGTTATTATTATATTGCATTTCCACCTAGGTCACTCAGGTCCACACCTAGGAGCTCTGTTACTTACCTAACACTTCCTTATTCTCCTTAGACATGTGCTTCTAATTAGTCCATATTTACATTTGAGGGATGGGAAATTCCCTTATCCTTAAATACATTGGACAGGACATTTACAGCCCTACTCCTGCTACTAGAGCCATACCCCATAGGACACACAGGTCTGGGATTGGCAGCAGATATTTTACCCCTTTAATGCCACATCATGACCATGATACTGCATGATATTTTAATTCCCAATAATAGCGTCCCTAGACTGGGTGGGTTAATCTTTCTCTTTACCCCTTATGACCGCAGCGAGCAGTGATACGTGTTTATGTGAACCACGTGTCCTCTAGTCACAGTCGGGTGTCGACCCGCAGCTCCAGAAAATGCCTGCAGTTCCTACTATCTTTAACCAGCTTAGTAACTGATCGGTTTATCCCCCGGGGCGTCCTTGACCCTATGCAGGATCTGGTTTACTATCGGCGGTATCGCACCTCTGGAGCTAACCAAGGTGCTTAACTAGTTTTCTCTTCAGCATTTATTACAACGTGCTATACTATTGATGCTTGTATCTAATATTAAATACTTGAATATTCGGCTGCATGTAACAGGATTGATTGTTTTTAACACACTGTGTGTGCGGCAAAGCTTTACACATCACATTTGTATCCTTTGTTTCCAGGGCAACAGGTGTCTTCCTGCNNNACAGGTGTCGTCCTGCTGAGTTCCCGGCTCATGGAGCGCGCTGTCTCTCCTTGGAACCACAAGGGGTAATCGCTGATAGGGGGGTAAGTGTTTTTAAGACTGTTTACACACTGCTTTCATTGTTTATGTCCCTGATGAAAGTTTAGCTGTTAAACTGAAACTTTGGACAACACCTATTCCATCTTTTTATTTAATTTTTGAACCATTTCAGAGTGCCACTCGTTATTCCTACTTATATATATTATAGACACAGTTATACTTTGTATCACATTGCATCCTTTGTCTTAGCTTACCTTTCAATTACTTCCTTTCTTTTCTTCATTCTTTCTTCTCCATGTCTTTTCTGTGTTTTTCTCTGCTCCTCATCTTCCCGTCATCTTCTCTTGATATATTTTGGGTGTGAAAATATCACATCTCAGATCACATCATCAGCATGCGATTGGCGAGGAACCAGGGCACTGTTTAAAGTGCACAGTGCAATGGTATCGCTTTTTAAAGATCCAGCTGTAAGGTTGTTGATGAGCAGGGGACGTAAGTTTTTGTCCTGGTCTGCTAGACGAGAGCCCGCAGAGAGACAGCATAAAAACACCTGATATCATGTCACCTGCCCCCCTTATCCTCGGCCAAGCTGGCCCCTTATAACAATGGAATCTAGGTCTTGGTGGAAATAAAAGACATAGCAACTGACACAAAATTCACAGTATGAGCAATACTTAAATATACAATGAAAAAACTCTTCAATCATAATAAAAAATATGACAAATCTAGAAAGGAGCTACTAGCTATTAGACATATATAACACATTGCCTTTGCTGCTGTTGAGTTTTATGACTTTACATTAAGAAAAGAAGAAATAGGGGGAAGAGGGAGGGAAGAGGAAAATTAATAAAGAAGGGAAAGGACATCACCGAAATGAGCATACACCCTGAAAGACCAAACGGAAGGATAGCCTCACCTTGACAGGGCAACCTAGGGCAGCTGGGCAGGAGCCATCAGAGCACAGGAGAGTGATAACACAGGGTGGCTATGTGACAGGGGAACTTTATAACCCACCTGCCCTTCATAAAAGGGCTCTATAGCAAGCCATATTATAGGGATAATATACAGCCCTATTATTAAGGAGAAATAAAAAGCTTTAATATGTGGCTTATAGTTTTGCGCTCAAGTTATGCCCCAAACCAGAGAACCATAATAATGGCCATCATATATAAAGGGCCCTATTATAGAGGAACTATAGAGACCTAATATTGTGAATATTTAAAGTTGAGGAATAAAGAGAAATAAATATATTAATGACTCTAAGCAATCACCTCGGACCCACACACAGTAATTAGCACTTGCAGCACCCCATCAAGTCAAAGGGCAGAAACCGCCACTGATACTTTAAGAGTTTATATAATGCATGTGCAAGTGTTTATTAGTAGAATAAAGAGTAGTACATGCTTATTTAACATTGCCATTGAAGAGATGGTACCATATCACATGACATAGGGCAGGATTCAGACCTCTGTGCATTTTACGTAAGCACAGAGGTTTGGCAGTCCGCAGGAGAGAGGGGCGTGAACTCCTTTCTCTGGTGCAGATATGGCAGCAGTTACACAGCCATAAACCTATCTTAAGTCTTCCATGCAGATCAGCGGCCCATACAACCGCTGATCCAAACGGACCTGTTAAACCCAACCACTACTGTAAAATTAACATGGTGCCCCGTGCCCACCTTATGTAGTTTAGGTGGGCAGTGGGGATGGATTGCCCTGTCGGCCAGAACTACACATGTACATTGCCAGAAAATCACCTGACTTCCGCAAAAGTCAGGTGACATTCCTTAATCTGAATCCGGCCCATAGACACTATAATCCATACACAAAATAAAAACAGTCCCTCTATGGTCTGTATAAACGTTTGTTTCAGTCGGTGTTTACTCTAAATCAGTGGTGGCCAAACCCAAGCCTCAAGCACTACTAACAGTGCATGTTTTCCAGGTCTCCTTGTTGGGGCACAGGTGTGTTCATTACTGACTGAAACATTAGTAAAGATCTACAGGTGGTAGTGATTATCTCCGCTCTAATTATTTGAGGAGACCTGGAAAACATGCAATGTTGGTGGTGCTTGAGGCCCAGGTTTGGCCACCCCTGCTCTAAATATTTATGTTGTTGACTAATGCTTCCCTGCATAATATTCCAAGATATTGCAGAGGAAATATATGTTTGCATCATTATAAATGTTGTTAACATTTCAGGTAGGTTGTCCAGCTATTTTATAGATTACTGCTGTTGCCCATGGAGATAAAGAATATAGCAATACAACACAGAAGGTTGATTTTTGTTCTAGAAATATGTAAATAGGATGCTGCTATTCAGAAGCAGAGATTTCTGGGAAAGTCATTCTGTAGGAGGATTTGCATAGTTTCTTCAGAAAGTCTCTGTAATGCCATTAATTGTTTCCGTAAGGCTGTCCCGCTGTTCTATTTTCTCTTTATGAATGATTGCGGCAATTTGCATTAAATACTGTTAGTAATTAGATGTTAATGGATCTATTCCAGTATATTGAATACATTTGGAGTAGTTGGGAGTCATATTAGCTGTAGAAAAGTATTAATGCTGCTTATTTGTGTCATTAAAAGTCATGTAATTATAATTGTTGTTCATTGTGTTCTTGGATTTTTTTAACCAGGTAGATAAGAAAATTGTGCGAACAGAAATCGGGGTCCTTTTGCGCCTTTCACATCCAAATATTGTAAGTATGTGTAGTTATTTTCAGCTGAACAAAACCAATATTTTCTTTTTTATAGGGTAATAATATTTAATACTATGACTTTAACTATTTTAATTGTGTTTGCCTTTTAAATTACCTGTGTATTATTATTATTATTATTATTATTATTATTATTATTTAGAAGAAGTTTAAATTAAATTTAAGACTTACAGCCATAGTTGACAATATTTTGATATTGAACATAAAATTGTATTTATTGTTTTGGCAAACAGGAAAGTGTTTCACACTGTCTCATCAAGGTTCACTGGTAAATAATGGACTAATGGTATTTAATGCACCTTCTTGTAGATAAAATTGAAGGAAATCTTTGAGACCCCTACAGAAATTAGTCTTGTACTGGAACTGGTGACAGGTGGTGAACTATTTGACAGGTGAGTGATATATGAATTTAAACAGCTGTCTTTGATGGACAGATTTTGGATACTTAACAGGTGGTTGAAGAAATAAGGGTTTAGTTCATTATGAACACATTAGACAGATAAAAGCTTTATGGGTGACACTTCACTTACCAAATGCCTTTGGGAGCGAGGCACTGAAATAAGAGAATATTCCTTGTAAGGCACTGTTTTCTCTTAAAACTTTGTGGTTAATATTTCATAGCTCCAAACTAACTAATGTTTTTTTTTTTAATTGTAACAGCAATTATAAAGTCAATTTAATGTTGTTGATTAATTTCAAATAACATATTCAGGGAATGACGCTTAGTTCTAAAATGTGTATACTGAAATTACATGTATTGGTATAGTTTACATGTGCTGGGTGTCGTATCTACCATCTATTAGACAAAAAGCATGGGTTCACTTGGGACCAGCAAACTGTCTATATGAAGTTTTAAGGTTCTTCTAATATTCTGGCACAATATGAATAAATGATAATTATATTGACATATATTCACTTTTACTCAAACTAAACTGTAATAGGGAATAGCTGATGCAGTGGAAGAAAATAATTATACAAATTATAATAATAATAATAACAAATAAGGCGCCACAAGGAATCCACAGTGCCATAGAGGTCATGTATGGGTGTGGGTCTCTCCCAGCCAGTTCTTTTGCATCAACCCCAACCCTTTCCTTAATCCTTACCATAACCTTCCTCTTCCATTACCCTAACCCTAACCCTCCCTTCCCAGCAGCCTAACCCTAAGTCTCCCTTCCCCGCAGCCTAACCCTATGACTCCTTCTCCGTAGACTAACACTAAAACTCACCGCAGCCTGACCCTAAGACTCCCCTCCTCACAGCCTGACCCTAATCCTCCCATGCCCGCAGCCTAAATCTAGAGTCCCCTCCCCTTCCATGACCCTAACACTCCCTTCCCAAGAGCCTAACCCTAAAAGTCCTCTGAGAGGTTACTCGCATCTCTGGAGGGATGTGCAGCGGGTGGCGGGTGCAACAGGTCATGGTGGGCCAAAAAAATTCTAAAATGGCTGCCTTTTGGAATAGAGACAGACAAAAATTAGCTTTCGGCTGTCTCTACTTCTAAAACAGCCATACACAATGTGTACAAATATAGACATGACACGAATAATGAGTAAACTTAAACATGGCATACAAGGTGCTACAAGTTGACAGCAAGACAAAAATATAAAACAATTCAAATATCAATACATGGGGGCAGAGTTGTTACTAGAGAAGATTGAGGACTATGCTCATAAAAGCTTAAGCAGGGTTCACACTGGAGCTTTTCAGCAGATAATCTTTCCAATCACGCAGTCAAAAGACCATTTCACCAGATATCTCACCAGTGAGTACTGTCCAAAGATCTCCTAATAGATACAATAATATTTGCAAAAAGAAAAATATATCTTTCCATCTTTGATCTGGCATATTAGGAGCTCCAAAAGATCAAATCAAAAGATCACAGACCATTTTAAAAGATTTTTAAGCATCTTTGGACAGTACACACTGGTGAGATATCTGGTAAAATGGTTGTTTAATTGTGTGATTTGAAATATAATCTTTCAAAAAGGGTTCCATTTGCCACTGTGAACATCCATTTTATAGAGGCGGTAACAATATATTAGTACAGTAAAAATCTGTTGAAATATTGCAATCATTTAGGCTAGTAAAAGAATATTGGAGGGACAATAGGTGAAAAAAAGCGTATTATATTGTCTCTCTTTGCTTGACATAGAAATATCAGTTGAGGGTCTTGTGTCTTTTTGAGTTATCCATAATGTTATTGGTATATTAAAAGTGTTTTTATTATTGGTCAAAATTATCCTACAGTATATTCTATATGCTTATGGCTGATGATTAAAGTATAATCTGCAACAAAACTTCAGCCCCTTTCCACCTTCCCTTGCTTATAAAAATAAACAATGAATCATACATTCATCAATTAAAGAACCATCATACTAAAGCATGATACAGTTTATTAGCAATAATTGTTTTGTTGGTCTCTTCAAGGGAAGCAGCTAGTTGCAATTTCCATGATACATTGTACTCTAGGGACATCCCATATTACAGCTTGCCCATATGTAATTGAACTCCTCACAAACACACAATGTAGGCAGCCATTCTGAGAGACTACTTAGTACTTGGGGAAAAACTCTTTGAAAGGCAAATCAATTGTTAGGAAAATGATTCTTTATGACTCACTGTGCAGCTCTATAAACGTCCTCACTATTGACTAGATACGTGCAATGTTTCTGAAAATCTTCTACATTCTCTGAGAAATTCATTACAGTTCTCCTGTCGTGACACATTTAAACTGATACAAATACACTTTCTCAAACTTCTGTGTGTATCTGCAATCAGCCCTCCACAGACAGCAGCTATATAAACATTAGGACTGTGGTGGAAGTGCTGTACATTGCGTTAATCAACATAATTCTTATCTCTTGAGAGCAAATGATTGCCATAAAGTGTATGTTATCAACCTCATACTGAGCAGTCACAGAGCTGCACTAAGCAATTTAGCTGAAATGTATCTAGTCCTAACTAGAGATGAGCAGTCTACTTTCAGATATATCTGACACAAGTGCATTTTGGGGAACCAGACGAGCCAAGATACGTCTGTTAAACAATCATTCTGTTGTTCAGTGGCTAAAAGCCATGACGGCTTCTGTCAGTTGTGTTGCCACTGGATCTGTGTCAAGTTTCTGCAGAACTCAACTGTTCCTGTAGGTTAAATTTAAGCTGTAGAAAAGCCATTGGACCATCTATCAGCTTAACTGATAACACACATACAGTATGTGGTGCTGGTCATTCAATATATAATATGATTGGGATAACCACTGGATAGGTGTATCATCATCATCTTTACTACCCTGTAATGTAGTGCTGGCACATCAGGTAGGCTATTCTAGGATTCTCTATATCAATGGCTTTACTAATAAAGGACCAGATTCATACCTAAGAAGCTGCTGCTTCTTAGGTGTGGATTTTTAGGTACAGAGCTACTATACATGTTTAGTCATATAGGCTATGCAATGTACATAGTGGTTACATCCTTAGATTTACTATATGTGGCTTTGAAACCCCATGTAATTATTAAATTAAAAGGAGACGTGCCGCCTCGGGGGAAGAGTGGATGGGGAAGGTATGGTAAGCAGCCGGGGAGGGTGTGGGGAAGGGATCTCTGTGCATATTTTCCATCTTAAGAAGGAAAATACACATGGTTACTTAAGGTAGCCCTATGGCACTATTAATTGACTCTTGATTGTGAATATGGTCCAAACACACCAGTATCCGTCTGTTGGAGGAAACTCAGGAATGTCATAACAAAATAGCTCACTCCATTTAGGGCTATATTTACTAAACCAACAAAGAATGGCAATTTTTAAATCACTGTCCTGACTTTTTAAATGTTACATATACAAACCAACAGATTTACTATCTGTCGGTTTGTAAAAGCACTGTTCAAAAGTGCCTCTTAGAAATCGCTGGTTCACTACTATTGAAATATCCCTTTCTGATGTTTTAACATGACACAACAAGCACCTTGCTGCCGTTAACCCTTTGGCATGCTGGCTTTATACTACCATTGACCACAAAATTGACAGCGATGTACATCAACGATTTGAAAGTGCTGCTAAAAACACAGTTTTACAAATGTATTCCTAAGACCTTCCCCAGGATTTCTAATTACCAATAATGGGCCGGGTGCGCATGCGCAGTGCGTACAAATCTGCGAATTTACGTGTCCGCCACACGTAAATTCGCGGAAATGCGTAGTTCAGGATCTGCCCCAATGACTCCCCCTCACTCCTACCTAAACACTCCCCTAGGCAGCATTAGACTGCATCTTTCTAACTAAAACTACTCCTTGCAGTCTTTAAAGACCACACTGAGGCAATCTACGTACATAACTAATATGTAGATTGCACAATAGTAGGTAATTTCTGAAATCTACGCACCTAGTAAGCCAAAAATTCTTAAGTGTGAATCTAGTGTGTTGTTATCTGCCCTGTTAATAAGGGCTATGGCATAGAATGGGACAACTGCAGTATATGAGGGATTAACGGGGGACCCCATTCGGTTGTACCAACAACAATTAAAGGCAATATTGGATCACGTGGTGAGTGATAATCTTCTCACCAGTAAAATATGGGATTGTATGTTAACTATTTGATTATGACAATCTTGTACATCTTACCGAAGGTTCATAAAAGCCAGCAAAACTCGCCTGGCAGGCCCAAGGCTCTGTATTCCAAAAAGTCTCCCAATTCTTAGATTGGCATTTACAACCTGTGGTCCAATCAAAAAGGACATATTTGAAAGATACTACTAATCTTTTGACTATCTTACAGTCAATCCAAGATTTACCATCACATTATGTAGTGAGCTTATACACTAATATCCCACGAGGCTGGTATTTCAGCCACTAGGGATCTAATTAGTGAGTGCAATCTCTACTTTGGCCCTCCAGTGGACCTTTTTATCACTTTTTGAGGATGGTATTGATTTGAATCTTTTTTATTTTTATTTTATTTTATTATGCTGTCTTTTAGACCGCATATACGCAATCTATGTATCGAAACGATACGCAGATTACGTACAATAGCTACTACGCATGCGCAGTAGCTATTGTTCATTGAATTATGGGCGTCTGTGGAAGACGGCCGTAGTTCTGGATCCGGCCCAATGTGTTTTTGTTCAGATTGAGCAAATTCCAACATGCAGGTCAGTGCAGAAGATATCTGTCTATAAAAATTTCTGACCATTTTCAGCATTCAGCCACATATTCAAGAACCTTGAAGTAGACACTGCCAGCCTGATTCATGTCATATACCTAAATCAGAACTTGGAAAAGCAGCTAGAGGAGCTGAAGGAGAATATGAAAAAGTGCGAGTCTACTCATTTATCTAGCATTTAGATCAAGTTCATTATTCATTTCAACAGGACCCAAGAGTTTGCAGAATTTTCGGTGCTGTTTCTAGACAGTTTTGCTCCCAGGTTAAAGAGTTATAATGCTCCCCTCTCATCTGAATATTTTCCAGTTTTGCATCACATTAGCTTCAATCTTAGTGATAAATTCTAAATTGACACATAATTGAAATATCATATATAAACTTTTCTGGTATATAGTTAAAATTTTACTAATTATCATTAATTATCATTAATAAGCATTTTAATATACACCAATAAAGTTTAAATATTTTATACGGGGTACACATGAAATGAATGCTACTTACCACTACTCGCTTCTGTGGTCTCTCTGGAGAGTTGTGCTGATCCTGGCTTTGGGTGGTTGTCCAAAGCGTGGTGAGGGTAAAAGTCAGCTCTCTTCTTTAATCTGGATCTGGTCCATCATCTTCAACTGACATCATCATCATACTGATTTATGGCAAATTATTTAATATCCACATTTGAAGCATGTGATTCAATACACTGATCATTTTTAACAGTGATATAACAACTATATATAACATATAGCCTTAGTATAAAATAAAATGACTGGATTAGAATGGGTTTATACTGCAGTTTATACCAAAAAGGAATTTGAATTTACTAAATACAATACATGTTGGTTTAACACGATTAACCATCCACTAATGAGCAGCCATTGATCTAGTTGTCAACCCCATTATGATGACATGTACAGGGAAAGATTACAAAAGGCAGGTATAGTGGAACAGGCCAATGATGTGTTTTGTCACTGTGTCCAAAATAGCTTCAAAAGTATGTAATTAGAAAAAATGACATTAATCATAGAGACATTTAGGTCATGCGGACTGTCAACTGTTTCCAACCTCTGCAAAATTAATTATAAGAAAAATCTATGAGCCTACTAATTTTAAGGCCAAGTATTAATATATTAGAGTGTCACTTACCCAAATGTTGCCTTTAATTAGCAAGGAAGTGTAAAATTGAATAGAATAGATGTGAGCAATAACAATCATCATTTACTGTGAGGAATAAATACACAATTTTATATTTGCAGACAAATTTAGCTTTGAGCACAGGATGCATCTTAGATGAACTCTAAATCTCAGTATTAAGATAAAGAAGACTATTATTTTTGCAAGTTGTGGTATTTTCCTTTATCCGCATTACCGTAAGCGGGGTCATACACCATTCTGTCAATCATTAAGCCATATCTTCTCTTGTTGCTAATTTTTCTTATTTTCTGTTCCGGTTTCTCAGACTTTTCTTTTTGCTTTCTTTGCAGAATTGTAGAAAAGGGTTTTTATAGTGAGCGGGATGCAGCTGATGCTGTGAAACAAATTTTAGAAGCTGTTGCGGTAAGTATTTTATATATACATATATATGTATTGTATCTGTGAGATTTCCCCAGACCTTTCTAGCACCTGCTCTAGATTAACTTCTAAGTTGATTTGAGCAACCACCATTTTGTGTGTGTTGGAAGCATGTCTTGGATAGCAGCTGAAAGTGGGTACTGTTCCTGAGTAGCTATTTGTGAGACTAGGGGGCCTTTGCGGTGAGATTTTGCTCTCAATTTAAAAATACATGATATATGACCCAAAGTTGGGACTCTGACAGTATTAGAGTTAGGACCACCAAAAAAGAGAAGCCTTATAAGTGGCTGGTGGCTTATCATATATTTGCAAATGTTTGTATCAAATCTCTCTGACTTTTATTTTAAAGATAGAGGACCTGATTCACACTTAAGAACGCGATAGGTTCCTAAATATACGCACCTAATAGTAAGGCAACTCCCTCAGCACGCCCCTGGTTTTTAGGTTCTTATGTGACTTACGAGTGCCATAGGGCTTCCTTAACTGTAGGTTTGCATTTGAATGCGTAGGGCGTCTACTTAAGAACTTAACTGCATAACCGCGCCTTCATTTGGTCATTTAAATGCCTCTCTCCACCCAAATCTGCGTATCTGCCTAGTTACTTATTCACAGAACGCCCCTTTTTGCGTATGTTACTACGAACCTAGAAACTTTAGGTGCCTAATGTATAAGGACGTAATTTGCATGCGTAAGTCCAACGTAAACAGCGTGTAAAAGTTACTACGCATGCGCAGTGCATCCGTTTTTAAATATACGCATCTAAAACTACTCAGATTCTTAAGTTTGAATCAGGCCCAGAATGTCATGGTTGGTTGCTGGTTAACGCAAGAGTGCTGGGTAACCTTTTCTTTTGTACCTGTGATTCTCCCCATACCTTTCTAGAATCTGCTCTATATTAACTTATAAATTGGTTTGAGCAACCACCATCTTGTGTGTGTGTGTGTGTGTGTGTGTGTGTGTGTGTGTATATATATAGTATTTCATACTTTTCACACATTTTTTGCTGTAATATATTTATCCTTTTAATCTGTCATTATGATCACTTTTTTTTATTAAGCAGCAAATCTGAGTTCTCGATTGGTAGTGTATTTAGTAAAGCTGCCTATTAAGTGAAGCTGCTTGAGAAGATGTTGTATCGTCTGTAGCTTTGCTAAAAGATATTTGATTAAAGTTACCTTTTTTTGTAATAAATTATTTATTTTAGTTTTCAAAGGATAACAAAACATCAGTTGGTTTGTTGACACAGTCAGAAAAATAAGTGGTAAATTGTCACAGTGGTAAATGGATGTTTAACAACTTTATATGTTGGGGTAACTTAGGAGTCAAGGGGTTGTCTTATTGAAGCTCTAAAAAGAGGTTTTGTCTTTATTGATAGGGTTAGAACATACTAAGGGCTTGATCCAGACTGAAGGTTGTTTTACGTACGCGAGCATACCTAAGTTACGCACTACTAAGTATAATGCACTCCCCCTGGCACTCCCCTCACACACATGTAACTTAGCTGAATAATGTGTTTTAGAACCCTACCTTAACTGTTCCTTGCATATCTCTGGTTGTATGTATCGCCTTGTCGTGTGTAAGTGCCCAACCCTGCCCACACTGTACAGTTTAAATACCTCCCCCCACTCACAATACGTATAATCGGCTTGTATTAGGATGTCCTGCCCTATCATACGGAGTTATGTGCAAGTTAGGTATGATCAGAGTTAAGATGAGTAACATCTGTAGCTCACATGTGCAGTACGTTCCTACAGCCAGATTTATGCATGCTGCGTGCGTAAATCGACTGTCGTTATTAAGTCTGGATCAGGCCCCGAGATAGGGGGTCACAAGAAAGTCAGATCTGTTGGATCATGTCAGGTCGATCTGGAAAGTAATGTTGTCTTGGGTGTTTTGGTGATCAAAGCAGTTGGTTATGTGTTGAAATTCAGGCCATTAAAACCAGGTGTTTTATTGTGTTGAGGTCATCCATAAGTCATCCATTTCCATGTAGAAGTTTACATCTCTACTCTCTGGGGTATATTTACAAAAGTCGATTTTGAAAAAAAAGACCAAAGTCCTGGGACTTTACTGGCGATTATGCTATCGCCGTATTCACTAAAGGCAAAGTCCCGGGACTTTAGCCTTTTGCAAAATCGATCCAGCAAACATGGCTGGATAGAAATCGTCCAGATGTTTGCCATTTAAAAATACAATTCGCCGTATTCACTAAAGGCGATTTGACTAAATCGCCTTTATTTCATCGGCAAATCGCAGAACAACAAAGCGCCTTGTGTGTGAGGTGCTTTCAATGAAAGCACCCCACACTGTACCTGAAAAACACATGTCAATATATTTGACATGTGTTTTTCTCTTTTCAAAATGCAAGCGCAGCATGGAATATTTATGCACACATGTATGTACATGTATTGGTGTATGTTTTTTTACACTGTATTTTTGGGGGGGGAACCGGATACAGCGCAGCATGCTTAGAAGGCTTAACATGCTGACGCTGAGCCTTGTAGTAATATCGATATGCATCGATTTTTCAAGGGCTAAATCGCTGTGCTTTTCTATAGAAAAGCACAACGATTTTCCCTTGAAAAATCGCCGTTGATTTTTGTTTTAAAAAAAATTCACAAGCACAGCATTCCAAACATGCTGCGCTTGTGAATTTTTTTTAAAACAAAAAGCAACGGCGATTTTTCAAGGGAAAAGCGTTGTGCTTTTCTATAGAAAAGCATAGCAATTTAGCCCTTGAAAAATCGATGCATATCGACGGGGATTTAAAATCGCGTTTAAAAAGCGTCTGTTAGTGAATACCACGTTTTTTGCCAAAAAATTGCGGTAACATCAGGGTGAGATCAGTCGATTTCAAATCGCTTAAAAAAAAATCGACTTTTGTAATTATACCACTCTGAAACCAGTCCCTTAGGGTGGCGGAGTGGTTCATTTCCATTTTGTGGGAATCACAGCCTTCACTACGTTAAAATTGCCTTTTTTGTGATTCATGACAAGAAGCCTCTCCAATGATATCAATTAGTGCAGGATTCCAATCTTCTGTGCATGCACAAGGCTGCCACACATTCAGTCTATTGGATAACAAGCAGAAGAGCAAAGCTGGATACAAAGACAACAGTTGTTCTCAGGTCCATTGCTAAGTCTGTGGGCACCTTAGACAAAGGTTAAGATCATTGCCCCTTCC
>WWET01001293.1:74842-113801 GCA_011038615.1 Limnodynastes dumerilii | reverse complement strand
GGTTTGAAAAGCATATCTTGACAAAATACGTACGTTCAAGGGGTGTGCCTAGGGGAGTGTATAGAAGGTACGCACGCGTAAATACGCTACGCGAGTAAACGTATGGCAAGCGTAGTTCTGGATCTACTCCAATATTTTTATATATGCATACTGTAGAGCTACATGCCAATGAATGCATTGACAATTTATTGCACAAGTAAAGCTCCTGTACAGAACAAGGATAACAGTGCTCCACCAAAGATGAAGATGCATTGAATGCCAGGAGAATGTATTTCATGGGATCCAGTGTTGAAATGTGTATTTGAAAATCAATGTATTTGTCTTATTTGAAGTTAGTTATCCAGTTTCATAGAACTGTGTTCGTTCTGGAAAAAAATATAACAGTTGCTCTTATGTTTACATATGTAACAATATAAACATTGGGCCTGATCCAGACAGTGCCAGGTCTACTAAGCTGCGGGTATGGAAAAAGTGGAGATGTTGCCTATAGCAACCAGATTCTAGCTCTCACTTTCTTTTTACATACTAGAGAATGTCAGCTAAATTCTGATTGGTTGCTTGGGCAACATCTCCACTTTTCCAAACCCGCAGCTTAGTAAATATGGCCCTTAAGGTCGTTTTACGAACGCATGCGTGTCTAGGTTACACACTACTAAGTATAAAGCACTCCCCCTGGCACTTCCCTTACACGTACGTTAATAAGCTGATGTGTTCAGAACCCTGCCTTAACTTTTCCTTTCGTATCTCTGGTTGTACGTAATGCCTTGTCATACGTAAGTGCCTAATCCAGGCCATACTGTACAATTTATATGCTTATTTTTGCCCTATCGTACAAAGTTACGTACAAGTTACGTATGATCAGAGTTACAATGCAATCATTGGCAGTGCATTTCCACAGCCAGATTTACACATGCCATGTGCGTAAATTGCCTGACGTTATTAAGTCTGGATCAGGCCTATGGTCCTTAAGATGACAGTAAAATACTACAGTGGGACTAACAGAATTTTTTCTCTCCATAGTATTTACATGAAAATGGAATTGTTCACAGAGATCTGAAGCCCGAAAATCTGCTCTATGCTACACCAGCACCAGATGCTCCCTTGAAAATAGGTAATCATGACCATTCATATTATATAATAATTTGTGCTCATTTTCAGTAATGACTATGTTGGTTCCTGAAGTCATTCACACTTAAGAGACAAATTAAAATCATATTGGCCTAATGAGATACCAGACCACCTAAAGACAGACCATAAACATAATGCTGAATTTTACACATACACATATACCTAGATATATGCCTATATTATGCACATATAGTTCAGCAGATGTGCTCATATTATACCATGAGCAGTCATGTAATTATATATCAGAAGAGGATATGTCTGTAAAAAATCTTAAATTGAAATACTATTTCTCATTGGAATTGAACTGAAAAGGACTGTATATAAAATGTAAGAAGCCTACTTCTTTTCTTATTAAAAAGCAATGCATTAGGAGACATAAAACCCACAAAGTGTCATTGGCAAGACAGTGAGGATGAAATATTTATAAAATCAGTGCTCGAAGTGAGGGGGTATATGGGGGTATGCCATACCGCCACCTCTTCCCTGGATTTAATTGAAATGCTATAAATCTCCATTCACTGCTATTATTTCTATATTTTCATACCTCCATGTCTAAATGTCCATACCACCACTTCTAAATGTCCATACCACCACTTCTAAATGTCCATGCCGCCATTCTAAATGTCCACACCACCACTTCTAAATATCCATACCACCACTTCTAAATTTCCACTTTGACCACTGTATAAAATCAGAAAATTGGAGGCATAAATTAGCTGATGACCACCATTAAGCTACTGGGGACCACAGGTGTGGAAATGGGGAAGGGGCAGGGTGGCCATTTACATTCTTCACCCCAAATATGATGGTGAGAGTCATACAGGAGGAAGCAGAGGTGCCCTATAAATCTATATGGCTGATATCTCAACTTTTTTCTCCTTGTCTAGTAGTGTCTGCACCCATCCCATCTTAGGAACTTGTGTCTAAATTAAGGTGGGGAGGGTTAGCGGGAGATTTGCCTGCTCTCCCGGGATACCAGGAGAAATGTCCGAATTTCGGGAGTATGATGGATATTCCGGGAAAGTCGACAACCCTCCACAAAAAACACAAAATTGGCCACTTCAACTCTACATATGTAGATTGTCCCAGCCAATAAAATTTGATAACTTTTACATTTGTATTGGTGATTGTGGTTTCCACAGATATCTGCTATTAAACTTGCCCAGAGTTAGTGACACACCCTGTTTTTGCAAGGCTTTTCTTTGGCGCTCTGCCACATTTGCTTCTGGCACTAATTACAAAATGTATCTGGAATAATCTGCAATAAAACATTAAGTGTTTGATAATTAAGAATTTTATTTTAGGCAGGAAGGTTTATGGCTGCTATGTTAGTTAATTGGAAAGATATTTAATGGACTTAGCTCGATAAGATCTCAAAGACATGCAGACTGTGCCAGTAATAGTATAACATCTGTGAACTACAATTTCTTTTTAGCAATAAAATGATGTAATATGCAAGTGGTAAAACAATCTCCATTCTATGTCAGCAATCTCAATTCCAGTGGGGTTTCTGGGTCCCATTTTCGGATAGCGCTATGCTCTCCTTTGCTTGCTTCCTGTATAATTTGTCAGGAGGAAGTGTGAAGGCCAGACAGCATAGCACAGCGAACAAAATGCTCTCCTGGGCGAATGCGCTTCAGGGGAATCCTGTTATATTTTACTAGAGCAAAAGAATAAAATCATAGGACCTGGTGACATGTCTGCTTTATTGTTACACTTCAATGATGCTTTGTACTTTTCCATTCCACAGTGTAATAAATAATGCATTGAATTTGTAGAAGAAAACATTTTTTTGTGGTAAAAGGCAGCACATCTATGACATTTTACTTTAACTATGTCGCATTGTAAGATAGAACGTTAGATACTTAAGATGATTTTCAGTCACAAATAGAGTGCCCTAAGGGTATAAAAATACAGCATCCTGCCATTTTATTAATAAGACATCAGAGTTCTTAGAAAATGATGGTGACCTAATAACTGCTTTTAAAGCTCATATCTGAGATGTCCTGGTTTGAAAGGATTTCTGCAAATTACTGAATGCACTGAATTAAAGAGTTTCTGTTCTATAGTATAAAAAGCTAAGTCCATAAAAAAAATAAAAAAATAAAAAATGAAGAAATAATATTGTTACCATGGGATGCTTGTGAAATATGAAATATACGTAATAGAGCTTCTTTCCAAAGAGAAAAAGTTGGGCTGTTGCCCAGAGCAAACAAACAAATTCTAGGAGCTAGATTTACTAAACTGCCCATAGCTACCAAACAGATTCAATATCATTTTTGGTATATGTTTGGTAATCTTTTTGAGCCCCAAAAAAGTGGTGTGTTCTCAGATAATTACTTACCGGGCTGCTCAAATGTATGTGACAAATATGGCTTACTGATCACTGAAATCTGCTGTAGTTATGTCTCTATAGATATGGACAATTTGTTGATTTGTTGATTTCTATTTCACAAATATGTTTTTTAAGATCTCATTTTTTAATTATTAAATGCATATATAAGTTAGTATTTATTTTGTGGTTACTCAGGTCCTGGTTAAATCATGTGTCCATACTAAAAGCTAAAAATAAAGTAAAATAAAAAATGTAAGCCTGTAATTACTGACAGCAGTACCCACACTTATATCTGGGAATGCCCTCTCTGTTCATTACCTGTTTTTCTGCCTTCTGCAGTCAAGAATCACTCATAAATACAATTCTCTTTATTGATTAAACTACAGCAGTAGAATGCACAAGCTCTCAATTCTTCAATGACTCCTCACACCATCTGTGTGCACATGAGGGAATAACTTGCAACAAATACTGTAAAATGAACTGTGTGGCACAATCTCTCGGATATTATAACATGATATTCCTCTCCATCTCTCTCTCTCTCTCTCTCTCTCTCTCTCTCTCTCTCTGCAGCAGAGTTGCTGACTCTTACAGAATATGTGGGAAAACTCCCAGTATCCCGGGAGAGCTCATCTGTCTTTTGCAATGGACCTGAGACTGTGTGCCCCATTCTATTAGCCTCGCACGCGCGTTATTTGCGGTTCAAAGATAATTGTGCGTATTTTTCTTTCAGATTTTTATTCGCACCTCATAGGGGTGTGCATAAAAATCGGCTACCGTAACAGACAGGAAAAAGTGCACCGCAAGCTTTTTACTGTCTATCGTGGTGCGTGAACGGAATTGAATTGGGTCCTGTGAGTTTATGCAAATCACGGTCTCAGGTCCTGCCCAATCCCTAGTAACACTACAAATTACAGAATTGATAGTCAGGGGGCGGGACTTGAGGCTGTGATTTAAAACGAATCATCAACTCCAGCCCCTTTACTTCCCTCCAAGGCCAGCACTTTCATTATTCAACACCAGTGAGGTGCACCTCAGAGTGCAAGAAATCCACAGAAAAAAATATGAGGAGGGCTCACCATATTCAGCCATTTCAATCTCTTATTTTCTCATAAAGTATAGATGCTGTTTTTTTGGCCCCTCTGGGGTGAGGAACTTGCATGAGAATAAGTAAAATATGGTATAATTCGGTAAACGCTTTAAAACTTGCACCTTTTTGCTTACTATCATTGGCCCAGATCCAGAACAACGCTTGTGAGCAAATTTACGCGAGGCGGAGACGTAAAAAATCGCCTTTTAGTAAGTACTGCGCATGCGCACCATAGAAAATATGCACCGTAACATAGTGTAAATGTGGACGTATCGGCCATTCACGTATGTCTCACATAAATACCTTATGTTTCACAAAAATACGTCTGAAATACGTTATGTAGACGGGGGTTTGTATTTAAAGTGTACAGTATGGGCGTGCTTAGCTGCGTAAATACGTGTTGCCCATACGTACGTGTGCGGATCACATCGGTTACGTTGCCAAATGTTAAGGTAGGGTTTGGAAAGCGTATCTTCGACAAAATACGCACATTCAAGGGGTGTGACAAGGGGAGTATATAGAAGGTACGCACATGTAAATACGCTACGCGAGTAAACGTATTGCAAACGTAGTTCTGGATCTACCCCATTATTCTAAAGCCGAGTATTGACAGAAAGGAACAGATTCTGTTTGCGTTACATAAAGTTCAATTTGAAGTTTTATTGTATTGTATTTTTCACTTAAAAAGGCAAACTGGAGCCTTTACATGCCAGTTCAATAGAATGTCATTAAGGTTTAATAGTTGAATGGCATATGTTTTATACCTTAATAATTTATGGTGATGGCAATGACTGTAAATTCTCATATTCTTAAATATATAGATGCATAAATCTCTTCTATTGTACCTTTCATCACTTTATCATAAAAAGTGAGCTCAGTCCAATGGGAATTCTGTTAGATAATGCAGTTCAGAAGAAATAGAAAAGAAATTCTAGGCATATTTAATGAAGCTTCAAAAGACTGTGTTGCAACCAATAAACTTCCAGCTGCTGTTTTCTAGAAGGAACAAGATAAATTATAGCCATAATTTGATTGTTGCTATGGGTAACACCTTAACTTATCATCCTTAGAAGCCTCATTAAATATACACATTCATTTGGTCTGTATGCTAGTAGCACCTGGTACTGAATTACATTGCATTGAATGGAGTGGAAAGGCCAAAAGCTGCTTAGCCAGCCATAAATAATCATCAACCAATTCATCACATGCAATTAGCTGAATGAATATTGACACTCTAAGTAACCGATTACAATGTCATTTTGGGCCAGCGTATATGACCATCATGACATCAACATTTGTTATATACAACTGAAAAATATTACACTGAATCAGAAACTCAGGACTTTCACATCATTAAGGAACAGGAAAGATGTTCTATATAATTATAAGCATCTGCTACTTGGGAAATGTTTATACAGATTGATGTACGGCTAACCACAAGTAAGAGCTGAAATAAGCAGCTCACTTTGGAGAGCAGAGATTACATCGATTGTGAGATTTCTTTCAGTGGAAAAATAAAACTTCTTCTTTGGAATGGTAATATTAATTATTATTAGAGATGAGCGCCGAGGCCCATGTTTTGGTTTTGGTTCTAAATTTTTTTCGGGTTTTGGTTTTGTCAAAAAATAATGAAATGTTTTGGTTTTGGATCTGTATTTTTTAGGAATTTTTCATAAAATCACTAAAATCATGTAATTTTAATGTTTTTTTTTAGCTTAAAGCTTACTAACACTAATAACATTCATTTTCAATCATTTCCAGTCAAATATGAGCACCTCCCAGCTCACAACATTGTTATCAGGAGTCAGGACACATGATATGCAATGAAGCAGCATATTTTGACCGTCTCCCTCTGTAAAGCCCCAGTACGGGTCATATTGTAACCGTATCTTGTACGCTTGGCTATATTTCTTCAGGACCAGAGCATAAAGGCCTTATTCTACGTGCTAGGCATCCTAAATGCTTCTCGACATTTTTGCTAAGATCACGTGTAATATAGGTTTTCATCAGTCACAGCACTAAAATGGCCTCCAGAAGTTTAAAAAGGTCTACCACGTACAACCATAGGCATAAACAGAGTTGCACAGCAGAGGTGCTCATCAGAGGGGGCTCCTCTAAATCTGGAATTTAGCAAAGGGGGAGCGAGGGCCCAGCTCGCCCCCCCTCAAAAAAGCAGCACCTGTGTGTTTACACTTCTTCAGTGTCCTATATTTAAGATGATCTTTAAAAGTCTTAACATGTATCAAGTAAGTATAGCCCTTAACCCTCTTCTAAAGGGGGAGGGTGATGGCACATATGGCCCCCCCTCCAAAAACCGTCACTCAGGTAAGGTTGGACGAGGGCCCAGCTCGCCCTACCTGTAAAACCTGCCAACCAAATAAATGAGGTTAAAAGAATAAAATGAAGATTGACGAATTAATGAATGAATAAAATAAATAAATAAATAAACCAATCCACCCCCAAAATGGCACTTAGGAAGGTAGGGGAGAGCGAGGGCCCAGCTCACCCCCCCTGTAAAACTGGCACTTTGCGATGGCCTACAGGCACATATGGCCCCCCCTCAAAAAACGCAACTTCTATATAGGTGGAGGGTGATGGCCTACCAGGCAGATCTCCCCACCCCCTCCCTATAAATACAATTGAAAAAATAAATGGAAAGACCTTTAAATACAACAGAAAAAAGAAATAAATGGAAAGATTCACAGACACCTGTGAAAAAGAGATAATGGGTCTAGTAGCTCCACCAGCAACAGCAAGCCAGGTCTTGCACTCCTGCCATCCGTATGTCAGACATGTTCCATTTGACAAACCAGGCACCTCGGCGACAGATAGACACACTGCCGTGGCCAAAGTGCTTGGTTCATTCAGGCTCCCACTGTAGTGTACAATTTAAGTTTATTAGCACAGGAATGAGAGTGGTAAAGACAGGAGAGAGAAAAGGCGGTCTTTTTAGGCACGGAGATTGAATTAGAACTAATAGGACTAAATATCCTGAAGGTTTGAGTTGTCATCCTTCTCACTAATATCCTCATCACTTTTGCTGATATCGTCATCGCACAATACTAGCTCATTGCCAGTAGAATCAGCGTTGACACTGTCAGATGGGCGTTTGTGGCTAGTGTGTCCCTCAAAAAAGGATGAGTAGTTCATTTTTATGAACATCAACTTCTCAACGTTATTGAGGATTAGCCTTCATTGCCTTTCGCTCACCAGGTTCCCGGCTGCGCTAAATAATCTTTCAGTGTTTGCACTGCAGGGTGGACAGGTTAAGTAGAGTCTTGCCAATTTGTATAAGGGTGACCACCTTAACTTATTTTCCTCCCAGTATTGAAATGGACTTGATGATGTGGAAATTTGGTAATGATCATTCATGTAATCCACAATTCTATTGATGCTTACGGTATCTGATTGACTAACGCTAGTGTTGTTAGTATAAGTGGGGATGTCTTTTAAGCCCGACCAGATATCATAATCTCTGCTAACTGGTGCGCTGTGTTGACTCTCCATCACCAATGCTTGTGTTGGAAAATGACAACTGTTTCCTAGCAGTAGAAGTGCCTGGAGAAGCTGAAGGAGGAGATGTGTTATGTGCGATGTGATCTGACAAGTTGCAAACAAGTAACTGTTTAGAGTGTGGAATTCCAGCTAGTTACTACCTCTTGCTTTAGTTGGTGAGATAGCAAATGGAACTTTTCTTGCAGGTCATGCAAAGTTCAAAAGTGATTTTACGTGCTACACAAAGCATTTTTGCACTGATCTGTCATTTTTCAAGAAATGCTGCAACACCAAGTTGATTGTGTGTGCAAAACAAGGTATATGGTCAAAGTTGCTCATTCGCAGTGCGTTCAAAATGTTACTTCCGCTATCTGAAATTACAAAGCCTGTTGTAGTGTGAAAAATCGTTAAAAATCACATCCAAAATATATTCCTGATCTGGATAGCATGTAAATATGTCCAAATGAAAAAAAACATAGGGTTTGTTTAAATTACCTAAATGGGTGCATGATTAAAGACATGGGTTTAATGTAATATTGAGTAAGCAAGCTAGAAATATGCAAATGCTATGGAATTAATTAATGCAAAATCAAGTAAATTATGTTTTTAATGATTACATGATCCATAAACAAAATCATTGCGAGACGTAAACAATTTTTTTAAATGAAATCATATAAATCATGTTCGTGTGACATTTTTAAAATCCAAAATGCATGAAAAGTGCATGACAAGTGCGTGTCAAATGTGTGACAAGTAGTTTAATTTGTTTAAACATAGTTTTTCCTATGCAGTGAGGATACGTGAATAACTTAGACACGGCCCTTAGCATGTGTAAATGTTTTGACATATCCTGAGTCAAGTATGCTGAGATGTGGGTTGGGTTGACCACACCCATGCAGATCATTGACTATGTCCCTCCACCAACACCCTCCCATGGAACGCCCTGCAGAACGCAAGTTGATACACAACCATTTACGTTTGCACTTGAATAGGGAGCATATTTATCTGGCTTGGTTCTAAGTATGCGTAGTAACAAATCACACAAAAATATGACACATACACAGATCTGAATCAGGGCCAATGTCAGCATTATATTTTAGTAAATATGAGTGGTTCGGATTCTGTTCAAAAGATGTGAATTTTTCTGAGTCAAACCGAGGCAGGGCTCGGATCTTCCCACCAAATTCGGATCCCAAGGTAAGGCAAAACACCAGTAATTGGATCTCACGGTTTTGGGTTTATAAGGCTCTCCCTCATAATTTTTGAGCCATTTTAAATAGGAGATTGGTGGTGAACGACGTGCTGTAGCTCTGCTGTCTATATACTATTATAGACTGAGCTAGTGATATACCCAGGGCTGGACTGGGACAAAAAATCAGCCTTGGCATTTAATGCACACAGGCCACCTTTTGGGGGGTACTGACAGTTTGAAACAAACATTCAACAATAGACGCAGCTGCATCATTTAGCATCTGATAGGGCCATACAAATTATAGGTAAGTCGCAACAGGGACTGGACAGAAATAGCCCCCCAGGGCTATCTTTCTATCTATCTATTAATGCATAAGTAATGATAAACACTTTGAAAAAGCATGGACACGGTTTTTTTTAAAATAATATTGTTTTATTAATTAATTATTATAACAGAACAATTTACTATTTAAACAATGTACATTTTCAAATAGTTTGGTGTGCAGCCTCTTTACCTCTATGGGTAACAGTACATCTCTCTCTTTCTCCTACATATATTTGTATAGATAGATCAAATAAGGTTCACTTACCTAATGCTGCTTCTCACTTTTCTTACGTTGTAATTATGGGTAATTACGCTAGCCACATGATCGTAAGTGCCTAACTCAGCCCTCCCCTCCTAATTTCCCTCCCTCCCCCGCTTACCTTCTGTAACTACAACATAGTTACGGCGCAGTACGCCCCTTCGTCCATAGTTACGGACGCCACATTCAGGGAAGCCTGAATCATTGATTACGCTGGGCAACATCTGCCCGGCGCATGCGCAGAATGGCAAATAGCCCTGGATATGGACCACAGAGAGAACATACAAGCTCCACACACATAAGGCCTAGTCCAGAAACTCATGACCTCAGCGCTGCGAGACACAAGTGCTACTCACTGAGCCACCATACTGCCAGTAGTATATGTTTTCTTTACCCTAATCTGCAGGCAAATCCTCCAAAACAAGTCTTTGACAGTTGGAAAATCTTCTGCGTCTTCTAAGACTGAAGAATCAATGATCCTATGTAGCGAGCTATGTCTAGTGTAAAAAAATAAATAAAGTATTGGAGCCCGGCACTGGGATATTGCTACCCCTGGTGATGCCCTCTATGGTAGTACTGGGTGCTTGTCTAGGGATTCAGAGCTTGCATATGTGGATTCTGTAATGACCTACTGTTATTTGTACTTGGTTTTTGTGGAATATTCATATATTTATGGATTCATGCATTTCTTGTATCCAGGGCCGTTTCTAGGGGCGGGCGAGCCGTGCGATCGAACGGGGCGCGCCCCAAGATAACAAAAAGGGGGGCGCTTTCCACAGCCCTCCTTGTGCATTGGTCACATAGACCGCGGCTCTCACAGGCGCCGGCCACATCTGTTATGTGATGCGGCCAGTGCCTGTGAGAGCCGCGGTCTATGTGACCGCGGCATCATTCAGATAACAGTACTGGTATCGTAGCGTTATTCATTGCAAAAGATTTGTTCCTACAGGGCTCCCGTAGGAGCCCTGTATTCTCTGTACTGTGCAATGTAAAGGCCTGCCGCATATACAGCACCATATACAACATATACCGCGGCAGGGGCTTTTCAAAAAAAACAAAAAACACACAACTTTGTCCTAAGAGTCTGATCTCTCGTGACAAGTTGTGAGGCGGATGGGACAGCGGGACAGACCCCTGAAAGCGGGACTGTCCTGCTCAAATCGGGACAGTTGGGAGATATGCACCCTTCCAGACTCAACCCCCACCTCCTTGTGGAGCTCTGCTGCTTGCAATGTATTTATAAACAGCGCTCAGCATTCCCAAATGGAGTCCAAAGTGCTGTTTTAAGCTATCAACTTCTATCAGGCAGCAGTTCCGCTCTGATCTCACCCAACTCCTCCCCCCAGTCCTGCCATGTTCTGCCTAGTCCCACCCATTTAGACTTCGCCCCCCAGAAATACAAGATTGGGAATGTTTCTGTTATCATTTAGAAAACAGTAAATACTTCTAATGTGCTCGATTACCTTGGGTTTTTAAAAGCGACAATGAATATTAACTGGCTTAAATCTATTCCTTCTAAATGTTCTACTTTTCTTTCCAAGTTGTTTTTCTTCCTAGGTGTTTGAATGGTTCTTACATTTTTCTTTAACCTCCAGCACAATGGGGTAGATCTAGACCTAGTTACGCTAGCGTATCTATGCTAGCCGGTGACGTCAAATTGAATGTACTGTGCATGCACGTGGCAGATGTTAGGCCATGTAACTCTGAACGTATATACCAACAGCGTACCATCGGCGCAAATATGTAGAGGCGGGCCAATCTTACGGCACCCGGAATTACACTTTGGAGGCAGAGGAAGGCATTTAAATCGTACAGTATGGGCGTGCTTAGGCACATACGTATGCAAAGCCTTTACTTATGTCAGTAGTTACGCTTTCAAAAGTTAAGGAAGGGTTTGGCAAGCGTAAAACGGCCAATGTACGTACAGTCGAGGCAGTGGCGGGCTGAACCGGGGGGTAGGAAGGCTTGTGCCCCCCTGGCCGCACCGCTTTTTCTCAGTTTTGGGCCGGTCCCTGGTGGTCTAGTGAGGCAATGTGGCCGGACCATGCGCCACGGAGGAGGAAGAGGAGCACAGCTGACATCTAGGGCCGGACTAGCCATCTGGCAGTTCTGGCAAATGCCAGACAGGCTGCTGGGGGGCTGGACCAGTACACAGAGCTGCTTTATAATGGAGGCTGTCACTATCAAGTGTAGCAGCAGAAGCCAAGCCAAAGCAGCTCCGCATTGATGAAGCTTTCCCCTAGTGCCAGAAAATCAGCCCATGAGGGAGTAGCTAATGTCATTATGCTACTCCCTCATTGGCTGATTTTCTGGAACTAGGGGAAAGCTTCATCAATGCGGAGCTGCTTTAGATGAAGCAGAAAATCTACACTTGATAGTGACAGCCTCCGTAATAAAGCAGCTCTGTGTACCAGCCCGGCCCCCCAGCAGCCCATCTGGCATTTGCCAGAACTGCCAGATGGCCTGTCCGGCCCTGGATATACCTATCCACTTTTCTGGGGCCGGTATATTGCTTCGCTTTTAAAAAATATAGGTGATAAGATGCACTACACAAGGCACAGTGCACATTGTATTTTTTGCAATAAACCATTACACTAATTCTAGTACCAGGTTAACAATTTTTGTCCACATTTTTTTCTGTATTTTAAAGCAGAATATTCACTACTTCACTACTTGTAGTGGGACTGCTGACTACTCAATTACACACTCAAGCTATCTTGCAATTCTGTAGAGTACAGTTGTGTACAAAATATTATTTAGCATTTTGCAACAAAATTTTTCCTGTCTTGTGGGAAATAAAATCATAGTTTTTCATAGATATAAAAGTGTGAATTCTATCTGACAGTACACACAATGGCCCTGATTTATGCTTGAGAAGCTCTGGCTTCTTAAGTGTGGAATCTCGTGAAATGACCTATGCATGTGTACTGTACCTTATTTTGGTACAGAGTCGGTTTACTAAAGCTTTGCCACAGCTGTTATAACAAAGCCAACTTTGGTATTTAAAATCTTGTGTGCGATCATTCCATCTCTGTTAGGCACACTAATAAATATATCCAATCTATACCTTTTTTTGGTACGGAGTCAGTTTGCTAAAACTTTGCCACAGGTGTTTAAAAAAATCAACTTGAATAATCCTTTCAATTTCTGTTAGTCCCACTATATCCTTTTAAAGCTTAATCTGCATTGTGTACAGTTCTTTCTACATACCAATGTAACTGCTTTTTATATGTACTTTATTAAAAAATAAACTGAATTAAAAAAAGTTTGTCAATTATTAAATTGTCAAACTTCCTTTAATTATTGTATTTAATCAAATTATATTATTGAACACTCTTCACAACAGGTGCATCCCAGTACTATTGCTGGAACTGGCAGTCCACATAGTAGTTCTTAAATTTTTACTACAAAAAAATAGTAAATATTTAAGAAGAAAGCATAAAAAGGCACTCTCAAAGCCCAAATTTGTTATCCCTGTTTCGTAAAACCTCATCGCAAAGATTGAGTGGAAAAGTGAGTGCGGACAAATGTCACTGTATCAGTCACCTGTAAATGTGGCAAATCTGTAACTAAAAAATAAAAGTAAGGGCTTAGAAAAATTTGTGCCAGTGATAAACAACAGTTGTCAAGCCACCTGTGCCATTTGTATTGGCAAAGTGAGTAGAGGCAAGGAAATAAAATATATAGGCACCTCCTCCCTTTTATGTCATTTGCAAAGAATCAATGCTAAATGCTAGTTATTTAATTCTGCAAAATCTATGCAGCATTCTAGCATCATCTGCCACCAACAAGAATAGACCCCAATACGTTCAATCTCCACCACCAACACCTTTATTTTCAACATTTGGGGGTTGTCCTGCATCTAATTTGCTAAGATGAAGTGACTCCCTTGAGGAATCCATGAGTGAAAGGTTTGGTGCCGGTGTTGCTGCTGATGCTGGGGGTGAATCCTCGTCACAGAAAGGAACCAAGAAGACTATCAGTTTTAAACAACAATTGTATGTGAAATAAGCCTTTGCTAGAGGAACCAAGTATTACAGCAGCCGTGTTAGCCTTAAATCTATTGCCGTACATAACTAACACCAGATTTATTAAAAAGTGGAGATGTTGCTCATAACAACTCACCAGATTCTAGCTCTCACTTTCCTATCACATACTATGGAATGTCAGCTAGAATCCTATTGGTTGCTATTGGCCACATCTCCACTTTTCCTTTTTACACAGTTAAGTAAATATAGCCCCAGATTTTCTTTTCTGCCTTAATTTATGTTTAATGTTACTGTCTCTGAGGTGCTTTATTTGTCAAACTGTGCATGACCAACATAAGGGTGGGTCTGAGGGCTCAAGGACAATATGTTGCACAACTATAGCATTACTTTGTTCTATTGGTGTAACTTCGATTAGACTGCTACTCTAATTGATGCTTGCTATTTAAAGGTAGATAATGATTTTTTTCTTTGTTTCTGTATTGTTGGATTTGATTTTTTGCATTTTTAAAGAAAAGGCAGGATGGTCATTCTGCTAACTGAGAATAGGAGGGGTCACTACTGTGACAAACCAGACATCTTGATCAGGATCAGTTTCAGTGAAAGTGTCAAATGTTCATTTGAGCTTGAATTTATCAAATAACCCCAGAACTTTTCCAATGCCTCTTTTTAAAGTATGGTGTGTCATGGGTCCAGGCCGGTGTTTAACACTTGCTGTATTTCATTCAATTCATTCTCTGGAATGGTGTATTCTTTGGGTCAGTTCACAGTGTCAAATGGTCATTTGAGCTTAAATTTATCAAATAACCCCAGATACTTTTCCAATGAATTATTGGTCTACTTCATGGTCTACTTCACTTCTATCTTCCTAGTGTCATGGTTGCAGATGATTCACATCTAATATAATGCCGGGGTTCTCAACATCATCCTCAAGTACCTCTAACAGCGCAGGTTTTCCAGGTCTCCTGGCTGGTGCACAAACTGTGTTCATGACTGATATATGTAAAAAGATGAACATTTCTGAGGCAAACATGCACTGTTTGTGTTACTTGAGGTTGAGAACATCCCTTTTTTAAAAGAATTCTTCCCTTTGGTGACTTGTTCCCTCAGATCTTTGAAATCTTATCTTAAACCATTCATGATTCTCATCCTCCCAACTCATAATAGAAAGGGTCACTACTGTGACAATTTGTACCACTGGATCAGGATCAGCTTTAGTGAAAGTGTCCAATGGTCATGTGTATCATAATTACAATTTTTTTTTTATAATGATTGTGTGGGAGACATCAACATTTATTAAAACGCCTTGAAATTCTCTATTCTAATTTTCTAAACACAGCAAGTACTCTGCAGTATTTTATTTTTAAAATTACTATTAAAATAAAACAAGAAAAAAAAATAAACATGACATACTTTACAAAAAACATAAACAGATATTGCATAAAGTTATAAAAACAATGATCCACTACATATAGAGCGTTTCATAAAACATTTACAAAATAATAATTTTTAAAATAAAATCAAAACAACCAACCAATATAGATAAATAAAAGTAAATGTAATTGTGTTTGTTATAAAAATTTTAAGTTAATTAGTTACAAATAAACCTTCTCAAACTATATACAAATAATGACAACTTTACATAGTTAAAGTCTAGCACAAAATGTGAAATCAGCATAAGATTTAGTAAACAAGCCTTTATTTGTTTAATTTCTAAACACACATCCATTGATTAAAGACACGCAGCAGGTGTGGCCTGAAATAAGTAATAGAAGACGCATGGCCTTACAGCAAACATAACGGTTCTTCAACTTACGAGTGGTCGAGGGCTACCTTAACTTTTTCCGTGCGGATGTTAGTTTCCGCAAGGCATTCCTACTTGTTGCAATGCCCATACTGTACATTAGTAGCCGGTGTGCAGCTCATTTGCATTAAGAGTCTTGCCCCTCTAGCAACGCATGCGGGATTCGTTACATGCCGATGTGTGCATCAGTCCTAAGTCTGACGTCCGTGTATGTGAATAAGTCGGCCAGGGTTTCTGTGTGTATATTTGGGTTATGGGCATGCGCAGTTTAAGTGATCATAAAAATATCCATGTAGATTTTACACTTACTTAAATGTGAACACGGTCCAGTGTCCAAAAGGGGCTCACTTAGAGGGAAAACAGGGTTGGAAATAGATACAGCTGGGCCCATAGCTAGAAAACATCTGGATCGGGGGGAACTATCAAAAACCCCTACCTAGAGTAGTTACTGGCTGGCCAAGAGGCTGTCATCTCTGCACATACATTGACAGGTAGATTAGCGCTGGCCTCTGAGTGTTGAGTGCAGTTTTATACAGTGGCCTGCCAGCAATCGTTCCCCCTATAGAAGTGCCAGCTTGGCACTTTGCTTTCTCCCTAAACTGGCACTATAAGAGGTCTGGGTACACGTGAATTCCAGTGCCAGCCTCTCTCAGATTTATGGTTCCACAGCTCGCTGGTATAACAGACAGGGGAGGGCTGGAGGGGGCTGCCCGGCTACCATTACAATTCGCTGGCTCCACCCCCCTTTACTGCACCAGCATGGTTGAAGATGGAGGTTTTAGAGAGTGTGAGAGAGAATGAGTGAGTTTGTGTGTGTGCATGTGTGTGTGTGTTAAATTGAAGCGAAGTAAGTATGGGAGGATGGTGGGTGGGGTTAAAAATAAAAAGGAGGAGTCAGAATAAAAGGGTACTGGCTTACATTCATCATAAAACTTTCCCCCTAAAATAAAATTCTTGATCCGCCCCTGTTTCTCATTGCCCCCCCTCTATTCTCCACTATATAGCAGCCACACCCCTTTCAATGAGTAGTTGCACTACTGCCTGGATATCACCCTCCACCTGTATGATTGATTATCTATATTTGTCTCAGACAATTCTGAATGATTATATGAATTGGAAGGCTGCTGTGTCTTAGTGTGTGCCGACTATCATCTTACCTTTCCCATCTCCCCACGCTACTATTAGAGACACTAATTACAGGCTCAGGGAACTATGTAGATACAAAGGAAAGAAAATGCCCAAGTGTACCGCTAACTTGTCATTCTATTAGTAAAATAAATGCAGAAATATTATTTACACACATTTGCATGTAAATGATAAGCCATTAGCCACTTTTCTAGTATAGGTGATCCTACCTCTAAACAGCAAGAGTCCTTATCGTATATTGGGTTTTACAACGTGTTTTTAAAAATGAGAGTTAACTCACCTAGGAGCCACCCCTTAAAGCTTTCCAAATAGCTGCTGTGGAACAACACCCCCTGTCATCTTCCAAACTAATTTACACAAAATTTACACAAAATGGTGGTTGCCCAATTCAATTTAAAGGTTAATAAAATTTGTGGAATTACATACATCGTTGCAGGATAAGATTCTTTTCCTGATGCTGGTATCAATGCAAATGTTACACAGCATTGAATAATGAATATGACTGTGATATACTGTCATATCTGTTAATTAGAATAAGAGGAACCTTAACTTGGCTTTATATGTAGTATATTAAAAAGTTTACAATTTATTTGTTGTTTAATGCTTCAATATTTTATTGATAGTCTTCTGCTTCAGGAAAATATCATCATTTCTATAGTTGGTATTGATGTGAGCATAATAAGCATGACATTCCGATGGTGTAAAGGGTAGTTATAGTGGCATATATTGTATTGTATTTAAGGCACTACTATGTGGTATTATTTGAACAACGTGTGTGTATGTGTGCATCCATATTCTAAGATTCTTTTTAATTTATCTGAATAATTTGGAGACCCCCCTCTGTAAAAATCCTGTGTTTGCTCTGCTCCAGCAGCTTTTACGTAAGAAGTGATTCAATATTAACTTGTTATTCAAAATATTTTGGAACATTAGAAACAACAAAACTCAAGTGTTTATTCTCTATGTTGATACTAACTGTTTATTCTTAAATGAATAAGCTAACTGGGGATTTTTATGACTTTTAGCTGATTTCGGACTGTCAAAAATTGTGGATGATCAAGTCACGATGAAGACTGTATGCGGGACACCAGGATATTGTGGTAAGATGAAAAAACAATTACACTTAGTTTGTTTCCCATATCAGGTGATTTTTTTTTTTCACAACTTAAAATTATTGATATAATTCCTGGCCTTTATATAATAAAATCTAATTAGCACTAATCAGAAAAATATAAAAATGTAAAATATGATATTTGATCATCAAGCTAGATATAGAAATGAATTCCCTTTAAATATGCCAAATATACAAACTTTGTATATTGGTGTGTATACATAGTAAAAAAAATTGTAGACATCCATTTTGAAATTTTAATAAATTGTGATGTAAAATGAAATGAAATGCTCTCTGTAATGTGTAGTAAACACCAGGATTCTGTCTGTATTGGATGATAGCCATTAGGATTCTCTATTGGCTGGTGATCACTAGGAAGCTCTCTGCATTGGTGGTGGTCACCAGTGTTGCTCTCTATATAGAATGGAGGTCACTAGAATACTATATGTATCGGGTTACAGTCACTAGGTTGTTGTTTGTATTGAATGGTGCTCTCTGTATTTGTTGGCAGTAACTGGGATGTTCTCTGAATTGGATGGTAGTCACTAGAATGCTGTCTGTATTAGGTAATGGTCACTAGGATGCTCGCAGTATAGAATTGAGGTCACTGGGCTGTTCTCTCTATTGGATGGTAGTCACTAGGATGCTGTCTGTATTAAGTGTCAGTCACTAAGAAGCCTTTGCTTTGGGTGTTGCTTGCTAGTATACTCTCTCTATTCATAAATATTCACTAGGATGTGTTCTGCATTGGACAGTGGTCCCTAGGATTCTACTTGTTACATTTTAAGCTCACAAATCTGGCCCAGGTCAGAAGTGTCATTGCTTTTAATTCTGATGAGCAGAAAGGTTTTGGAACAAGCCTATATCACCAAATGCAAGATAATATGCGCCAGGTCAGAACCTTTATATAATAATAAATTTCTTGCTTCTCTGGGTCTTGTGTGTTATTTTTTTTTTCACTTGAAAAAAACAAGGTGACACCACAGGAACAGGGCATGTTCAGTTTATCAGATTATCCTTTAACAAAACCTGATATATCCCTTTTGAGTAAAGACTTCTCTTTTGTTCCCATGAAAATTTCTTATACATTTTAGATGTTAATAGATCTTAACAAATTTGTGAGGAAACTGACTTTGACACCACAGGAACAGGGCATGTTCAGTTTATCAGATTATCCTTTAACAAAACCTGATATATCCCTTTTGAGTAAAGACTTCTCTTTTGTTCCCATGAACATTTTTTATACATTTTAGATGTTAATAGATATTAACAAATTTGTGAGGAAACTGACTTTAAAAAGGAATTTTGTCATGAAAGAAACAACAATTATTAAGAACTCTCAATGAAGAGATTAACAAAGTATTACTATCTGAAATCCAGGAGTAGCCAGATCAATATTTGCTATAATCTGGTTAAGAAGGACTTAGAGGAAATAGAACCCAACCAACCATACATAATCTAATCAAAGAGGAAAAAACTGCAAACCCAGGAAAACCTGGTGCTTAAACAGGCAGATAAAGGACGAGGACTTGTTATATTAAATAGGAGTGATTATGAGAAAGAAGCTATTAGGCTGCTAATGGACAAAGAGACATATATCAAACTCACAAAAGATCCTACAGAAAAATATTTGGAAGAACTAAGACCGTTACTGGTAGATGCATTAAAGAAGAAAGTTATAACGACAGAGGAGCATCAGTTCTTGATGAATAAGAATCTGATCATACCCATATGATAAGCAATTAATAAATCCACCAGGGAGACCTATTATTGCAGGAATGGGCTCCCTTACATTTAATATCTATGATGTTGAAGTATTCCTAAAAAAAATATGTTAGAACCCTCCCATATATCGTATATCAAGGACACCAAGGTCATTCTTCAGACATTAGAAGGGATGAGTTGGAAAGAGTACTTCCATTGGGTCACAATAGATATGCAGTCCTTGTACATGTCCATTCAACACAAAACATAGTAGAATCTTTGAGAGAATTTCTTTAAGAAGATCAGGAACTTGAAGAAAAACATAAGAACCTCATATGCAACTTAATTACTTTTATTTTAACACACAATTATTTAAATTTCCCGAAAAACCTTTACCTCGAAACATGCGGTACAGCAATGGGCACTGTCTTCGCGCCCAGCTTCACAAATATGCACATAGTAAACTGGGAACAATAACAATCCTTACACTAAACATCTACATTTGTGCAAAAGATACATTGACGACATAGGGCCGGATTCACAACCCCGTATTTTTTTTACATACATGCCTAAGTTTCCAAATCTAGTTACTACGTATGCTTAGTAACTTTTGTCTACATAGCTTTTGTTACATAGATTGTGTACATGCAGTTTTTAAAGACTGCATGTACACAATCTACATAACGAAACGCTATGTAGTTAGCGTAAAATAGTTACTACGCATGTGTAATAGCTAGAAATTAGGCATGGATGTAAAAAAAAAATATGGGTTTGTTAATCCGGCCCTATGTCGTCAATGTATCTTTTGCAGTGTATATGTTTAGAGTAAGGATTGTTATTGTACACCGATCTTTGCTCCCAGCTTACTATGTGCATTATCGTGAAGCTGGGCGCGAAGACAGTGCCCATTGCTATACAGCATGTAGCCCACAGTCATTATACGGAAGAGTGACCTACAGACTTTTAAAGAATTGTTTGATTGAATTTCAGTGAATGAATAAAATCTTAGGTTTACTTTCAACCTTGTAAGTCAGCATTGAATATATAGACTTAAGACACATGCAAAAAAATAATAAGGTCAATACAACCAACTATATAAAACATGTGGATACCAACAACTACCTCCATTATCAAAGTGGACATCAGGAAAAGTGGAAACACAATATTCCTTTCTCACAGTTCTGCAGGATAAAAAGAAATTGTAGCAAAGAAGGAACATATGAAACACAAATTACGCAATATGCTGAGAGATTCAAAGAAAAAGGTTACTTGGATAAATTAATTTAAAAAGTGAAAGAGAAGACCGATAATGTGAAAAGAAGTGACAAAAGACAAACCAACCAGTGTCCTTCATCACAAAACAGCTCTGAGAAATGTATTATTTTCATAAAAATCCAGAAATATTACTGAAATTCTAGCCCCCCCAGTAACCTAAAAACTATACCAACTAAACAGAGAGAATGTTGTGGTCACAACATTGTAGGATCATATAAATGTGGACACCGTGTCACATGCAAACATATGCGCAACCAGGGGAACATGTTCACAAATTATGACGGACCTCAGGAGTTTGAAATCAAACAATGTATTAATTGTACTAGCACCTCAATCATCTATATGCTGGAGTATCCATGTGCCCCTAAGTATATAGGGAAAACCAAGAGGATGGCAAAAATAAGGATTCAGAAGCATGTCTGCAATATTAAAAACAAAGCAGACTGAGTTGCATAGGATCAGGAAGATGAGTGAAGAATACATATAAGAATCCCTAATAAATATTTTATTTATTTTGTTAGGTTGTAATTGTGTAAGATACAATATCAGATAGTGACTAGGGGTGGGGTGCAACCAATAACTTAATAGTAATTGAGGACAAAAAATGTTGAAAAGAAACAACAAATCATAAGCCACTTCTTGTGCACACCTCTACAAGTGTCATAGGTATTGTGTTCTCCTGTAATTATATGGGACAATGCATCATGATAATGAGTTTGAGAATTTGGAATAATAAGACTTAACTTTTATTTACAATGGTTAAAATAATATCATATAGTATTAAAAGTATAATAAAGGCGAAATATTACAATCAGTAGTGGTGTATAATATCCCTGAACACTAGCTGCTTTAAGAACTGGATTGCAAGTTCTCCAGAATTTGGAAGAGGACTGTAGATGTCCCATTGAAAATGAAACACTCTACCTTTTTCCCTGACCTTAACATCTGCCCACAGGTAAAAATATTCACCCAATTAATCGTGTTGCAAGAAAACAAGGCACAAATCAAACTATACATTGGAGAAAGAGCGAGCTTTAAAGGAGATTCGGGGGTGGGATGACGTTGTCATCAAACCCTCGGATAAAGGAGGGAATGTGGTCATTTGGCCTCGATTAATGTACATCAAGGGGGCCCTCCGACAATTGGGTGATCGCAATTGTTATAAATCGTTATCATCAAATCCAACGCCAATATTTCTTAAACAATATATGTGTTTAATTGAGAACGCTTATAAGAATAATGTCATAATTAAATCTGAATACAACTTTCTGTATATAATTAATCCCAGAACGGCAACTCTATATCTACTCCCCAAGGTCCATAAGAACCAGACCAACCCCTCGGGCAGCACAATCGTATCAGGTAACAGGTGTCTGATGGAGAAAGCGAGTAAATTTATAGACAACCAATTTAGAGGTTTTGTCATGACACTACCATACTACTTGAGGGATACTATGGATATACTATCTAAATTGTATGGATTGACCCTGCCCAGGGGGAGTTGGCTTGTAACACTTGATGTAGAAAGTCTCTACACTTCGTCATGAATTGGGCTTTGGTGCTTTAAAATTTCATCATTCAACTCACTGAGTTTGTACTTACCAAAACTTTTTTCTATTTAATGAGAAATTCTACCTTCAACTTCAAGGGACTGCAATGGGGACCACCTGTGCTCCCACTTATGCCACTTTTGCCAATTTATATCTAGGCTGGTTGTCTTCCATGAGGACAATCAACAATACACAGATTCCATATTATTATGGACCAGATTCATTGACGATATTTTTGTGGTGTGGACTGGTGGGGAGGAGGAGCTTATCAAATTTATTGAACACTTAAATAGTAATGACTTGAACTTGAGATTGACAACAACCAAGTCAGACTAAGGTTGACTTTCTGGATATCACAATTTCTGTCAATAAAGAAGGTTTTATTGCCACTGATTGTTACAGAAAAAAAATGGCCACCAACAGTCTTCTTCACTTCCAAAGAATGGATCCCAAGTCAACCCTAAGAGGCATACCGAAGGGAGAATATCACCGCATGCTGAGGAATTGCTTGACCTTTCATATCTTTAAGAACAGTGCAGACCAATTGCAGCAGAGACTTAAGGACAGAGGGAATCAGCAATCCTTATTAAAGCAGCCTTATGGACTTGCTAAAGAACACATGCAAGAAACCATGATTTTCCCCAAATTAAAATCTAAACACCAAGGAAATCAAACTATGCGTTTTGTGGACATGTATTGCAACATAGTATCACAAATTACATCAATCCTGCAAAAACATATAAATATTTTGAGAATGAATGAAGACATTTTAGTTCAGAGTCACTTGAAACCTCTGAAGAAATCTAGTTTAAGTACAAGTGGCTGCCACAAATGTGGACGCTGCAGTATTTGTCCTTTGATGGAACCTACCAAGATGTTCCATGATAAGTTTGGCACCGAACACAACATTCGAGATTTCATAAACTGTGACTCAGTTGGTGTGATTTACTGTATCAGGTGTCCATGCAATCTCCTTTACATAGGTAAAACAAAAAGGAAAGTAAAAACACGCATAATGGAACATGTCCGGTCAATTAAAAATGCATCAAGGGATAAAATTAATTTTAAAAAATCTGACGTCTGTAGATCGACATTTTCTAAATAAACATCATACTGACCCAATCAAACATCGGTTCTTTGGCTTAATCATTATTGCACAAGACTTACGTTGGGGATATTGGGACAGAGTCTTACTTCAGACTGAAGCCAAATATATCTTCTTAATGAACAGTTTGCTCTCTTTTGGACTAAACGAACAGAATAATTTCTCAATTTTCCTTTAATACCGATATGTAATTTAGGTTTCATAATTCTACCCTCCAGTACCCTCTGCTTAACCATTAAGATCATTTCTCTTGATGAGTATTGTATCCCCATGGTCTCTACTGTTTGAGAAATGTTTTTGAAACTAAATATTATGATCTATTTAGAAAATCTGAGTATACTATTTTATAAAATAATGGTGAACCACTCATGACTTTATTTTGAGACTCCACTTTCTTTTCATATACAATTACGATGTCATAGTGAGAATTGTAGTATTATTTTGGGAACTGCACTGCATTATTAGAATAATTATATTGGTATAAGATCGAGCATGACTATATTATTATATTATTATATAGTGTTTTCATTATTTACACTCAGTATAATTTCTTTAACTTGGGACCACAGTAATTGGGATGATCTCAGCTGAACGATGTACTTGTACTACATTGGTATGTCTAAAACCTAAATAGGTTTTAGACATATCAATGTAGTACAATGTAGTACAAGTACATTACACAAGTAATAACATCATTATTACCTTTTTCTCAATACCTTCACCATTCATTGTTAATTTAGATACCTGTGTTTTCGGAGATAGCTGCTCCGTTACTACTATTCATTCACTTGCAGTTTTCAGTTTGTGCTCAACACTGGTTTTATATTTCTTATCTTTAAAATCTTTCTCTGATTCTTTCTCTTACCTTTCTCTGATCTATGTGCATCACTGCATCTCTTTTTTTACATTGAATTACTTGTGTAGTTAATTAATTAACAGGTGCACAACCTGTTACTTGAGTATAAAGTGTCAATAGCTGTGTAAAAATTTGTAACAATTCACTCACGGGATTAAGCTGGTGGAAGTCTATGCATCTTGTGACAAGCTTATCCCTCATATTGAAATACAACAAAGTTACTGTTGGAATAGGCATATTTATTGATGTATAAAAAATGCAATTCATGTTTATTGCAACCAGTTATTGCCATGTGTTAAAGCCTGCTATCTGTATTTGGACATAAGTTATGTTGTGGTAGAGCCCGCTTTACACATTGAACAAAGACACTGTTAGTTCTTAAAACAGCTAGTGTTCAGGGGTATTATACACCACTACTGATGGTAATGTTTCGCCTTTATTATACTTTTTATACTATATGATATTATTTTAACCATTGTAAATAAAAGTTAAGTCTTATTATTTCAAATTCTCAAACCCATTATCAAGATGGATTGGCCCATATAATTACAGGAAGACACAATACCTATGACGCTTGTAGAGTGTAGTGTAGAGTTGCACCAGAAGTTGCTTAACTTTTGTTGGGTTTTTTTTCAACATTTTGTGTCCTCAATATTGAAAACAAAGTCACCAACCATACAGTATTGGGACATTTTGCCAAAGAACACAATGCCGACCCTTCACTTCTCAAGGTCAAGTTCATAGAATGTGTGGAAATGGGACCGAGAGGAGGGGCTATTGTCAAAAAACTAGCCAAAAGAGAGAGGTTTTGGATTTACATGCTCAATACTTTAAAACCAACAGGACTTACTGACAGTTATGAAATTGCGCCTTTCTTAGACTAAACATTTAACCTTATAGAAGATATATTTTATTACTTATCATTCTAATTAAAATTGTTTTTTTTTATTACCTCTGAGATGTGGTACTCTCAGTATTAATCCTCTAGTTATTAATTGAACACTCCTATTATATCACTTGCTCACCCCATCACTATCTATATTCTAGTTAACTAGATCTCCATTAGAACTATCTGTTGAAGCTTCATTTTTTTTTTTAACTTATGTTTAAATACCAATCTCCCCCTTAATTGAACACCCAAGAACTCATTTTGCAGGGGCCTTATCCACAAATGAAAATCACTAATTTCTCTTTGTATCAGAATCTACACATTGTGAAGACAAGGTTAAAAGGTTCTTTTGGTATGAGAAAACCCTATTCTACTTTTATAATTATATTTCTTATTGTAGTGACATCACTATATATTTTATCAATGAGCATACCAGGGTGACATCTTTCATTTTTAAAGTATGCACTCAAAGCGATATTATCCCCACCCACCTTTCTTGTCCTTCTCTGTCCCCTTCTCTCCAAGTGAAAATAGAAAAAAAATCACACACTGGACCCAGAGAAACAAGAGGTTTATTATTATATAAAATATATATATATATATTTATTTACTGAGTTCTGATATTTAGTTTTTTTATGTTTAAACTACTATTTTAAATGTGTGTATATTAGCAACAACATGACTAAACATGTTATACATATACTAAAACTGTCTTTGGTGGTTTGTGATCTATATAAGAGTTTACTGCATTGTGGCCTCTGTCCTTTGCATTGTGGTTGTAGAACTTCTGTTAAAAAAACAATTTTTTTTTTTACTGTGCCTTTTATGCTTTCACTTTCAGTTTGGCTGTTACTAGTTTTGCTGTAGTGTACAATTTGCATGCCAAATGTATTGTACAAACAGATGTTTCTACACTGTTACTGGTTATCTGGTAATTTTATCCCCCAAGAAAATAAGGACATAGTTATAAAATGATGGGTTATCTACAAGTTTGGCTGAGTCTGTGAAGGTGATTTGGAAAGAAATGAAACTGTTTTACACCTATAATTCCGATACCTTTGTTACTGATTAAGATTGTAATTTAAAAGTAATTGTACCACAAAGCAATGATGACCTTAAAAGGAACATTATTTTTATGAAATTGTTTATGGGTTAGTTAAAAATATGTATTTTGATATGAGAAGTCTTTACAGTGTAAAAAGAAGTTCTAGAAAAAGTGCACCTTAACAAATGTATAACAATACATTTCTGTTTCTTATATTATTTTGTTTTTATGTAATTGTCTACTTTCCTTCATAGTACTGTGCTGGCTTTGGCAGGAGATGATTTTGCACTTGTTGCTTCAGACACCAGGCTGAGCGAAGGCTATTCAATCCACAGCAGAGACACACCAAAATGTTACAAATTGTAAGTTAGAGCTTACCCAACTTTTTTCTTTAACTTGAAAATACATACTTAAATATAAATAGTATGAAAATATGGCAATTCTATAGGTGTAAATGGAATTAGGTACAAAGCATTCCTATTCTTGTCTATTATGATAGCTTAACATCGCAGATTATATCCCAGAGATAAAATATGTGATGTAGTTTTGCACGATTCCAGTGCCACATCACACTGAATCTGCCCCTTTATATTGTTTAATTACTACTTTGGTTTGTTTTCAAGCTTCTAATGCCCATATATTGTCTCCTCTCCCTATAAAGTTGTATTATAGATCTTTTGATTGTAGAACACTAACCTTTATCCTCATAGCACTTCACACTATATCCCACCACAATAGTCTGCCAAGTATATGTGTTTAAAGTGATTCTGAATCAAAGAAAGGTAATGTATTCATGTGATAATTAGGGTATGGGTAGACCGATGGACATCAGTTCTGGGGAACCCAGGGGGATGTAGTGCAAAGTCTGTGCTCCAGTGGAACTGATAAATTGTTAAATTTTGGTTTGCGTAAAGGTTAACTTCTGCCTTGCAGGTGTTTTTATAAAGAGCCCTAATTGCTCATCAGAGCATTTTATAATCTTGAGCCTCTCAACCAGAAGAGATTATAAATCGTGTAAGGCAATACCAGAGCCATTTTACTCAGGGCAGTGGTAGATACGTAATAGATAGTTACAGAAAAGTGTTAGGGAGAGGGTCTTCACCAGTTAATGTTGGGAGGACCAAGCTTTAAAGGTCTAATAGTGGGGCTGCAGTCCCACTTGCAGGTGTGTCTGCCTCAGGTTAAAAGAGAGTTAGAGATCTCAGTCCATTCAAGCCTGAAGCTCAAAGGTCTCTGAAGGTTTTGGAATACAGGTCCAGGTGGTAGACATGAGACAGATTTGCCCACGTTTGCAGAGACTTGGGATTTTGTTGGTTCTAGAACCAGGTTTAACAGATTCATTTTCAAAATATTCTTCTTTTATAGGACCGAGAAAACAGTTGTTGGGTGCAGTGGATTTCATGGAGACTGCCTCACATTGACCAAAATAATTGAGGCTAGGTTAAAGGTAAATCACTTCTGTAGTAATATTTCTTTGTTCTTGCATTGTTGTGTCTTGTGGGAGAGACAATTAAGTGTTGCACAATTTTCTGTGATTCTTGCAAAACTATTTCTAAATAACAAGCAAATTTACATTAAAACTCTTCAGTGTCAAGAAAATGTCTCTGAAATATCAATAGACTATTATATGTTCCTCTAATGATACCTTGATATCTTTTGTTTAGAACCCTCTCCATTCTTTATAACGTATGATAAATATCCACCTGACTTTTAAGCAAGAGGAAACTGAATTTGCTTTACCTACTGTGCTTGAATCTCTGATATTTACGATCAGATTAGACTTCTGATTTTCCCCTCATTTCCATTTGCATCAGATTTTGCCTGGCTTTGCCTTTTGTATGTGTGAATATCTGTGCTACTCAAATGCAGCACAATCCTCTCTATTCAGATGTGCAGCAAATGGTGCTTTCAACAGGCACAATATTGTGATCTTAAGTGGATGGAACTCTGTATTACAATATACAATGTTAGTGTGCTTATGCTCTACATACTGATTCAGGCTTTGGAACAAACACCACTTTACATTGGCATGATTCAAAAATATCACAGACCTGCACACATTCAGGAACTGGTCCGTAGACACAACACACTCACCAGTCATAAATGTTATGGTGAGGGGATGTTCTAACTTAGTGTACTTTCTTTGTTAGATTGATAGCAAGAAACCTGTAGAGATAGACTAATTCAGAAGAATTATGGTGAAATTGACCATCTTCTTTGTAAAGTCTGGATGGGAAAATAAAATACTGGTATACAAAGGAGAATTTCTCTTGTCTCTGTCAGGGGGACACTGCTACTATGGGTTGAATGAGGTGTTGTGGAGCTAATCACCTGACAGGTAAAAACTGTTAGGAAGAAGCTCCTCCTCTCTCCAACCTCCACACACTCTGTTTCTTTCTAATGCTCTAAGGAGTTGTGTGCTTTTCAGGTAGCTGCCAGCAGCTTGCTTACTAGCTATTTCATTTATTTTTAAATAACCTTTATTTTAAACTAACTGCACTGATTGGCAATCGCGGTAGTGTAGCTGCAGGGTACATACGGCTTATGGTCTCGCTCTTCGGGTCATGATTTGACAGACCCAGCCTCTGGTGCACTGGGGTGACGGGCTGTGGGTCATCTTTAGTTTATAACCTACTCCTGAAAATGTCTGCTTACTTGATTGGCCTCTTTTTATAACTGCTGCCACCACTGGGAGATCCATTGCTTTGCTACCCCCAGTGGCTAGGTGGGCTTTGGAGGCATCAGTCACCAACCAGTTGATATGTTAGTGTATTTAGGAAGTAGGCCTTGCTGTGAGCAGGGGTGCCAAAACAGATAGAAGTAGGGGGTCCCATTTGTATTTTTTCTCTGGTCATTGGGTGGAAGAAAAGTGTACCCCTCTAGTAATAGCAATTTTTCCTTACCACAGACCTAAACCTCCAAAAAATTTCTTTCCCTCACATGAGAATATACATTAATAGCTGCCCATCTTAATACTGGGCTAAGCTCTTTTCTTGCTAGGAGGTAAGTGCTTTTTATACATATATATGTCCATCCTTTCTTCACTTTGTTTATAACAGCATACTAAAAAGGGAAAATCCTGTCTTTAACTTTCTGTCCTGTACTGTCCCACTTGTTTCTGTCATAAACAGGATTGTGTACTGTGAACATTTATTGTATGTCCACAGTATTTTATGTTTTATAATAATGTTCCAAAAGGAGAAAATATAGTGTGAATTTTCTCTTCTGGGTTCGTTGCTAATGCTCAACACAAGAGTTCAGTGCTTTCTAAACAATACAATGATAGCGAAGGGGCACAGTACAGAAATAAAAAATAGAAAGCACTGTGGGCTGGATCCAGACTTAAGAATGAGCTTGAAATTAAGGGGGTGAAAGTTACTCCTGTTGATTGCAGGGGAGTTATATTTCAACTGTTGCAAACACTATTAGAGTTGAGAGGTGATGTTTCCTATCCCAAGTCTAAATAACAGTGTGATAGTAAAGCTGGTCAGTATCTGTGTACAGTAAGCAATTCAAAGATATATTCCTGCATGCAAAGAATACAGTTAACTTGACTCCCCCTGAAATCAACATGGTTTGGTCTCTTAATTTCAAGCTCCTTAAGTCTGGATCCAGCCCACTGTGCTTTCTGTTTTTTATTTCTGTACTGTACTGTACTTCGCTATCATTGTATACTGTGGTTATTTATTTTACACTCCTTCACCACTTTTATTATAACATTCTAAAAGTGGGGGAATATTATTTGTACGTATTAGTGAAATGCTCCCCTCCCCCCTATCCACATTAAATGACTAAGAATGGGTCAGGTGCTAGGGCCAAAATGATAATTGCTCTGAGGTAGCAGTTTCTAGCTGGCAGAATACAACGAGTAAGGATGCTGAGATTCATCTCTTCTATGAAGGGATTTTCTCCTTAGGGCTAAGTGTCTTCTCTGACATCCTAGAGATAAATATTGTTTAAGCATAAATCTTTACATTTTATTAGGATTTTCTCCCTGCTGTACTATAGCCTATTAAATTGGGATATTGCACTTAATGCTCTGAAGTAGAAGGCCCCCAGCTACTTGTCTTAATATGTGACCTCTATAGTAATGAAAACTATATATTATAATAGCTCCTCTGTAAAGTGAATTAGATCTTAGGGCTTTGTCTCCCTAATGCCCTAATGAGTTATGTTCATTTTTAAGTGTGGGCTTAAATATTACTGGTTTTCTTTTCCTGCTATTCTATTTCCCCTTTTCTATTTAATTGGTATATTGTACTGTATGTATGCCATCCCTTTGCTCAACGATTGACAATGCAACCTCAGAAATATTTTTTTAGCATCTGTAAGACGAACAGTCTGCATGTCTCCATTCCCCTTCTGGGAAGGCTTCGTGCTTGTTTGTTTTAGCCATTTGGAGTGGTCACCTTAAGTTCCGAGATCTACTGTGTGGGGGCTATCAACAGCTCACAGTATGATGGCCAGTTGCTTGCAGATCAAGGAGATCAACAATGTGCCTTACCAAGTTGGACATGTTACGGAAACCAGCAGGAAAAAATAAATAATTTATTTGGCCGCAGGGTTATCTTTCAGACTAATTTTTACTACTGCATTTGGAGTCAATAGGCATTCAGGGCGCATTCTTGCATGTTCCTCTTCAGGAGGGGTTTCAAGCTTTCCTTTAGTTCACCAATTCCGGTTTTGATCAAAACATGGAGGAGTTGCTCTGATGTTGGTGGCGCTGAATTGGCCAGGAAGCACTTGGTACGCAGACATCCTCCGTCTCACGGAGGGTCCTAGTTGGATACTTCCTCTTCGTCACCTTTTGCTTTCTCGGGGGGCCTTTTAATCGGGACTTTCCATGGTTGGCTTTAACGGCATGGCTTTTGAATTAAGAGCTAGGGGCTTTCCGGGGTAGGTTATTCAGATGATGTTCAGTGCTTGCAAACCAGATTCAGCTTGGTTCTGCTGCTGAATATGATTTGCCTATATTAGTTGCTGCGAACGAAAGGGTTGTCACACATGTATGTTTTGTCTCTACAGGCTCTTAGAGTTCTCTCACTGGTCGAAATATGGCCTTAGATTAGAATCTCTTAAAGTCCAGGTATTGACTATTTATTTTTAGAGGAAATTTAAACTCCTCCTGAACGTTTAGACCTTTTTGCAAGGGGTGCTAGATATCCAGATTCAGTTTGTTCTTACTTCTGCAACATACAAACTGAATCTGGTCCTATTGGCTTTCCAATCTTCTTCCCTTTGAGAGAAGAGCTTTTCTCTTTTCTCTTTTTCTCTAGTATCCATTCCAGCTATTCGTCTTCAACATGAGAGTATATCTTTTATGTGCAGAAGACTAGAAGATGGGAAATAGAGCTATTGCTAAAAAAAATGAAACTGCATCAGAGCCTACATGTGTCAGAAATGTGACTGATCAGATTTCATGTATTGTAATAAACGATTGATTTTCTTTTATTTCAAGATGTACAAGCATTCCAACAACAAGACTATGACTAGTGGTGCAATAGCAGCCATGCTTTCCACAATACTCTACTCAAGACGCTTCTTTCCTTATTATGTCTATAATATAATTGGAGGACTCGATGAAGAAGGTACATTTATAAAGCTTTTATTCCATTAAATTAAAATTTTCAGATATTTACATGAACAGCGCACAATATATAATGTAAGTTTTCCCAATTCCATGTTTTTTATTTTGCCTCTTTACAAACAGTCAGTGTTCTGGGGTGTTAAAGAAGAATCCATAATATGTTTGGGCTTCTTTGTCATCCTAGCTTGAGGGACCCAAAGTATTGGCTTTGTATTTAGGTTTCTAGGAGCTGGCACTTAGTTTATAGCTGTGATTGAATGATTTTGCAGCCCCTGTGATGTGGCTACAAACATTACTTTTGAATTTCCTCTATAAATTCTAAATTCTGTCAGTGATCTACTGTGGTCATTGTTTCTTTCCCTTTAATGTCTAATGAATGTGTTTATTGCATTTATGTTAATATACAACTGGGCTTGGCAAATACATGTTGCCATGACAACAAAAAATTGCAGATTGAGATGAAGGAGCAACTGCCTGTCTATCCATAAGGTGATTGCTCCTGAAGTGTCGTTAGTAGACAGAGCAAGTTACCTTCGTTACATTGGAAAGTAACACTTTAATATTCCTTTATGGTTACAGATCTTGACTTTTATTTATTTATTTTTCTAGGTAAAGGAGCAGTCTACAGCTTTGATCCAGTAGGATCATACCAGAGGGACGCATACAAAGCTGGTGGCTCTGCAAGTGCCATGCTGCAGCCTCTCTTGGACAATCAGGTATATGTGATCTTGTTTTTTTTTTTTTTCTTGTTTCCACATTAACAAGGAATAATATCAAAAGGTAAGTATGCAACTAACAAGTAATACACTTTAAAACTTTGGGGATATCTTAGATATTATGGGCGAGCTCCAGAGATAGTGGCTGCTGACTTATGCATTTCGCATGTGTAAGCAGGACGATTGAAGTAGATGGCGGGGCAGGTCGACCCACCATGAGTGCAAATTATGCAGCCTATTACACCATGAGATAAGGTAAGTTCTAAGAAAAGAACAAAAAAGGGTTTGGTGTAATAAAAGTAAAAGAAAAAAAAAAAAGGTTAAGGGAAAAGGAATAAAAAGACATACCCAAGGGCCATGGCCAAATATACACCTTGGAATAACCCAGTCACCAAAGGTATGTAGAGCTAGCGGCGTCTAAATTAGCTCAAATGTAATATAATAGATCCTACTCTTCTACAAGAATTTCGGGAGACTACAAGGTTTCCAATAACGCAGAGGAGGATAGAGACCTAGCGATCGTTGCTGAAAAGGGACTGCTGTCAGCTGCTTCAGCAGTTACAGGACAGCTGATAGCAAAGCCCTCGGCTGACAGCAAGAAACAGATTGCTTTATGACCAGCGTCACACAGAAGAAAGACTGATGGAAGGCATCAAAGGGGTAAGTAAGGTATAAATGTGAGGCTGGAGACTACTGAATGGGGAATTACTGGGTGCTGGAGCCTTATGAATGGGGAACTGCAGAAATTCTGTATGATGGGGGGTACTGGGAGCTGGGGAGACATTATTGGGAATACTGGGAGCTGGAGTCATGTGAATGGGGAATATTGGGGAGACATTCTGTATGATGTGGAATACTGGGAGTTGAAGAGCCATATGAATGGGGTTACTGGGAACTGGAGACGTATTATGAGGGATACTGGGAGCTGGAGAGACAGACATGATGAGGTATACCGACATGATGAGGTATACCGGGGAGGTTGGATGTGACTTTTTTTTTATTTCTCTTGGAGCCCACACAATCATAGACTGATTTTTTCGCCCACTTGGGGTTTTTAAATTGACATGTCTGTCAGGGTGAGCACAGGTGCAGCAGAGGTAATTTTTTAGTCAAAGAATGTGCCAAGTTGCAAGCATCAGAAGCTATCCCACATACAGAAAATTTTCAAAATGTTTCAAAAGATGTGTAGGACTATTTTTTCCTGGTAGACTGAGGGTTAATTAAAGTGGTTGTTTCAATACCAGATACTTTTTCTAGCATTTGAATGTGTGAATCTTGAGAATGAATTTAACAGTCTCCAATAATTTCCTTATTGGACCTACTACCAGCATCTGCAAGAGTATGACATGGTTACAAGCAGGGATTAAAAACAAAAGTAACGTCTGTTTTTGCTTTTGTTGCTACATGTAAACTTTAAGGGCCCGATTCAATTAGGAAAAAATCATTCGCCGGCGTATTTTTAACGCATTTTTTTTTTTTCATTTACCGGCGTTATTTTTTTTGCAATTCAACTCTTTTTTTGCGGTAAAAATACCGTTTTTTTAACTCTGCCCTATGTTGTGCCCCAACAGGGCATGCTGATGCTTGTAGAGCTTCAAGCATCAGCATGACCATGGATGGCAGGGCATGCGGCACCATGCCCTGCCATCCAGGGACCGCTGAGCAGCTGCTAGGGGAAAAAAAAAATCTCTCTGTTAACGCTGCAAATCACTCCCTGCTAGCAGGAAGTGCCGGGCGCTACTGAGGCTATTACCCAGTGCCTGAAGTATTGTGAGAACGTGATTTCAGGCACTGGGTAATAGTCTGTCACTAGCGGCGTTAACAGAGAGATTTTTTTTTTCTCTGGTTATTTTTTTACGGCTGCCTGCTGTTTTAGCGCAGCGGTAAAAAAATAATTGAATAGGCAAATTTTTATCGATCAATTGCCGGCGAGGGCGTCATACTTTTACCGACGCAAACTTTTTGAAAACTTTGCCGGCAATTGAATCGGGCCCAATATGTGTTATGGATTAATAATGTATAAAAAACTGAAAAGTGATTGACCCTGTGCCCAATACAAAGGGTGCTGCTGCAAAAAATCCCAGAAAGGTACTTCCTGAAAAAAAACCCTCACAAGAAAGGAAAACAAATAGGAAAAAAAAGTGGGATATAATCAAGCTGCACACACTTGGAATATACTGTTGTTGGATGGTCTATCTATGCTAAAATTATTCACGGTACAGTGTATCAAATACCAAAACAGAACATATTACAGCCTATACAAGATATCTTTCATCACAGTGTCCAATCTTCTATCATATACAATGTTGCCACTAATTATTATTCTTCAGACTTGATAACAAACTCATCAAGGTATCTTTTTCCTATTTTAAGATATTTCTCTCGATATGAGTGTTGTATGCAAAACACAACCGTAGAGAGAGACTAATTGTGCAGCTTATTTAACCTCTATGTCTTAGAAGTAAGTAATCATACTCACATGAGGTAAATCTTTCTGCAGACACATAAAGGTTTCTTTTATTCTTCGTTTGGGTATTTCTTTCACTTTCTTTTCTCTCGATTATGTCACTTGGTTTAAAAGGAGATATGCAGCGGTATCTTTTGCTGCGCAGGGGGGGGGGGATTTCACCCTTCCATACTCCGATCTTCAGCTTTTATGAAAAGACTCTGATATCTTATACTATTGCAACACCTTTATTCCATAAAAATAAATAAAACCAAGCAAATAAGATCTTAAAAATTCTGTGGATCTAGTAAGCATAGGGACTATTCACTCCAAGATGTAAACCAATGGGTAGGTTAAATATGGGCCTAAAAAACTCCCTCTGAGAATGCTTAGAACCTATCTGCTCAATCTGTTAACTCCCTAACCACCTCTCACTACCAATGCAATTCAACTTCACAGTCTTTTTCAAGGTAGGTGAGATGGAGGTTTAGTTCCTCCTGTTATTCTGATTATGACTTCGTGTCATGTCGTGTCGTTTTCCAATCAACACTATTCTTTGGAAGAAATAGACATTTCATCTTAAAAATGCTCCCTCTCCTAAGGCTAATCTAGAATTCCATGTTACGAAAATATAGCTATTGTGTCTTGTGTTCTGAAAATTTCAAAAGGACTGCAGAAAAAATCCAAACGGGCAACAGAAAAAAGGAAGGAGGAAACCTTAATATTGTGTTTTTGTTTTTTATTTTCTTGCTAACTAAATTTTGTTTATTTTGTACAGTAATGCGTAGATAATTTAGTGAATTATTTTTTTCCCCATTCTTGTTGTCTAATGCCTTTTCTGTGTGTGTGCTTATTTTAGATTGGATACAAGAACATGCAAAATGTGGAGCAGCTACCATTGACGCTAGAAAAAGCCTTGCAGCTTGTCAAAGATGTATTTATATCTGCAGCTGAAAGAGATGTTTACACAGGCGATGCACTAAAGATATGCATCGTTACCAAGGATGGCATTAGAGAGGAGTCTGTTTCTCTGAGAAAAGACTAGTTAATGTCATTTTAATTAATAATAAATATCTTTAGCGCTGGAATTTTTGGGAGGTATTGTTGTTTTTCCTTTATAAAAATAAAAAATTGAACTAAAAATCTAAGAATTGCTGGACTTATTACTACTTGCAAGTCACTATGTGGGTTAATTAGAATTTTCAAGAGATGCCATTCGATTTGTGAAATTTTTTATATATTCCTATTGTGAAATGTGACAGTTACAATATTGTTAATGTCCTTTTAATTTTTTATTATTATTATTAATGTTTATTTATAAGGCGCCACACAGTATCCGCAGCGGTGTACAGAGGCAATAGCAAAGACAATAGTTGCATATACAATACAATAATTAACAGAGGGTAAAAAATATGAAGGAATACAATACATGTATAAAGCAAAAATTAAATACAATACAAAAATATCAAAATAATATGTGAGGAAAATAAAGATGCTGGGTAAGTTGGAGCAGATGAATAAGGAGAGAGATAGACAGTAGAGAGAAAAAGGTGGGAAGAGATGATGACAGGAGGAAGGAGGGCCCTGCTCAAAAAAGCTAACATGCAGAGAGGGTGAACAAACAGGAGACACAGCGGTGAAGATGGGGAGGACAAGTAAGCTTGTAAGTAAGGTGGAGAAAGGGTAGGCTATCTTGAAGAAGTGGGTTTTAAGGGAGCGTTTGAAGGATTGGAGTGTGCTGGATTGCCTGATAGGATGTGGTAGGTTGTTCCAATGGAGAGGGGCAGCCCGGGAAAGGTCTTGGATGCGGGAGTGAGAAGTAGTTATGTTGGCGTTGAAGCGGCGGTCACAAGCGGAGCGAAGTGGACTGGAGGTAGTGTGGATGGAGATAAGGGAGGAGAGGTAGGGAGCGGTGGAGAAGGAGAGAGTCTTGTAAGTTGTGGTGAGAAGCTTAAAGAAAATTCTGAAAGGGACCGGAAGCCAGTGTAGAGATTGACAGAGAGGGGAGAGGGGAGGTGGAGGCAGTGCGTTGTGAGAGGAAGATGAGTCTGGCTTCAGCCTTTAGTATAGATTGTAGGTGTGTGAGACGGACCAGAGAGGAGATAACGAGAGGGAATGAGCGTTTTAGTGGCGTCAGTTGTCAAGAAGGGTCTGATGTGAGCAATGTTGCGGAAATGAAAGCGGCAGGACAGTGAGAGGGCGTGGATGTGGGGAATGAAGGAGAGAGAGGAGTCCAGGATGACGCCCAGGCAGCGGGCTTGGGTGGAGGAGTAGATGGTGGAGTTGCTAATAGTAATAGATATAGTAGGGGTAGAGGGGATATGTGAAGGAGGGAAGACTACGATTTCAGTTTTGTCCATGTAAAGCTTCAGAAAACGCTCGGACATCCATGAGGAGCTGGCTGAGAGGCAATCTGACACTTTTGACAGAAGTTCGGGGGAGAGGTCAGGGGAAGAGAGATCGATTTGAGTGTCGTCGGCATAGAGGTGGTAGTGAAAGCCAAAGGAGCTGATGTCACCCAGAGAGGAGGTGTAGAGTGAGAACAGAAGGGGACCAAGAACAGCCCTGGGGGACGCCAATGGGAAGAGGAGGAGCTAGGGGTTGCTGTGAGAAGTGGCCCTTTGATTTGGCAGAAAGGAGATAATTTTTTGACCTTAGGGCAGTTTCAGTGGAGTACAGGGGCGGAACCCAGATTGGAGAGGGTCCAGGATGGAGTGGTCAGCAAGGTAGACGATTAGACGTTTGTAAACAAGCCATTCAAGCAATTTGGAGGCGAAGGGCAGAAGGGAGATAGGGCGGTAATTGGAGGGTGAAGTGGGGTCAAGGTTAGATTTTTTTAAGAATGGGGAAGACGAGCGTGTTTAAAGGGGGAGGGGAAGAAGCCAGAGGAGAGGGATAAGTTAAAGAGGTGGGCAAGATGAGAGCAGGTAGAGAGAGAGAGACCACAGAACATTAGAGGGGATGGGTTCAAGTGGGCATGTTGACGGAGGGGATGCCAAAAGAAGTGAGTGGATTTCTTCAACTGAGGTAGGGATGAAGGTAGACATTGGTGGGTGGCTAGGGAGGGAATGAGAGGGTGAAGATTGAGATACAGGAGAGGTGATGGTAGAGGAGATGGAGCTCCTGATGGAGTCAATCTTGGAAATAAAGAAGGTGGCAAAGTCAGTGGCAGAAATGGAGAGGGGGGGAGTGATGGGAGTTGAAGGTGGCAAAGAGGCGGCGGGGGTTAGATGATTGGGAGAGGATGAGGGACTTGAAGAAGGATTGCTTGGCGAAGGCAAACCTAAAAGAGGAGAGTATTAAATTGAAGTGGATAAAGTCTGCAAGGGAATGGCACTTCCTCCAGACGCGCTCCGCAGCACAGGAGCATTTCTTTAGGAACCGAGTTAGAGGGGGAGTGCCATGGTTGTGAATTGTTGCGGCGAAGGGAGACAGAAGAGGGAGGGCATTATTGTAGAGAGAGGTGGCTAGATTGGGACAGGACATGGTGGAAATGGGTGCGAGGAGGGGATCAAGGGATGAGATGAAAGCCGCAACATCAAGGGAACTGAGGTTTTTTCGGAAAAGAATACGTTTGGGTGATGGGGAAGGAGAGGTGAAGGAAGAGAGGGAGAAGGAGATAGGATGATGATCAGAGAGGGGGGAAGGGAGAGATGGAGAAGTCAGACTGGGAGCATGAGCGTGAGAATACAAGATCAAGGGAGTGGCCCAGGTTTTGGGTGGCTGCTGAAGTCCACTGTGATAGGCCAAGGGAGGAGGAGAGGGAAAGAAGTTTTGTGGTGCTGGGGTCTGAGGCGTTATCAACAGGGATGTTGAAGTCACCTAGGATAAGGGTGGGGAGGTCAGAAGACAAAGTGGGGGAGCCAGGCTCCAAAGTTATCAATGAATTTGGAGGGGGGACCAGGGGGGCGGCAGACAA